>OX940808.1:22981444-23181564 GCA_954870605.1 Acer campestre | reverse complement strand
CATTTCCCCATTTCCCCCAAACATATATAAATATAATTATAATATATATTTTTAATTTTTGTTTTTATTCTTTGAAAACCCTAACTATATATACACATTAACTCTTTTTAGCTATTATAGTTTGAAACCTTGAATTATTTGAAACACTTTATTTTGCATTTGTAATGCACTAATGGATTTTATTTTATATTTGCAATGGAATGTTTGTTTGTTTTTTTTTTTTTAAATTTAATTTGTAATTTTTAGTCAAATGGAGAAATGGGGAAATAGGGGACCGAGGGAAACGGAGAAACAGGGAAATACGGGGAAAATGGGGAACTGGGGATGGGGATAGATATACCTCCCCCAAAAATTCCTCATCCCCATTTTCCCCAAATAGGGAAATAGGGGGGATAGGAGAAGGTCTGAAAAGTGAAGTGGAGTGGGGTAGGGGGGACCTATATCTATCCTCATTCCCCAAATGTGCATCTCTACTGCTCAGAATATTTTAAGTAGCTTAGAATTATTTTTTCAGGGTAAAAATTGAAAACAAAATTTTTACAATTGGTTTTGATAATGCTTCTACCAATACCTTTGTTATTCTATTTTTACTTGATTTATGCAAATCTTATCTTGGTGGTACATTTTTTCATCAAAGATGTGCATGTCATGCTTTAAATTTATGTGTTAAAAAAGGATTAGAAACTTTTGAATATTTTATTCTACCTATTAAAAAAGCCCTAATGTTTTTTGTGGAAACATCCTTCTACAATGAAAGCATAGTTAACATTTTGTAAACAAAATGGTAAACGTGTCATTAGATTTCCTCGTGATGTTCCAACATGTTGGAATTCTACTTATAAATTGCTTGCTCAAAGTTATGATTATAGGGATTTATTAGTTGCTTTTATTCAATTTCATGTTACTCACATTGATCTTTATCAAACTCATTGGGATGCTTGTTACAACGTTTTCAATTTGTTAAAAGTCTTTTATAATGCCACTAACAATTTATCTGATGTTTATTATCCTACAACTCATTTATTTATTATTGAGAGTCTTAATATTGTTAAAGCCTTGTGAATCCGACATAGAATTAGTGAAAGCCGCTAATGCTATGAAGGTAAAATGATTAGAATATTATAGAGAGTTTCCAAATATTTATTTAATTGTCATGGTTTTTGATCCACGTTGTAAATTAGGACGTTTGTCTTATTATCTAAATGGTTATTATGGCCACCAAGGTTTAAAAATTCAATATGATGTTGATGCGTGTTATGATAGAGTTAAGAAATTATTGTATGATTTATATGATGAATATGTTACAATTTATGAATCCTCACTGAACTTATATGTTACACGAACACAAAATGTATCTCAGCCCCCATCATCATCCTCCAAATTTATGAATTTAGGGTATAGTCTATTATAAATAAATAAATAAATAAATAATAAATAAAAAACCACAATGTTCTTCTTCATCAGGCTCCGACAAGTATTCTGAGTTTGAATCTTATCTAAGTACCTTTTTTGAGTTTATAGAAAATACGCCAGAGAAAAATTTTGATATCTTACAATATTGGAAAGAGTATGGAAGGAACTATTCAATCATGGCTATGATAGCTAAAAATATTGTTTCAACACAAGTTTCTACAGTGACGGTAGAACAAGAGTTCAACGCTAGGGGGAATATCCTAGATGAAGATGAAAAGCGTTTGTGCTTGAGTCCGAAAGCATTAAAGATACAAGTTTGTGTAGATGACTAGACGATGGCGCAATATAGACAACAAGAAATCGAGCAAGAGGCAACGTACAATTTCTTCAAAGATGACGAATCTAAAATTGGAGCAGCGGAATAGTAGATGCGGATCATGTCATCACGACAACAATTAGTCTACGTCATCACCAAACCTGCAATAAAAAGGTAAGAGAACTACGTGGCCTTTGATTTCTCTAAACCTCCCAAAAGGATACGTAGGCAACTTAATTGTGGTAAAAATTAAGTGCAAGGCTAATAATCTTACATTTTTTTTAGGTTTTATTTTAATTTAATTTTGTAATTTGTCATTTATTTATTTTATGTTATTTTCGGGTGACCCAAGTACCCAATGAAATGTAATTTGTAATTTGTCATTTTGTTTAGTTTTATTTTAATTTAATTTTGTAATTTTTAATTTGTTTATTTTATTTTATTTTCAGGTGACCCAACCCAACGAATTTTATTTTATTTTATTTTGTAATTTGTCATTTATGTATTTTATTTTATTTACAATTACAAGTCTATTTTTTTTATTAACAAAGAAAAAAAAAAGGTTTAGAACCGCCGGTTTCGGTTCCACCAAACCTTGGAACCGGAACCATCGATTCGAAACCAAAACCGAAACCGTGCCGGAACTATCTCCAACAATCTCCCTTAGCTATTCCCCTTAGCTTAATTAAGGGCGAAGCAGTATTTTTACAGCAATGTGTTTTGGTGGAGCTCACTCCCTTAATTAAGAGGTGAGCTTCAGCCCCCCTTACATTCATTATCTAATGAGTAATTTGTTTTATAATAATAATTACAAAGTAAATTACCAAAATAATAATCTTAAATTATTAAATGAGTCATTTAAGAGAGTATTGTTGGAATATATACTATCTTAATAGCCCCTTAAAACAACATAAACCCTTATTTAAGGGGGTTTTCAAGGAAAACGGTTAGAGATACTCTTACTATAAACAAAGTGGCTCTTAGATTTATATATATATATATAGTCTTTATATTATCCATTCGTTCTAACAATAAATATACTAGAATGAAGAATGTGGACCATAGATTATGGAAAAGTTTTGATAAGTCCATACATTTTGAGTCAAAGCATGTAAATCTAGTGGTCCACATCCTTCGCCCTAATATATTTATTGTTAGGACGAACTGACAATAGAAAAATATATATATATATATATATAAATAGTCTTTCTATTGTAAGTTTGTCATAACAATAAATATATTAGGACGAAGAATGTGGACCATAGATTATGGAGAAGTTTTGACAAGTGCATAAACTTTGAGTCAAAATATGCATATTCTTTCTATTGTCAGTTCGTCCTGACAATAAATATATCAGGATGAAAAATGTGAACCATAGATTATGGAGAAGTTTTGATAAGCATATTCACTTTAAATTAAAGTATGTAAATCTAGTGGTCTAAATTTTTCGTTCCGATATATTTATTATAAATTTTATATATATATATATATATTAATTTTCACGGTCGGGAACGAGGAATCCATCTAAAATTTGTGGGTATCATAGTGGGCTCGTACTATTTACTTTTAGAAATGTAAATGCAACGTGTCATAATTCAATGACATACAAAAAAGCATAAGTACAAGTCGAAGGTATCCACTGTGGACGGACGCAAGTTTGTACTGCCTCTCTCTCAATGATGACAACTTGCCTCAGCGTGTGTCACCCCACTCCTCTCCTTCTCTACTCCCGCACGTGCCATACCATTCCTCATTTTCTCTCTGCTCCCGCATGGCGGGCACTGCAATCTCCTCCTCTTTCCTCCACCAAGAGGCTGCTGGCGCGTGCGCCTAATGCCACCACCACCGCCACCACCAACACCACCACCACCAACGACGCGCGTGTGTTGCGGGAGGGAATCGCTGAGTTCTACGACGAGTCGTCCAGTCTCTGGGAGGATATATGGGGAGACCACATGCACCACGGCTACTACAACCCGGATTCCTCCGTTTCCGTCTCCGATCACCGTGCTGCCCAGGTCCGAATGATCGAAGAGGCCCTCCGTTTCGCCGCAGTCTCCGGTCGGTTTTTTATACCATCTTTAATTTCTCTCTTTGTAATATTGAAAGAAGAAAAGGAAAATAGTAGAAAATAGTGCAGTATTTATATATTTTAAATATCAAATTATTCATCTTTAAACATGTCAAAATCAAAACAAACAAAATCTATAATAATCGAATCATTCAATCAGTGCTAACTTATGTATCATGTATGTGTAGTTTATTTCAAGTAATAATTGTATATTTGTGAATTTTTCATCTGCAGACAACTTAATGAGATATCGGTTATTCAAATCTTTGATTTTTGTAGTCCACCGGATTGAAATCCAATGACTAACAACTAACCATATAGCTATGCGGGATCTGAATAACAACTAACCGTGTGTGTGTATAAAAGCAAAACCCATGAATGAATGTGTGTGTGTGTATATATGTTAGTTTGTTTCTACTTATGTGAAGGAAGATGAGTATATGACAAGTGATTATATTTGTGCATTGTTATTCAGAAGAGCCAACAGAGAAGCCTGAGAGAGTAGTTGATGTTGGGTGTGGAATAGGAGGCAGCTCTAGATATATATCTCGGAAATTTGGGGCTAAATGCCAAGGAATCACCCTTAGTCCTGTTCAAGCACAAAGGGCCAATGCTCTTGCTGCCGCTCAAGGCTTAGCTGACCAGGTTTGTTTTAACTTTTTGGTTTTGCTTTCATACATCATTATTTACTTAAGATATGGTTTAGAGTTATTACTTGAAGATTATGTACTCAGTTCTAGTAGATATACTCTTGGTGGAATGTGCCTCTAATGTAAAATTTGTACTTCCTGTTCCCTTTTTTCGAATTTTAGATTAGGCTGTCTGCATCAATGGTGCTTGTATTTCAATGGTTCATGTTTGTTTGATTTTTTTTAATGGAACATGTTAGCAAAAATACGTCCTGTCTCTTGCAAGAGAATTTAATCTACCTGATGATTGCATCACCTTTTACATAGTCTTAACTAAGAAGTATGAGAAATAGATTTTTGGATGTAACGATGTGAACAATTAGCAGGTTTCCTTTCAAGTTGCAGATGCTTTGGAGCAACCATTTCCTGATGGGCAATTCGATCTAGTTTGGTCAATGGAGAGTGGAGAACACATGCCTGACAAGAAGAAGGTTTAATGAAGCCCTACTTATTTTCGTTTAGTTTTGCAGTATCTTGTGTATTTGTATTCATATGGCGTGATTATTTCAATACCTGACAGTTTGTTAGTGAGTTGGTTCGAGTCGCAGCCCCAGGAGCTACGATAATAATAGTAACATGGTGCCATAGAGATCTTGCTCCTTCCGAACAGTCCTTGCAGCAATGGGAAAAGGAGCTCTTGAATAAGATATGCGATGCTTATTATCTTCCTGCTTGGTGTTCTACTGCTGATTATGTTGAATTACTTCAATCCCTTTCTCTCCAGGTAATACTTCCAATAGTTAGCTTCAACATTCTTAAAATAGTGTCAAAAATCCATGATCGTTACTGACCGATCATTATCTGGATTAAACACGAGACAGCTTAGCCTCAGGGCTTAAGTGCCACTTTGGTGTATTAACAACTTTGTAACTCTTAATGGGATTTGCAAATTGCTGTGGCAGGATATAAAAGCAGCAGATTGGTCTCAGTATGTTGCCCCATTCTGGCCAGCAGTGATACGCTCAGCGTTGACATGGAAGGGCCTTACATCTCTTATGCACAGTGGTAAGCTTCGCCTTCCTTTGTTGAATTCGTTCATATATATAACTAATTCCTTTTGTCTTCTCTTAAGTTTCGTTTTTCATTTCCACTTTAAAAAAGCGCAGTTGAGTTACCTTTTTGAAGGAGCTGAATGTTAATATAAAGGAATTTTCGGTGGAAGTAGTTTTAACTTTTAACTTTTAAATTTGTCACATGTTGAAAAAGAAGCCCATTTGATAAGGCTGTTTCTTGGCAATTTCTTGATTAGATTTGAATGTTGTGATAATCAGGATTAATAACCATAAAAGGAGCATTCGCAATGCCGTTGATGATTGAAGGATACAAGAAGGGCCTTATCAAGTTTTCTATCATTACATGTCGAAAGCCACGTTAAGTGAGGGAAGTAAAATTAGCTGGGTTTAGGATTATAAATTGGTTTTCCCAATAAATGACATTGTTGTCCTCTTCAAATGGTTTCCAGAGATTCAGAGGATGGGGGAAAGAAACAGTGGCAATGATGTTTCTGTTTAAAAATCACATCATTGATTGCTTCAATTTTCATTATTGATTTTGCTTGCAATTGTCCTTTCTATTAGCTAATTATCTTATACTTTTCTTTTGAACAACTTTCTTGAAATCCTGCGATTATATTTATGACTATGAGCTATTGAGCTGTGCTAACTGCCACTAGACAGTCGCTTCAATGGGACTCAACTCTCAAGCAAATGTGAGAAGCATCATCAACTTTTCAACAGATTTAAAAATGTAATTTTGTTAAAACAAGTTTTCGACTCTTGAGAGAAAAAATAGGAAAACACAACATTTCATTTTACATGTCTTGATTTGAATTTTTACATGCTTCAAATATTAAGGAATGCATTTAGAATGTGTTGTTTTCATTTGAACAATCTTTTGATAAGTTTGGGTTCTCAATTATAGAGACCTTGAGTTTCTCCCAAATTAACATTTCATTGTTCAAGTGTCCATAATTTTTTTTACAAAATTTCAAATCATGTTTTGTCAAATTCTATAGAAAGTAGACTCTCATACTTTTCCAACAATATATCATACAAAAGAAAAATATTTCAACAATATTTCAATTGATGGGGTTTTGGATTGCTCAAAGAAAGCAAGAGCCTAACCAACGATGGTCTCACCGTTAGAGTGGTGAGAATTGAGAGTCCATTGCTCCCAGGCTCTCCCAACGGCCGTCCTCACAGCTGAAGCAGTGAGAGCCAAGAGCTCACTACTCTTAGTGAACCACCGCTAGAGGCCTAGAGCAATGAGAGACAAGAGCTTGCCACTCCCAACAGTGGTCTTCACCGCTATACCGATGAGAACTGAGACCCCACCGTTATTGCTATGAGCTTGGCCGCAATTTTTTGTTTTCGTGTAGCAATTTCTTGTGTTTTCCGTTTTTGATTTTTCCGTAATTTTTCTAAATTTGATTTTTGATTTTTGAAAGTAACTTTCATGTTCTTCAATTAGGAAAAGTGAAACAAAAATCTTTTAGGAAACCTAAGGTCTATTCGATAATTTTTTTTTGTTTTTGTTTTCAATTTTATATATTTTCTTTTGAAAATAAGACATTGATTTTTCATATTTTTATAAGCTCAAAACGCGTCTAGTGGTAAAAAATTGAAAACGGTATTCTAAAAAGAAAAAAGAAAAAGTCTACTACTATAATATGCATTTAGTAAAATCGTTTTAAAAACATATTTTTCAATATATTTAAATTATATATACATTTATATATTATTAACAAAATTAATTAAAAATTGATTTACCATTGATATGTGTTTTTTTTTTTTTTTTTTTTTGTAATTTTTTTTCTAAAAAATATAATAAAAACAATTTTTTCATCATTGTATAATTATAATTAATTAATTAATTAAGTAATTGTTATTAGCTGTTGATAATTTAATGATATACGTATTGTTTAATAATTGAATCAATTCTAAAAATTTTATATAACTAAAATTCCAACCATTGTTTGTTATTTTGTGTGATATCTAAACAGGTCTTAATTGTACTAAAATCTGAATAGGTATGAAATAAGAAATCTAGATAATATGTTTGTTTTTCTATATTTGAAATCTGAATTAAAAAGTTAAGTTGTTTGTTTTTTCAAGAGTGGTGTTATTGGCACACCCCCTACTGATCTATTTATGCTCTACTTGTTTAAATTTTGATATAATTAAATAAAGTTAAATGTTTTTATTAATTTATTTTATTTATTTCCAAAACTACCATTTTACTTATTTTTTAAACTTAATAAACTTCATCTTTAATATCTCTATCTATCTCAGATCTCTTTATCTCTAGTCTCGTCTTTCTCTCACCTTACATGAACGAATTTTTTTTCTCATTATTTATTTTTTTAGCGTTTTTTTAACTTCAAACTTTATAGAAAAGGCCAGAAAGTCACAAGAGAAAAAACAAACAAATGACCCTAAGAAAAGAGTAAAGAACAGAGCAACTCTGACCACTTTCTTTCTTTTTTTAAAAAAAAGTTTTATTTTTTTGTGCAACTATTATCATTGAAACCCAACCCACCTAAAATGAGAGAAAAAAAAAGTGTTAATTCAATTTTTTTAACAGATGACCAAGCACCGCCAAGTTCCTTTAAGACAAGACAAAAAAATATAAATAAATAAATAAATAAATAAATACCGAAACAAGAAGCAAAAAGGAAATATTTATTTTGGTTATCATCATTTCACTTTTAGATTCTAAAAAAGTAATGAGATTGAATAATAATCAATATCGCATTTGTAATGCATCCCAAGTGTTTGATTTATTGTTTAAATAGGATCCAGTACAAATATTTTTAAGATTTAAGAGTTATGAAAAAAATATATATATTAAAAGAAAATAATTAAAAGAAGGGATAATTACCCCAGTGGCCATCGAATTAATGACACACTATCAAAATAGCCACTGGATTGAAAAATTATTCCAAAATGGCCATTTTTGGTGAACTTTGTGACACTAATGGCCATTCCAACCAATTTCATCTAATCTTATCTAATTTCATCCAATGAGTGACATTTTAGTAAATAAGGAGGTGACATTAATTTATTTTAGATTTTTTTTTTTAAATCAATTTTTTCTTTTGTTTTTTGAAATGAATAATTATATATTAGTGTGTATATATGTATACACACTAAATATAAGATATTTTGTTTAAATTCAGTCGGAAGAGATTAGAATTATATTAAGATAACATTTTGGCCTAAATTATTCTTCTTTCTAGCTAACTTGTATATTTTTTAATATATATTTCGTTTAATCTTCTATCTCATTGACTATTCTTATCAATTTAATTGAGATATATTTATTTAAAGGTAACAATTGTCATCCAAAGATATGATTTATATATTTATATTTTATTAAAATAAAGTATTAATAAAATAACCTTAAACAAGATGATTAAAAGAATAAATAACTTGATTAAAATTAAATAAATCAAAATACTTTCCCCATCAATGACACCAACATTTAAACCCTAATTTTATTTTAACTATCAATTTTTTTTTTTTTTTTTTAATTATGGTTCATCTTTAAGTCTTCTTCACATACACATCATCAACTCTAATACGAGCCAAATTAAAGATAGCTCAATTTTCATTTTAGAGCCACCCAATTATAACATCTTCATTTTAGAGTGCCACATGTTTATATGAGTTTGATTGACGTAGGAATTTTTGTAATTACTTCTCTTTGTTGTGTTTTGTAAAAAATCTAAAATAAATCCTCATTTCAGTTTTCAATTTTTTTTTTTTTTTTTTTTTTTTAAAGAAACAACAAACAGAGAACAAACAACTAAGTAGATAAGTCCACTAGAACCTCTTTGGCTACGCAACACGGGTACTTTTCCATCCAAAACCTATCCTCCTCAAGAAGAAGAGCATTTGTCACAAAACACAACAAAAAGAAGTAATTACACACTAAATTATAATTATAGGCCAAAATGTTATCTTAATATAATTATAATCTCTTCTGTCTAAATTTAAACAAAATATCTTATATTTAGTGTGTATACATATATACACACTAAATATAATTATTCGTTTCAAAAAACAAAAGAAAAAATTGATTTTAAAAAAAATCTAAAATAAATTAATGTCATCCCCTTATTTACCAAAATGCCACTCATTGGATGTAATTAGATGGAATTAGATGGAATGGTCATTAGTGTCACAAAGTTCATCAAAAATAGCCATTTTGGAATAACTTTCCAATCCAGTAACCATTTTGATAGTGTGTCATCAATTTGATGGCCACCAGGGTAATTATCCCTTAAAGAAAAGAACTATTTTTTATTTTTTTTATAAGGAATGTTGGGTTTTATTATATTTACTTTATATAATTTTTTTTCTTTAAATTGTATGTCTCTTTTAGTAATTTTGATAAAAAAAAAATAATACTAAATAATTAAAAAAGTGGGGGATAAATAAATCAGTATGGGGTGTGCCAATGCACCACTCTTTTTTAAAATACAACATCTGAAAACTTGAAATTTAACATTTATACCCTTACACTATCAATGGTGATGTGCATTACATTAATAATAATAAATTTTAAATTATAATTTAATTGTTGTAATTGGGTGGAATTTCCACCGCCTCTTCCACTTGATCTCACCCACTTGGCTTCATCCACTTGACCTCACAATTAATATATGGATGCAATAGTGATTTAGTGTTTGCCTATATATTGGTCTCTCCATTTGTAATTTTATCGAGCTGGAGTTCAATATACATACAAAGAGTTTATCTCTCTCACTCTCACTCTCACTCTCTCTCTCACATCTCACATCTCGCATCTCTCATTTATTTCTTCATCATATCTCTTTATCTGATATTAGCTCTCATCTCTCTCATTTTATTTATTATTTATTTATTTACATGATTTCATGTAAGTAGAGAGGATTCCCTAATCAGTGATTTATTTACCTTTAAATGTTCGCATGTATTTATATGCAGTATATCATGTCCTTTAAATACTTGCATTTATTTATATGCAATATAGTAGGTGAGCTTATGCACCTCACAAAACCTATATATAGTTTCGTATACAAGTTGACTTATACCGTCAAAGGAACATATATATAATTCTAGATTTATTTATTATGCTCTTTAAATATTCATATTATTTACTTATACACAATATATGAGATCAGCTAGACCGAATAACCAAAACTTAAAATTTCTGGAATTATAATATTTAAGTTAGCGATTTTAAAAACCGATGAGAATCTGGAGTTCTGGATCCAATGTTATATACATAAATGTCATACTTTATTATTCGGAACCTGAGGCTTCAAATCCATTCAGAATCTGAGGTTTTTTTAATTTTATATATAAACTTACAATTCACGATCAAACATGAAGTTTTAAAAATCAATATGATCCATGATTTTATTTTATCTCATATATATGAAATGATATGTTTGCATATCATTCATTTGAGAAGAAGGATTTAAACATTCAACATGATGTTTTGAGTATCATAAAAAAGATTTAAAATACTAATATATAATGAAATTGGAAAGAATATTTTCATACATACTTGATGCTCATGAAGAGCAATATTCAAATAATGATTTACACGTACAACAGGATATTGTGAGTATCATAAAAAAGATTTAAGATACTAACATATAATGAAATTAGAAATAATATTTTATTTATTTCGCACATGCTTGATGCTCTTAAAGAATAAATATCAACAATTGGTGAAAAGATTATGGCCGTCTAACCACTTGGGTAGAATATGATAAGAGAGAGATGATGAGTGAATTAAATAAATAGTGGCCCCAGGCATGATTGCTACATGGGTAATGGTTGCTAGGCTAATAATAATAATTAAAACAAAAGTTGTCTGATAAAACAAATATACAGTGATGATGTGCGAGGAGATAATTATAATATATATATATATATATATAATGGTGAGGATGAGATATAAAATAGCAAGGGGTGGGCAAAAAAGCTCATATACCGTAAATCGGACCAGACCAAACCACTCGGTTTGGTCCGATTTTGTACTTAAAAAAACGTATGGTTTTATTTTAGTAAAACCATATGGTTTGGTCCGTTCTATGATCCAAGTATATCAAACCCGGATTGGATCGGACCGTAAACCGAGTACTTTTAGTATTACTATTATATGTCATGCCCAAAAAAATTTAATAAAATTTTAAAAATAAAAAGTTGGAAGTCAAAAACCCTAATTTATTATTTCATAGTTGTTTTTTCAGCCACCAACTAGACAAGTAAAGTGAAAACCTCCATTAATAAACAAAACTCCAAGCGGGATGGTAAAAGATTTCAATCCGTTTCCATTATTTTATGAAGTTATCACTAATAATAAAAAATATTAATAATATTAAACTAAATTAGTGCTATTCTCTTTATCTAGTTGTAAATTTTTTTTTTGATTTGCATGCATTCAATTGCATTGTCATGATTATAGCAATAGCAAGTGATTTTATTTATTAACCTTAAAAAAAAGTGATTTTATTTATTAATATTTTTTCTACTTATAAAAATTTCTACACAACACTTTATTTTTACTTTTAGGGATAATTCCCCGGTGGCCATCGAATTGATGACACACTATCAAAATGGCCACTAAATTGGAAAGTTGCTTCAAAATAGCAATTTTTGACGAACTTTGTGACACTAATAGTTATTCCATCCAATAAGTGACATTTTGGTAAATAATGGGATGCCATTAATTTATTTTAGATGTTTTTTGAAAATAATTTTTTTCAATGAGTGACATTTTGGTAAATAAGTGGATAACATAAATTTACTTCAGATATTTTTTGGAAATCAATTTTTTCTTTTTTTGAAAAGAATTATTATATTTAGTGTATGTAAATATATATATATATATATAAAATATATATGTGTGTGTGTGTGTGTGTGTGTGTGTGTGTGTTTGAGATATATATATATATATACAGATTTTCTATTATCAGCTCGTCCTGATAATAAATATTTCAGAATGAAGAATGTAGACTACTAGATTTACATACTTTGACTCAACGTGTATGTACTTGTCAAAATTTCTCCATAATCTGTGATCCACTTTCTTCATCCTAATATATTTATTGTTAGAAGGAACTGACAATAGAAAGACTATATATATAACATTTAAACTAATTAAAATATATAGCTGTGGTTGGACGTCCTAAAATTATAAATTTAATAACTAGTTTGATCTATTTTGAAAAAATAATGGTCATTTAGGGACTGCCTCACCAAATCAGTGGCTTTAGAAATCACTAACCCCTTTTATTATTATTATTTTACATCTCATTTGATATCCTTATATATATATATTTACAAATAAATAAATATATATATATATACAAACACTAAATATAATTATTCTTTTCAAAAAAGAAAAAATTGATTTCCAAAAAACATCTAAAATAAGTTAATGTCATCCACTTATTTACCAAAATATCACTCATTAAAAAAATTGATTTCCAAAAAACATCTAAAATAAATTAATAGCATCCCCTTATTTATCAAAATGCCACTCATTGGATGGAATGACCATTAATGTCACAAAGTTCGCCAAAAATGACCATTTTGGAATAACTTTCCAATCCAGTGACTATTTTGATAGTGTGTCATCAATTCGATGGCCACCGGGGTAATTTTCCCTTTTTATTACTCTTTTAGTTTTTTTTTTTTTTTTAGTTTGATGAACCGTATGTAACAGTAACTTGCATGTCTCGTTAATTACTCATCTTATCATGCCATATATATTTTTAAATGGTCAAGCATTTGGATTTTAAGTCAAAAACCCATTAGATTGAACCAGATCGAATCGAATAAATATAATTTAGTCTGGTCTGGTCTGAAAAAAAGAATGATCCAAACTGGTCCTTACAAGACCAAAATTTTTGAAATTCATAAAACTGGACCGTGTGTAGCCCTAAAATAGCATTACATATAACGTCTATAAAATTCCCAAAAGGAAAAATATATGTCTTATCGATAGTGCAACGACTCACACAATTCTGCGGAGTCAAAAATATTTTATGAATTTGACTTTGTTCAGAATAAATGTTAATACTATATCAAGTCCAACAGATCTAATAGAAACCTCTGGAAGAGCTACGATATTGTTATCAAACAATACTAAATTATGTATCAACGATGCATTATATTCAAGCGGATCTAGAAGAAATCTGCTTAGTTTCAAAAATATACGGAGGAACGAATATCATATTGAAACTATAAAATTCTCATTATTCATGCCATAGACTCATTATAGAAAAGTTGTGTGCTTTATCATCTATATTATATTACACAGTTATAAAAGTGTAAGTTTATGTAGTTATGAACTATAAGTTCTCAGATAAAAAAATACTTATTTTTTTACATGACAGTTTTGGTCATCAAGAATTTTCGATGATTGAATATACGATGATACGTATGGTCATCAAAAATTCTTATGGACATCAATTAAAGAGCTAGAAGATTCTTTAATTCCATAATACCATATGCACTGCATATTCACAAATGGAGATTGGTAATAAAACCATCTCATTCTAGAGTTAGTTTTGAATCCCTATCATTTAAAAGGATATACGTGGACATATTCATCCACCAAAAGAACTTTTTCATTATTTTATGGTTCAAACTGATGCATATACAAGATGGTCACACGTTTGCTATATATTACTAGCATAGATTTTTGAGGCATAATTTTAAAATTATCCACTCAAGTCATTGTCCCCTAATAATATTAATGAATTGACTTACAAGATATTTGATGAATATTGCAAAGCAGTTGGGATTGATGTTCAAACATCTAATTTTCGTATGTACTCATAATCAGAATGGATCAACAAAATCACTTATCAAACATCTCCAGGTAATTGTGAGAACTTTATTATTTTGATACAGTTACCAATTTCTATATGTGGACATTATGTACTACATGTTGTTGCATTCATATCTGACCCACTACTTATCATTATTATTTACCATTACAACTTGTAATTGGTCATTGACTTGCTCACTTTTTAAGATATTTGATTGTGTTGTAAATCTCCTTATCTCTGGCATGATCTAAGATAAGACTTCTATATCAATATGAGATTAATGTTGATTTTGATTAATCTTCTATTTGATTAATCTTCTATTAGATTATTTAAACTTCTGATAGTTTATATTTTTACGCACAAGCTGCATATTATTATATTGATTAATTTCTAAATGGAAAGTTTCTCCAGAAGAGAAGAGTAAATGAAAAGTTACTCTTATACAAAATAGAGATATAAATTCAATTCTCTTTATATATAATAAATATGTCTCATCTCAATCTTCATATTACTCAAATACGAAAGATAATTTATCATCAAATGATTATTAATCAATTACCTGATATATTAAAAGTAACAAATTTTATAAATTGCCATCTTATAAACCTCGGGCGGGTGATTGTTCCTGAAAAATGATTAGAGCAAAAAGCAACAAATAAATCATCTGATGTATATCATAAGCTTGTAAACCTTTGAAAGGTATTGTTATTAGGATCCTAGTGTAAACAAAACTCAAGTTATGAATAAATCAACTTTCTCTAAATCAACTCTATAAAAGTCTGATATATCTAAAGAAACATAAGTCTATGAAATGACTAAATCTATTGAAATTGAAGAAATCTCAACAGAGATACAAGAATATAGAAATTGAGAGAATTTTTATAAATCATACAAGGCTATGAAATGACTAAATCGATTGAAATGGAAGAAATCTCAACAGAGATAAAAGAATACAAAAATTGAGAAAATTTCTATAAATCATATGAGAGAAATGTAGAATCATAAGAAAAATAGCCATTGATGATATATTTTTATACATGGTAGCCACTGGAATTATAAATGATAATTATGATATTCATAATGTCAATGATTGTAGACAAAATGCATGATTGACCTAAATGAAAAGAAGCAATTCAATAAGAATTAACTTCATAAGCCAAACAAAAGGTATTTAAACTAATAGTAATACAGATACCTGGAGATGTCAAACTATCTAGATACTAATGGGTTCTTTATATGGAAACGTAATAAGAAAAACGAGATCGTGAGATATTAGGCATAACTTGTAGTCCAAGGTTTCTTACATAAACATGGTATTCAATATTGATGAATACAATTACGTTTTGAATTTTTGATAAATATGGCTTCCTTTAAAGGCTTGAAATGCGTCTTCTAGATGTATTAATCAATTATCTATATGATTTACTCAATGCAGATATTTATAATCCTTGAAGGATTTAAAATGCTAGAAGTATATAAATCGAGATCTCGTAATATATATTTGATGAATCTACAAAAAGCCTTATATGGATTAAAAACAATATGGACAGATGTGGTATAACCGTCTCAATGAATATCCGATAAGATAAGGATATAATAATCATACTATATACTTATGTATCCTCATAAAGAAATGAGAAAGAAAATATTGCCTTGACCTGAAAATCGAGCATAGATCAAATGGAATACTTGTCCATCAATCAGAATATGTTGAAAAGATTCTGAAAAGATTTCATATGGATATTACTCATCCATTGAGTAATCATATGGGTGTTAGAACTCTTGATCCTAAGAAAGATCCATTCCAACCAATAGAAATTGGTGAAAAGATACTTAGTCTTGAAGTACCATATCTTAATGTAATTAGTGATTTGTTATATCTGGATCAATGCATTAGACCAGATAATACATTCCCAGGGAATGTACTTATTAGATTCATTTCAACACCAACTCAAAGGCATTGAAATGAGATTAAACATCTTTTCGTTACCTTCATGGAATGAAAGATATAAGATTATACAAAATCTAACAATATTTCAGACTTACTTTATTATGCTGATGTCGGATATCTATATGATCCAGAAAAAGCTCGTTCACAAACCAGGTATGTTTTTACCTATAATTGCACATCAATTTAACAATGCTCCATAAAGCAAGTTTTTGCTTATACTCCCTTTAGGCTATGTTTGGTAGGAGGGAGGGAGAGTACGAGGGATGAATGAATTAAGAAGGAGAGAGAGTAGGAGGGATGAAGAGGATCACATCAATCCTCCATGTTATTTGGTATTGAAAGGATGGTTAGATGGATGGATTGGTATTTAATTTGTAAGATTACAATATTGCCTTTTAAAAAATTGGAGGTAGTATAAAATGGGAGGGCGTTTTTGTCTTTGCCCCCATCACTCTTCCTCCTTTCTCTCATCTGCCTAAATTGGGGGGATTCATTTTTGTGGGCCCAGAGGGAGAAGCTCTCCCTCCTCTCCTCCTCTCCCTTCACTTCTCCCTCCAACCAAACAAGGGATTTGCTCTCCCTCCCTCCAATCCTCTCCCTCCTTCCATTTTTCCCTCATACCAAACACAGTGTTAATCATTTATGATATTATTACATTTCATGAAATAAACATCAGTATGCATCAGTTTAGCAATCTAGAAGATTGCTTCAAAATAATTTTTATCAGAGGGGCATTCTATCAAATGGAGCATATCAAATGAAGTATATTAGTTATTTTTTCAAATAAGGTTTTTAATGAGGCAATTCTTTAAGCACATCGAAAAATCATTTGATCAATAAAGATCATCATAAATATTACATTGATCCAGTAAATAATCGTATATATGTTGTCTTGATCAAGAAGATCATTGTAAATATTACTTTGATCTTGATAATCATTGTATATATGTTATCTTGATCCAGAAGATCATCATAAATATTACTTTGATCCGATAGATCAATGTATATCTTTACTCAGGTTTTTATCCCAGTGGGTTTTTCTTAGCAAAGTATAAATATGAGAAATATTTTGAAGAAAACACTAATTCTAGGCATTGTACTCTTTTTTTTTCCTTCGATCAGGTTTTGTCCCACTGGGTTTTCTTGATAAGGTTTTTAACGAGACAGTTTTGAGAATGTCTAACCCCACTAGATCTTGAGGATCATTGTATATATTTCGCATAGGTTTTGTCCCATTAGATTTTTCCTAGAAAATAACAATACAATTGGTGGAAATAACCCGGGGGGCGGGGGGCGGTTGTAACTGGGTGGATTTCCACCGCCTCTACCCCTTGGTATCATCCACTTGGCTTCATCCACTTGGCTTTACATTTAAGATATGGATGCAATAATGATGCAAGCGGTTTAGTGTTTGCCTATATATTGGTCTCTCCATTTGTAATTTTATCGAGCTGAAGTTCAATATACATACAAAGAGTTAATCTCTCTCTCTCTTTCATTTGTTTCTTCATCATCTCTCTTAATCTGATACTAACTCCCATCTCTCTCTTTTTATTTATTATTTATTTATTTCAATATTAATTTATCTTTTTACGCTGTTGAAATGAAATATATTTTATATTTACTCATCAGTTTGTGGTGCCAAATTAAAGTCTAAGGGCATCTCCAACCCAACTCTATTTTAGAGCAAAAAGAGATCTTTAACCCAACACCATTCTTTGTGCCATTTTAGTTTCATCAAATAGTGTTGCGCAATCCCTAGTGCAACACTGTTCAAATGGCGCCAAAAATGCCTTTTTTTTCTTCTCTAAAGTTTGATTTAATCACAGTTTGACCCATATTTAATAAAATCTATTATTATTATATCCTTTATTTAAAGGTTTTGTTTAATTACAGTTTTACCCTTAATCAATTAAATTTAGGGGCAAATGCGCAAACATCCCCTGAGGTTTGATAAAATTGCACGAATATGGAAGTTTTGACCATATACGCACAAACTTCCCTCAATATTTGAAAATTGTTACACAAGTATCCCCTACCGTTAGATAAATCTGTTAGTCAATAGTCAAATATATAAAAAGTATTTATATACTTTTTTCTTATTTTTTAATTTTTTTAGTTTATATAAAATAAAAATAAATGGTATTTTAGACTGTTTACACTTTTGATCAATGACTTACGGATCCATCTAACGGCGTGGGATGTTTGTGTAACTCTTTTCAAATGTTGAGGGAAGTTTGTGTGTATATGACCAAAACTGCCACATCTGTGCAATTTCATCAAATCTCGAGGGATGTTTGTGCAATTCCCCCTATATTTTTATACAGTTTTTCTCTTCTCACGATCGAACTGAACTTTTAAAATTAGAATCAAACTTGTGAGTTATTAATTAAGTTTAAAAATATTTTGACTAAACTGAAGTATGTGAATCTAATGGTTGATATTTGTGTAACTGATATAAATAAAATCGGTTCGTCATGAGGAGGGAAAGACTATATATATTAGTTTTTTTCTCCTCATTACGCACTGATATATATATTTGTTAGTTTCTTAAATATTAGTCATTAGATACAACTACTTTGTATATGTCAACATTCACTTATGCTTAATCAATGACTCACATATAATGCACCGATATAAATACATCAATATGCACTGATAGGAAAACCACCGAGATATATATATATATAATATCTAAAATAGAGATAATTACCCCGGTGACCATCGAATTGATGACGCACTATCAAAATGTCACTGGATTGGAAAGTTGTTTTAAAATGGTCATTTTTGGCAAACTTTGTGATACTAATGACCATTCCATCCAATTTCATCTAATTTCATCCAATTCCATCCAATGGGTGGCATTTTGGTAAATAAGGGGATACCTTTAATTTATTTTAGATTTTTTTGGAAATCAATTTTTTCAATGAGTGACATTAATTTATTTTAGATGTCTTTTGGAAATCATTTTTTTTTTTGAAAAGAATAACTATATTTAGTGTAAATATAAATATATATATATATATATATTTACACATACTAAATATAATTATTCTTTTCAAAAAAACAAAAGAAATGGTTTAAATCAATACATGTGTCTCTTCTTATTTGTTCTTTGTTTTTTTAGATTTTTTAGATTATATATATATTATATATATATATGATTGTGTGGAAATGGTGAGAAATGTCACCTTTTTAAAGTCGCCCCATATAGTGCTATTTAATTTTTGACCCCTATGATTGTCCATCACCGTGTGCACCATAGTCTATCACATTACAAATATTTGATTGTTCTTGAGCATAAGCTACAAATAATAATAATAGGAATGATGATAACAAAAAAAAGTTGAAAACTCATTTCTTCTTCTTTTCTCTTCCTGTTTCAAATTTAAGCAGAGCATGAATGTTATACGGTTGGTCATTTTATAGAAAAAAAAAATTATAGAAAAAAAGAATAATATTTAATGGTATTCATATTTTGATATGGATATATTATTGATCTAAATCATTTCTTTTGTTTTTTGAAAAGAATAATTATATTTGGTGTTTTTAAAATTTTTTTTTTTTTTTTTGTAAAACAACAAATTTATTAATGAAAGCCACAAAGGGCATATATACACACACACACACACACACACACACACACACACACACACACACACACACACACACACACACACACACACACTAAATATATAAATTATATTTAGTGTGTGTGTATATATATATATTTACACACACTAAATATAATTATTCTTTTCAAAAAAAAATTTGATTTCCAAAAAACATCTAAAATAAATTAATATCATCCACTTATTTACTTATTTAACAAAATGTCACTCATTGAAAAAATTGATTTCTAAAAAACATCTAAAATAAATTAATGACATCCCCTTATTTACCAAAATGCCACTCATTGGATGGAATTGAATGGAATTAGATGGAATTGGATGGAATAATCATTAGTGTCACAAAGTTCGTAAAAAATGACCATTTTGGAACAACTTTTCAATCTGATGGCCATTTTGATAGTGTGTCATCAATTTGATCCACCGGGGTAATTATCCCTTTAAAATATTACAATAATTCAAGATTTAGGGATGAAACAGACTCGAACTCACAATCTCATGGTGTATGTGCAAGGGACAAATCACTAAATCAATCTCATCTTATCATGCACATTATGTTTTTAACTCTTGTCAATTGTCATATGACAAATAAACAATTTTAATCAGTTAATCATTAATTGCATGATAATTTGAGTTTGATATTTGAATCTGATACATCTAGTTGCTTAAAATCATGATTATATTTGATGTAATTTTTTTAAAAAAAACTATTAATACATCCTCAATGCTATTATGCCTTTGAAGAAAACTTAGGCCATGTTTTTGGTTGGATGGAATGGAATGGAATGGAAAGAAAACCATTCCATTCGTTTGGTTTGTTAAAATGCAAATGGTGGAATGGACATTCTATCCAAAAACCAATGGAATGCCGATTCCATTCCAAACTAAAATTTATATTCCATAAATACCCTCATATGCCCCAACTCCATTCCAAAAATACACTCCTTTCCAAAAATAATATATTATTATATATTATATTAATGATATATAAATATATATTACATATAATATATATGTATTATATATTATATTATTATAATATATATAACGATATATAAATATATATAATTATTATATTTATATATTATATTATTATATATTATATATTATATAAATATTATACATACAAATTTTCTATTATCAGTTCGTCCTGACAATAAATATATCAGAACGAAAAATGTGGACCACTAGTGTAACACCCCAAATCCGATACTAACAGATTAGGATGATACTCGGTCAAAATTCTAAAAAATCTTCCAAACTTACAAACTATAAATATTATACATTCCCAAAAGAGAGGATTTAATCCTAATCCGTTGGTATCGGATTTGGGGTGTTACAACTAAATTTACATACTTTGACTTAAAGCGTATGCACTTGTCAAAACTTCTCCATAGTCTATGGTTCACATTTTTCGTCCTGATATATTTATTGTCAGGACAAACTAACAATAGAAAGACGGACTATACATAATATATATATATTATATATTATTATATATTATATATATTATATATATTTATATTTATATAATATATATTATTATATGTATTATATATATAATATATATGTATTATATATATTATATATAATAATATACAATATTCATATTATATAATATATGATATTTATATTATATAATATATAATAATATTAATATTACTAATATATAATATATAATATATTAAATTATGTATAATAATATTTATATTACATTTATTATTATGTAATATATATATTTATATATATAATATGTTATATATTATAATAATATATATAATATTATATATAATTTTATACTTTATTATTATTATCCATAATATATCATGTCATTATGAATGTTTTATAATTAGGGGTATTTTGGTCAAAATACAGTTAACTCCATTCCATTTCGTTGTTAACCAAACAAAATAATATTGATTCAGATACTAATTTTAAAGTTCTAACCAAACAAAAAACTTAGTTTTTCTTTCCTTTCCATTCTCATTCCGATTATCATTTCACCATGTAACCAAACGTGGGGTTCAAAAATTTTTTGTCACTATTTGGGGCGGTTCTTGTGAGAATATCACCACTTTACTAATTCAAGTTTAAAAGGCACCTATTTAGGTGACCAAACAAAAATACTCTTATTTTATCAGTTTGTGTCTTTTCAAACCTAGAGAGAAAAAAGTTGAGAGAGAGAGAAATCCCATTGAAAATCTCATGGCTGTAAGAAATCTGATTGAAAATCTCACGGCAAACTCATCGGCGGTGGTGCTACAGTCTTGAAATCGACGAGAACCTGCAAGACGATGAAGATATGGGTTTCTGAGCCTTTTAACACTTTTTCTGAGCCTTTTTAAACAGTCTCCGAGCTTTTTGAATAGTAATCCGAGCTTTTTTTAAGGAATATGAATAGGTTTGTTAATTTTGAATCTCCGAGCCTTTAAACAATGTCTCCGAGCCTTTTCATACACTGTCCAAGCCTTTTCAACAGTAATCCGAGCTTTTCATTTTTACGAATAGGTTTGTCAATTTTGAATCTCCGAGCCTTTTTATACACTGTCTGAGCCTTCTCAACAGTAATCCGAGCTTTTTCATTTTTATGAATAGGTTTGTCATTTTTGAATTTCCGAGCCTTTTAACACTGTCTTCGAGCCTTTTTATACACTGTCCGAGCCTTTTCAACAATAATCCGAGCTTTTTCATTTTTATGAAAAGGTATGTCAATTTTGAATCTTCGAGACTTTTAACACTGTATCCGAGCATTTTCAATTATCTTCGAGACTTTGCAAATAGTCTCCGAGCCTTTTAACACTGTCTCCGAGCCTTTTCAATTTGTCTCCGAGCCTTTTCAATTAGATTCAAAATTCACACAATCAGCTTAAGGTTTACAAAAGACTCAGAGAACAAAAGAAAAAAAGCTCGACCCCCGAATGCGTCTGCGTAGCGCCACAAAACTAATTGTCCAATGAAGATGCATTGATAATGTTATGATGTTCAACCTCCATTGGAGGTATGTTATAGAGGAAGATGAAAGAATAAAATCTCAAAAAACTTCAAAGTAAGAAAGAGAATGTGTAAAATAAGGGCGTTTTTGGAAATCACTTACTTTAGTGCCTTTTAAACTTAAGTTATTAAAATGATGACTTTTTTTACAAAAAAACGGTCAAAAAGGTGACATTTCCCACAATTTCCACACCAAATGTGACCTTAGTGTCACATAAGATAGATAGATAATGAGGTAGAAAAAATATTTTCAATGCAATTATTTAACTTCAATATGGAGTTAATGTGGCAAAAAATAATAATTAAAGAATCATGGTAATGAGTTTCTAACTTTAGAAACTATCATAGAAATGTTGACGATGATTTCCAACTTTTTTTTTTTTTTTGATAATATCTATTAATTTGGGATCATGTATTTTTTTGAAAACTTTCGTCATTAGTAAGGTTCGAGCCACTGACATGTCAGTCATTTACCAAAGCCTTAAGCTCGTCCATCTACCAACTGAGCTACGCCCATGTTGGCGATTTCCAACTATTTCTACCAATCATATTACGGTCCATTTAATTTTAAATTAAAAGAGGGGAGAGAGAGAGAGAGAGAGAGAGAGAGAGAGAGAGATTGAAATAAATGTTTTATGAAGATTGGTCATAAAATTGACAAGATGGGATTGGTCCGGTGGTAAAACCCCTTACACCTGTACCATGAGGTTACATGTTCGAGTTCTTCCCTTCCCCAGAAAAACCCTCAATTTATGTAATAGTGTAATACTTCAAAAAAAAAAAAAAAAAAAAGATTGGTCATAAAATAAATGCATATTTGAATTTATGTTCATCTATCACAATTTAAGCTTTGGGATTTTGGGATGGAACATAATTCGAACACACAATTTCATTGATATGAATGTGTGAAACATAAATCACTAAATCAACATCTTCTTGTCTTTATTTATTTTTTCTCACTTTGATTGTTTACAAGAATTTCTTTTCCTCTTTATCCTTTTATTTTTATTTTTTCTCTTTTTTGACTTTCTCTTTGCAAAATAGGAGGGAATGCACTTTGCACATAAGAGGGTAGCAAGATACGTCTGCTTTATGGGAAAAGGAAACGCTTCATTTGAGTATAGTTTACTCCCGAAATAAATCTTTGAACGTGAGAAGCATGTAGAAGAATTTTTTGAAATGACCACAAACTTTTAAAATTTAATAAATAATAATTAAGTGGGAATTGCAAAAAAATAATAGAAAAATAATAAAAAAAATAGCAACATTGTTTTTACAAAAATCACTTGTAGCCAAATATTAAAAAACAATCTTTTATAACAAAACTTGATTTTTCATTTGCACCGGATAGTATTAAAAGTCCAAAATACCCATAGCATCTAGGGGAGGATTGGACTATTTTTGAGAATACTTTTGCTCACCCCCCTTCAAGGGAGGTAACCATTACCCCCCTCTTAAATGGATGACATGTGTCATAGAGAAGTAAATTTTTAGACAATTTTACCCCTCCATAGACACATGTCATGTGTATGGGAAGAGGGTAATGCTTACCCCCCTTTCAAGGGGGGTGAGCAAAAATGGACTCACTATTTTTAGTCTTGCTTGCCCAAGTCCAGTGTTTGGGGTACAACTGGATTGGACTCTCCAATCCAGTTGGACCCACCACAATCCCATTCTAGTGAGATTTTTGGTGGATTTATATAGTCCCAGACGGTGTGACTAAAATAAATTTATTTAGTTTTTAGTTTTTTTTTTTTTCAATTATAATAATAAATTATTTTATTGAATAATAATATGAAACTATAATTAAAAAAAATATAGTTTTAGATCTTATAATTTAATAATATATAAATTAAATAATTATTTCATTTAAGAAATTATTGCAATAGTTTGTTATTCAATTTTCACTGGATTATAATGAATTAAGATTATTTAAATCATAATCCCTCCCAATGAGATTAGAGAATCTAAACACATTGGACCTACCATAATTGCCACCTATGTTTTTATTTATTTTTTATTAAATAAATAAATTATAAAATTGAATTTTTTAAATTTATTTAAAAATAATATAAATCTATATTTTAAAAATATTTATGGATATTGTTACTTTAATAATATATAAATTAAAACATTGGCTTTTGTTTAATGAAGTTCAAAACGACTACGTTTTGGGATTTTTTTTTTTTTTTGGTTGCCTTAGTAGCCTTCTTCTTCGTCTCAAGGAAACATCCCAGCGGCCTCCTTCTTCTTTTTCAGAAAAACATCGGAGCTGTCGCTGACAAGGCTCCCAGCCGCTTAGAAATTTGGCCTCCTATGATTTGGCCTTATTCGCAGGCAGTTGGAGGCTGACTAGCGATCTGGTGGAGCTTAGGCGGCCGCGGAATCCGACTTTTTGAACACTATATTTAATTCAATCTCATGTTTCTCCAAACAAAACATAATATTAAATAAGTTCAGTCTCATGTTTCTCCAAATACAGCATAATATTAATTTAGTCCAGTCTAGTTCAAACCAATCTCATCTAATCTCAACTTCATATCAATCTAAACCCCTGAAATAGTCAAATCCAATCTCACGCACCAAACGAGATATTTATCTATATATCTAACTATATCAAATCACTTTCCATCGTCAAATCCTTGTAAAATACAAGTTATCAAAGTGGTGATAAACTGAATCTAAACAATATTTGCTCCATTGGTGACCCAACAAGACTTTTGATCTCTTGTAATTTGAAGTTTATGGGCTTGTTTGGTACACGAGATATGATATAATTATTTTCTTGGGATTGGATTGGATATGATAAAATTGGACTAAATTGTGTTGTGATGTGTTTGGTGGTGTATGAGATTCAATTAAAATAATCATCTCTCTTGTTTGGTGTGATGTGAGATTTGATAAAAAAAAATAATTTTATCATATATTTAATAAGTGTGAAATTGATTGATATAAAATTATTTTTAAATCAATTACTTTTTTAATTTTTTCTTAAAATTAAAATATTTAAATTAATATTAACGAAATAACATTATTAATTAATATTTAATATTTTTAAATATTATAGGGGGAATTGGATACTGTCTAGAGGTTTTTCAGCATATGATCGTTTGTGATGCTTTTTCCCCTTAGATCAGTCCAATTTTATTTATAAAAAAAATATTATAGGAGGAATTTCACAAACATCCCTCGAGGTTTGATGAAATTGCATAGATATGGCAGTTTTGACCATATACATACAAACTTCTCTCAACATTTGAAAATTGTTACACAAATATCCCACGCCGTTAGATGAATCCGTTAGTCAATAGTCAAAAGTGTAAACAGTCTAAAATACCATTTATTTTTATTTTAAATAAACTAAAAAAATTAAAAAATAAGAAAAAAAAATATAAAAATATATTTTAGATAATGTATCTTAAATCTAAAACCAGGAAATAAAATTCATCTTTACAAATAATTTTTTTTAAACAATTTAATAATAAATAAATTTTAAATTTTAAATTTATTTAAACTTAAAGGGGAATTTCACAATCTAATTTTTTTTTTATTTAGTTTTAAAGATGAATTTTTTTTTCAAGCTTTCATATTTTCTAAAAGATTTTTTAATATTTTTTATCTGATTTTTTAATTTTTTAATTTATTTCATAAAAATATAGGGTATTTTAGACTTTTTACATATTTGACCATTGACTAATGGATCTATCTAACGTAGGGAATGTTTGTGCAACAATTTTCAAATGTTGAGGGAAGTTTGTGCGTATATGGTCAAAACTACCATATTCGTGCAATTTTATCAAATCTCAGGGGATGTTTGCGCAATTGCCCCAAAAATATATTTATATATAGGGATGGAGCTGTATGTGTATATATATATATATATATACGGTCCTGTTCACATTAGTACACACTGATGTAACTAAATCGGTACAAATACAAGTGGACCACTGATTATGAAGAAGCTTAGACATGCATACACTTTGAGTTAAAGTATGTAAATCTAATGATCCATATCCAACGCATTGGTGTGTTTGTAAATATATAAGTATACTAATAATGCCAATATAATATAATATAACTCTGTCAGGGGGTGGGGGGATGGGGGTTGGAAAAAAAAAAAAAAACAATTCTATATGATATAAATATATAAGCGTATCAATATAATATAATATGTCTGTGTAGGTTGGGGGTGGGTGCCTGGGTGGGTGGGGAGTGGGGACAAAAAAAAAAAATTTACATTCTATATAAATATATAATATGTCAATATAATATAACAGTGTTGTGTTCTAAGGGGTTATTCAAATACTGTTGTATGCCTGTATCCTATATAATATATCTAATAAACTGCGTGACCGCTTATTATATTTTAATTAAGAACATTTATATTAAACCAAATAAAGAAAAATCATGGCTTCACCAAAATTAGGATTTAGTCCCCTCCTCACGTTTAGCTGTCCTCTACTTATTATCGTCTAAAAATTAATGGTTTGAATTAATTCTATCTTTTATTTGGTAAAGACATAAAAATTAATAGAAATAATCCCGACCATTAATTTACTATATTAGACACGTGAAAATAGATTATAAAATTGAGGATACTTAAAGTGAAGAGAGGATCCAAATCCAACCAATTATATCTAATTTCAGGATTTTGATCCTCTTCTCACCCTAATTGTCCTCACCTTATCTTTACCTTCATAATCTATTCTTATATGTCTAATATAGCAAATCAATGGTATAAATTATTTCTATTAATTTTCATGATTTTACTTTAACAAAAGATAAAATTAAACATGAATATTGATTTAGGTGAGGACAAAGTGAGGTAAGAAGGGGATCAAGATCCCTAATTTCAAGGATTTCAATTTTTAGTGCAGTTACTAATGGATAATGAAATAAAAGGGAATCAAATTCAATGAAAAGGGAATCGGGAAAAGGAACTTAATTCCTTTTATAGGAAGGGGGATAGTTCTTTTTCCAACAAGACTTTAATTCTTGATTTGTGTGTGGATCTCGTCAATGAACGTGATAAAATTTGTTGAGCTTATATTAAACCAAGTAGCTTCCAGTACACTTGGTTTCATTTATTTTCTACATTGTAGAATATTATCCTACAAAACATACAACTTTATGTCAACTATATTTTCTCTTTAGTAAGCCAACTAGACATTGTTGCGGTAACTAATTTCACTACTAATGAATTTAAAAGTTAGAAAACGGTTAATGATGTCAACAATTGTGTGTTTTTAACTCCTATAGCAAAAAACCATAATCATACTATTACAAGTGAGACTAAATGATATTACATTTGATTTTTTTAATAACTTTAGTTTTTAAATATTCGTATATTTTCCTTGGCTCCTCCAAAGCCAAAATCCTAGCTTCACCCCTATAATATATATATATATATGTATGTATGCATGATAATGCATTCGAAACTTAGGCCCTGTAGCTGTTTTTGTTTTTGATTTTCGAAAACAATTTCGAATTCGTGTCCGATAATCGTTTTTTATTTTGTTTTTAAAAAACAAAAACAAATTAAAAAACAAAACCAGTGTTAGAAGTGAAAAATTTGAAAAACAAGTTAAACATGTTTTTCACAAATAAAAAAATCTTATTTGTTCGACAGATATAGCTTTTCTTCTTCTTCTCGTCTTCAAATTATTTTCTTCTTCTTCCTTCAATTTATTTTCTTCGATGAAGGCTCCTCCTCCTCTTTCAGGCCCGCCGATCTGCTCTTATTCGCCATCGATTTGCCCTTCTTTGCTGTCGATTTGCCCTTTTTCGTCATTAATCTGCTCTTCTTCTTCTTCAGCTCTTCTTCGCTGTCGATCTACTCTTCTTCTTCTTCAACTGATCTGATCTGATCTTCTTTTTCTTCTTCTTCTTCTTCTTCTTCTTCAGACGATCTGGATCCGTTTGTCTTCTTCCTTTCTTTTTCTTCTCTTTTTTATATTTTTTTTATTGTTATTTATATTTATTAAAATGAGTACTTATTTATAATTTTAGAGTTTAGTTTTGATTAATTGAATATTAATTGTGATATGTTTTTTTTTTTGAAGTAATTTGTGATGTGTAAACTCTTGATTAATTGATTATTAATTGTGATATGATTTTTTTAAAGTAATTTGTGATGTGTCACTTTTGTTTAATTTATAAATTACAAAACATAAATTTTATTGGTTAATTATTTAATCAATTTGTTTATAATTGTTATAATATTAAACAAAATCTAAAAATTGATATTTCATTTTTTTTTTTTTTTAGTTTTTGGTTAACCTACTAGACGCGTTTCCCCCATTTTCATTTTTAAAATACGGATCAGCAGATGCTATCAGAGTAATCAAATGTGTTTTCAGATTTTGAAACTGAAACTAAAATCACTGTTTTCATTTTTTTTTTTGAAAAACAGTAAATGAAAACTGTTTACAGGATGGACCCTTAGTCTGTATCATACATTTTAAAATCATATATTTTTTAAGTCATGGTGTGATTTTCAACACTAGGGCAACAGCTTCACACGATGTCTTCTGGCGTGGTCGTATAAAAAGGAATATTATAATTTCCTCCCCCAAGGTTTGAAAATACATCGATTTATCCCTTCATGGTTCGGTATTTCCTATTTCCCCCTCATGCTAATTTTATGTTAAGTTTTTACTAGATGTTAAGGTCCCATCCTGCAAACCGTTTTCTGTTTTTGTTTTTCAAAAAGAAAAATGAAATCGAAAATAGTGTTTTTGGTTTCATTTTTGAATTTCGAATACGCGTCTGGTAGCATTTACCGGAATCCGTATTTTAAAAATAAAAACGGAAAAAACGCATCTGGTAGAATAACTGAAAACTTTCGAAAATTGAAATATCAATTTTTAAATTTTGTTTAATATTATAACAATTATAAATAAATGATTAAATAATTAAAAAAATATGTTTTTTGTAATTTAATTTAGGGTTTAACAAATTTTACAATTGAAGAGGAAGAGGAAGTAGAAGAAGACCAGAGAAGAGGAAGAGGAAGAGAAAGAAGAAGAAGAATAAGAAGAGATCTCGACGGCCAGATGCAGAGCAGATCTCGGTGGGAAGAAGAAGAAGAAGAAGAGGAAGAGGAAGAGGAAGAAGAAGAAGAAGAGGAAGAGGAAGAGGAAGAAGAAGAAGAAGAAGAAGACAGCGGCGAGATGCAGAGCAGATCTCGGGGGAGGAAGAAGAAGAAGAAGAGGAAGAGGAAGAAGAGGAAGAGGAAGAAGAAGAAGAAGAAGAAGACAGCAGCGAGATGTAGAGCAGATCTCGACGGGAAGAAAAAGAAGAAGAGGAAGAGGAAAAGGAAGAAGACGGCGGCGATGGCAGCAGCGACCGACGACCGGTGGAAGGCAGCGGCAAGCGATGACCTGCTGCAGGCAGGGACGATTGACGGCAAGAAGGAGGGGAGAGAAGATGAAGAAGAAAGAAGATGATGGTGTCTAGTTCAAGAGGAAAAAAAAATATATATATATATTATTAATAATATGGGACCTACTTCATATGAAAAACAAAAACAATTTCATGAAAAACAAATTTTTTTTTTTTCAAAATTTTCACTTTTAACACTGGTTTTGTTTTTTATTTTGCTTTTGAATTTTGAAAATAAAATGAAAAACGGCTACCGGATGCGAATTCGAAATCATTTTTGGAAAACAAAAACGAAAACAGACTGAAAACAGCCTGCAGGACAGCCTCTAAGTTTGATGGCCAAATTGGTAATTGAACAGCATTTTATACCCTGACCTTTCAGAATTCCACATCAAGTGTAAATAGGCAATTTTAATAAAATTAAATTTTGAAAACTATGTAATAAAATATTAAATTCAAACTAAATATAAATATAAATTAAAAATTAAAGATAAAATTAAAAAAATTAAATAAAAAATCGAAAAAAGTAAAAGTTATTTTTGCTCTTAATCTCCATCATAATCGAACAAAAACTAGAAACAGTCATTTTTGATATTTTCAATATTTTACTGTTTTGTTTTTACTTTTACAAGTTGGATAAAAGACATATGAAACCTATTAATTGAATATGCTTTATTTATTATTATTTTTATTAAAGCTTATAGAAATTAAATTTATATCATATACATGGATTATATAAATGATTTATTATTATTAAATGTATTTTTATTTATTTTAATAAAAAATATATTTTTATCATAATTTTAAAAAATATGAAAAGACACCAATCAATTTAAAATCACCTCAAATTATTTTATTAATAAAAAAATATATCAAAAAATATTTTTAATTAATTTAAGAACACACAATATCATTTATACTCTTTTTTTTTTTTTTTTTTTGAAAGGATATCATTTATACTCTTACGACATGTTAAAAACATTTTTTTCAAAACAATTACATTAAGCGCATATGATAATATTATTATTTAATATTTTTTAGAAATTTTTTTAGTTATTGTTACTATACACGGTTTTCAAATCCTTAAAATATGAAAATCAAATGAAAATTGATAAAATAGAAAATGAAAAGGTACACATTGTAGGTGGTCGAACTGCGATTAATGTGGATCGGATCGGGTTATGTTAGGCCCAAGGCAACTTGGCTTAGTCTGTCGATTGAGGGTTGTCTTTTCCTCAATAAACCTGCAAAAAAGGTTAGTCAGTCGACCTGAGGTAACTGTCTTCTTCATTGAACCTGCAAACAGAACAAAAACAGAAATCTAGATATAATGAAACGATGAAAGTGGGGTTAGGTTCTTAGCCTTAGGTGCGCTTGGGCTGAGTGTTTATTATCCTTAAATCGTGATTGTGAATCACGTTGAATTCCGGTGGCCGGAACAAGTATAAACAGAATTTCGAGATGCTAATTTAGCTTTGTTCTTAGTTGATAATTTTCAAAGAGCGTTTCTGTGGCAGGTTAATGTTTATTTATAGGTCTCCATCCTCTCTTAACGTTCATTTTCCCAGTTTTACTTATCATGGGCGTGATTCATGGAGAGATTTCCTCTCCATTGAATCAGTAGTTACTCAACTCATAACTGAAACATTTTACTTGGTTTCAAATAGCCAAATTCAACTGGTATTGGAGTCGAGCCGATCCGGAGTATGTGGGCCTAGATAGAATCCACTACTGGAACGTTCAGGGCCTTGACATGTTGGGCCTTTGAGCCATTTTTGGCTACCACAATTTATCTCTCACTCTCTGAAGATGGGATCATCAAATTTAGGAGTGATTTTGGTTAAATCATCGTCTACGGTTGATTTCGCATCATTTTGAGTGGTATCATGAGTATTAACTTTGAGGGATCACTTGTTGAATGATGAATCGACCATGTGTCGATTGATTTTTGATCAAGTTCCCGATGAAGAGATTTGTCGTTCGACGATGAAGTGTAACGCAAGTACAAGAAGTCAAATCGATGGGATAGGTGCGTTTCAGTCCCCTATGTTGACATCATATGCATTAAATTCAAGCACAATTTTTTGAAGTATTTAAATTTTAAACTAGGCAGTTACTTTGGTTTAGTTTGGCAAATGAAGGGGTGTTGACACGTGGTCAATCAGGGTTAGGCATCTATGGTTAAGTTTTTGGTTTTATAAACCGAAAAACTTACCTCCCAAGCTTTTACTTCTCCACACTTGAGTTAGAAGGATATTCATCAGACGAAGAGTTTCGTTTCTTCAACGAGATAGTTGCAGAGGTTTGCAGGTGCTTGATCGTTTTTTCCAGTGTTCTTAACCTTCAAGGTTAGTAAAAAATATTTACGCACTCTTTGTTTGTTTTGTGTGAGACAATATCTTTGTGAATCTATAGGGAAATAGATGAACTTTTCTGGTTTTGCCTGGGAATAAACATGCTCTTCGCTATGTTCTTCGTGTTTTTGTTACATTCATAATTTTCTGACTTGTTTTTGTTACATTTTTAATTTTCTAACTTTTATGCCATGTTGAATCTTTATGTGATGTGTTGTAAGTTTTCGAATTAGTTTGAATGTCGTTATGTCGAGAGTAGATGTTTGCTCGACTTAGGACAGCAAAAAACCCTATAGGTTTAGGTTGATCTTTTAGGTATTGATTTTTAGTTGAAACCCTAGGTTTTGATCTTAGAAACCCTAGGTTATGATTGTAGCGTTTCAGCTTCTGACTTAAGAATTTTTTGTGCATGTCAGATTTTGGAGATACCATGTCGAGCGACACTACAATTTTCGAACCACGCTTTTCTTGGACCCTTAGCGACGTGGAAGGTGACTATGGGGGAATTGATAGTGGAGTAGCTAGTGTCGATCGCTCGGTCTCAATTGATGATCCGTCGAAAATGGTTACTATCAATACAAAAGGTATGATAGAGCAAGGTGTCGTTCGCGCCATTACAGAGTTAGTTAAATTTCTGGAGTATATAGATGATGCGGAGGCTTCTACTTCTGGTCATCCGCTAAATATTTTGGATGGTAGTCCGGTAAGCGTGCTTACAGAAGACAGCTTGCATAGTCTGCAAGTAATTTATGGTATCCTAGAGTCAGTCGAACTACGTGCACCGTAGGAACATGAACGAGCAGACTGAGATATACCCGGATGGACATGCTTTTATTAGTATACTTTTCGTCTGGGGTTTAGATTCCCGGTTCCTTTGTTAGTTCAACGATTGTTGCAACATTTCGATATTGCTCTTAGCCAATTGATGCCAAACAGTTGGAGAATACTGTTGAGTTTGACCGTATTGCGTGAGAGATACATAATTAATTTCGGACTGGGGTGTCTTCTGCGAAATTACTATTTGAAGGAGCATGTGACCGACTGTGGTCGTTATATGTTGATCCCTAGGACCAAAGAAAATCAATTGATAACTGATACTACAACAAATGATCGTCTTTGGAAAGATACCTTCTTCTTTGCTAAGGGTCCGCCAATCGACTGTCCTTGGGGGAAGTCACAGTTTGTCATTAGGTGAATATGGAACCGATATGGTGAGTGTCGACTGACGTTTTTGTCGCTTTAGAACATTCTTAATTAAATACCTCTTAATATTGATTAGTAACTGTTTTATGTGGAAATCAAAAGTGCGGATAACAGCATGTCGTGCGATGACGCGACTGAGCGTACTGAGGATGTATTAAGCATTCCTGCCAAAGATAGAAGTTGTAGAGAGTTTCTTTTGGATGGTAAGCTTAGGCCTAGCAGTTTGTGGCGATGGTCGACTTTGAATATATCACGGGCATCGTATCCTCTCGTGAAGGATTTCGTGCCATATGTTTGGATTATGAGGAGTCTTGAAATACTTGGGTGTGATATGAAATTTATGTCTCCTATTATTGACATTGAATGTCGTTTCACAGTGACGTCGATGTTGAATGCAAAGATTAACTTGCTAGACCAAGTTGAAGCCTTGAGGCGTTATAGGGACGATCTTGCCAAGAAGCGGGCAGCAGCAGCAAAAAAGAAAAAGGCGGTCGACAAGTCGAAGGAGGATGCGCCTACGGTACCAGAGCATGTTTATTCTTCGTCTCTTGAACCCAGTCCATTGAGGAAGAGATAGAGAAGAGATTCGATTATCAACCATGAAAAGAACGTCAAAAGGGGTCCGATTATCGACCCTGGAAAGAACATCAAATCAAGCTCGAAGACGCAGTCTGCTGCAACTGCTTTGGAGCCTGAATCGTCGATGATGCTTCTTTCTTCTAGAATATCGTCGTTCAAGGAGCCGACTGGCTTTCTTAAGAAGTCGAAATTTTTTTTTCTCTCTACTGACGAGGAGTTTTTGAAGGGCAAGAAGACGGATGATGTATTCAATACAGGCATTCTTTCGGCATTTCAGTTGAATTTGCTTATTTTTTCTCAAAGTGTTAAAAAATGGGTGGCATCGTTCGGACGACTTGGAGATGAATCTATTTAGTGCTGCTACACGACCTGTGAGTTTCTGTACATCTAGGCGACTCGATACCTCGTATCGACTGAATCTGGTCTGGGTTGGCTTTGACACCCTTTTGGGTGACCAAGTATCCTAGGAATTTCCCTGATGACACACCAAAAGAACATTTAGTAGGGTTTAGTTTCATACCATATTTGTTGAGTACGTCGAACGACTGTTTAAGGTGATTGATGTGTTGTTGAGCCATCAATGATTTGACCAGCATATCATCGATGTAGACCTCTATTGTCAACCTAAGCATTTTGGCGAACATCTTATTGACCAGTCATTGATAGGTTGCACCTACATTTTTCAAACCAAAAGGCATTATCTTATAATAGAAAGTACCTCGCTATGTTACAAATGCATTTTTTTCCTGGTCCTCTGGATGCATCAGGATTTGGTTATAGCCTGAATAAGCGTCCATGAAGCTGAGCATTTCATGTCCGGCCGTAGCGTCGACAAGCATATCGATGTGTGGAAGTAGGAATGAATCTTTGAGACACGCCTTATTGAGATTTGTGAAGTCAATGCACACTCACCATTTCCCTTTTTTCTTCTTTACCACAACGACGTTTGCCAACCAGTCGGGGTACTTTACTTCTTTCACTGAACTAATATCGAACAGCTTTTGGATTTCCTCATTGATTACTTTATTCTTTTCTAGAGTGAACTTCCTTCGCTTTTGTTTTACGGGTTGGTGGTCTGGGTCTACCTGTAATCAATGAACAATTACCTCTGGGTCAATACCGACCATATCCGAATGTGACCAAGTGATGCTACCCCGTCGTTCCTTCAGGAATTCGATCAACTGTTCGTGGATCTTCTTTGGTAATCTGGATCCGATAAGAACTTTATGTTCTAGTCGTTTGGGGTCGATCGACACTTCGTCGAGTTCCTCCATTTTCGGCGTGTTCGGGGTCGACTCGACCTTGGAATTCTGTAATTGCTGCAACTTCTCTTTCTTTTTCTTCATGGCATTTTGGTAGCACTCTCTGGCTACTCTTTGTTCCCCATTTTATTTCTCCAACTCCCCATATGGTTGGGAACTTTATCATTTGATGGTAGGTCGACGGTATTGCTTTCATCTCATGTATCCAAGGTCTTCCCAAGATCGCGTTGCATGGTGATTGACAATCAAGCACCAAGAAATTGATGTAGAGGTTTACTCCTTCAGCGTAGACTGGTAGTATGATTTTGCCTAGGGTACTCTTCTGTTCCCCACTGAAGCCTGTCAACATTGTCGTTCGATGGTTGAGTTTGGATTCGTCGACCTGCATTTCTCTTAGAGCACTGTTAAACAAAATGTTACACGAACTACCATTGTCAATTAAAATAGGTTTTGTTAGACAATTCGCAATATGTAAAGAAATAACAAGTGCGTCATGATGATGAGAAAACAAATCTGATTTGTCCGTAGATTTGAAGGTGACGATTTCGTCGACATTTAAGGGATGTTCTCAACTAGGTTGAATCTCCGTATTCAACACTTGTCGTGTGTGCCTTTTTGCCGTAGAGTAACTTACACCACTGACTTTAGATCCTCATGTGATATAATTGATTACCCTATTTTGTTGGGGTGGTTCTGGTGGACGGTCGTTTCTATTGACTAGCTTTTTATCGTCTCGTATGGCCAGGGTTTGTTTTCCCTTATCCATCAAAAACTCCTACAGATGTCTCTGTTTTAAAAGTTCTGCAACTTCAAGCTTGAGGGTGACGCAATCCTCTGTCTGATGACCATGATCCCCGTGGAACTCGCATCTTAGTCTTCCGTCTCGATATTCTGGAGGTGCATTCATCTTTCATGGCCACTTGATTGTTTTGCCCATTTCTTTCATCACTGCCACGAGGTTGACTAGTTCAATGCTAAGATTGTACTCTAGTACTTCGACGCATGGTCTACTAGTTCTTGGGTAATCTCGCCTAAATGGTCGACTGTCATTTGAACCTTCATGTCGTGGTTGTGTGTTCCGTCTGCCATTCGTTGGGTAAGGTTCTGTTCTTTTGTTGTTCGACCTTCTATCAACTTGATCGTTTCTCCGGTTCATGTTATTGTTAACCTTACCTATGAAATTGGCTTCATCTTCTTCCCATTTAATTTGGGCACATGCTTTTACTAATACATATTCCATCGTCCTGCATAGGTATTTAGTGAGTTCTTTATAAAGGTCAGAGTCAAACCTGAGACCTTTTCTAAAGGCGTAAATGGCAGTCGCCTGGTTGTAATGCAGGATATGCATTTTCTCTCTATTGAAACGTCCGATATAGGTCCTTAGATTTTCTCCGTGTCTTTGCGTTTTTGTGTATAGGTCGTCCAACTATTTTTCCAGCTTGCGACTGCTTACGAATTGCTCCACGAATGGATTTGTAAGCTACGCAAATGAATTAATGGAATTGTTAGGGAAATTAGTATGCCATTGTAAAGCTGGGCTATTGAGGTTGGACCCGAAGGCTTTGCACATGCATGCTTCCCGTAGGTCGCGTGTAATTACTACAGTGAACATTCTCTGTTTGTATTGTGCTATATGGTTGTCTGGATCAGTAGTGCCTTCATACTGTTTCATATTCGGGAAGCTGAACTTTCTGAGCATCTCGACCAGGGCTATTGCATCGATGAAGGGTGAATCAGCGAAGCTATTCGTGGTACTTTTCTTTATCGTGGCTAGGACTCCTGGAATCTTTTGTATAAGGGCTTCCATTTCTGCGAACTTGCGGAAAAATTCTAACTTAGCAGATAAAGATAATTCAGTTCTGGGTTTTACCAATCCCTGTGTCGACTGGAGCGACAAGGGTGTCCTTAGGACGTTTTCAGGCTGTAGGTCCATGATCGGGTCTTGCTCATTTTCATTTCGGACTGACAAGTTATTGAGGTCGATTTCAACTTAAGCTGTCTGGGGCGTTTGTTGATCCTGCCCGACATTAGGATTCACGTCTAGTATTACTAGTCCGATTGGGGTGACCGGAGCTGTTCTATCAACTTCGACCGGAGCTGCTGGGTACTACACTGTCGAGTAAAGCTCGTAGCTTGCCGTTAGTCGCTTGGATTGCAATGTTTTCTGCTTCGAGTGCTAGCAATTTTTCTGCGTTTGCAGTCATTTGGGCAATTAGTGCCGCGATTTGTTCCTCGACAATTGGGATGTTTCCCCTTTCAGACATGTTGGAAGGTTCGTACGAAAGATTCGACTAGCACATTTGTAAAGTTGCGATGGGCCCCATGGTAGGCGCCAAACTGAAGATGGTTGAACTATGGTTAATCTGGATCAGATCGGGTTATGTTAAGCCCAAGGCAACTTGGCTTAGTCTGTCGATTGAGGGTTGTTGTTTCCTCAATAAACCTATAAAAAAGGTTAGTCGATCGACCTGAGGTAGCTGTCTTCTTCGTTGAACCTGCAAACAAAACAAGAACAGAAATATAGATATAATGAAACGATGAAAATGGGGTTAGATTCTTAGCCTTAGGCGCGCTTGGGTTGAGCGTTTATTATCCTTAAATTGTGATTGTGAATCACATTGAATTCCGGTGGCCGGAACAATTATAAATAGAATTTCGAGATGCTAATTTAGCTTTGTTCTTAGTCGATATTTTTCAAAGAGCGTTTCTGTGGTAGGTTAGTGTTCATTTATAGGTCTCCATCCCCTCTCAACGTTCACTTTCCTAGTTTTACTCATCATGGGCGTGATTCATGTAGAGATTTTCTCTCCATTTAATCAGCGGTTACTCAACTCATAACTGAAACATTTGACTTGGTTTCAAACGGCCAAATTCAACTGGTATTGGAGTCGGGTCGATCCGGAGTGTGGGCCTGGATAGAATCCACTACTGGAACGTTCTGGGCCTTGACATGTTGGGCTTTTGAGCCATTTTTGGCTACCACAGACATACGTGAGGGGGTAAATTGACGTATTTTGAGATCTCATAGGAAAAATGATAATAATCCTATATAAAAAGAAAAAAGTTTCGTGGTAATAAATATTTAATTATTTATAATAATAATAATAATAAAAAAAGGTCTAAGCCGCCATTTCAAAAACCCTCTCCCATCTCTCAGGTGTATTTACCCTGCGCAATTTCTAGAGTGAGAAAGCGAGTGAGTTCTAGAGAGAGAATAGGAAGGCAGTTGTAGAGAGAGAAACTTCATGTTAAAACGACGTCGTGTCAAAGGTTTTCAGAGTGAGAGAATCGATTTCCTAACTACTGAATGAGGTTCGTCTTTCCCTTTTTTTTTTTTTTTTTTTTTTTTTTTCAAAATTTTTTTTAACTTCTCTTGTGAAAATGCTTCTTCGTTTTCATCGATTTTCGCTTACATACCGGTTTTTGTGTAATCGGTATTTGTTGATTCTGTTTTGTTCTTCTGAGGGTACGATGAGTAGATTTTTCAGGAGTGATTGGTTTTATTTGTGCATTTTAATTGGAATAAATAAGGTTTAGCCCAGTGTCGATGTTGTTCGATTATAATTAATGATTGATAATTTTTTTTTTCAATTATGAGCTTAGTTAATGTAAGCTGTGTTCTTTGGGAATTTGTTAAATAGAAAGTTTTGTGATGTTGAAGTGTAATTACGTGGGAATTTTTTTTTGGTGTTGCCGTGTAGGAATTATGGGTTCGAGACTTGGTGTGTGATGAAATATTTGCAAAAATGATTTTGTAAAATTTTGAAAAATTAAAATGTTACACATCGAGTTTAGCTTGAGAAATAATGTTACGCATCCATATAAGTGAGTGTGACTCATGTATGCATTCAAGACACTCTCACTTATAAAATGGTGGTGCTGGAGTTTCTTGTCATAGCCAAAAAAAAAAAAAAAAGAGAGAGAGAATTAAACAACCTATACCATCTTCAGTTGTGTTTTGATTGATTCTATTCGCCACTGATCGGTGCTGTTCATTGTTTCATATCTTTCTTGGGCAGTCAAATTTTAGAAAATTGGTGTGGGAAAGGTGAGTTGCTTTTTGAATGCTAATGGCTTTCGAAGAAATTTTAGTAGAGTCAAATGTAATCTTAGTGAAAAATCAACAGAAATATGTTAAGATAAGGGATTTATTTTGTTTGCTGATGATCTCTCGTGTAAGGGGAGCATCCGAAGAATTTTAGGGGAGGCTTTCATATTCCAGGCTATTATCTTTTTATATTTATTTTTGGTTTCCAGACTATTGGGAGATACTGTTTGACAAATTTAGAACTATTTGGACCAATATGTATTTTGTTGGTAAAATAAAAGGCGAAAAATATTTCTTTATTAATCCATCTGCTACTTCTTGTGTTTGTGTCTGTCAATAATTTGTTGAGTTCTGATGTCTAAATTTGAATAGAATAATGGACTTGTTATGGAATATGGAGTGTCTAAAGCATAGGCCATCATCTCAAGAATCTGACTGTTGAAGACAGCCAGTGTTAGGAGCATGTCTGATCTTTGAAAATGCTTCTTTGGGTCAATGCCTTTCAAATTAGTAAAACCCTTTTTTTGTCAAAGACATGTGAAGTCATAAAAAAGGGTTGCTTTTCTGATGCTTTTTTTTTTTTTTTTAATCTAATTTTTCTGTCGTATAGATAGCAATGGAATTTTGGTGCATTGTCGATGTAGGTCATATTTGCATTATTCAGAATACTTCCTTCCAGCACTTTGCTCTCGCTTAAAATGAAACCAAGAACTGATGGGGTATCTAGAGGTCAGAAGGCTAAGAATATTCAGGGTCAGGGCCAGGGTCAGGGTCAGGGCCCAAATTGGATTCTAATTGCAGGTTGTGCCTTATTAAGTACATTGTCAATTCGCCTTGGTTTCAAGCTGAAGCAGACACTAGACACAAAGCAACAAGCAAATGCTAATAATGCTCCAAAAGGTTCCTATCTGATAAACGATGCTCTGCAAGCTCTTGTAATTTATTGCATCATTGAGTTGTCTTTGTTATGCAAGTTTTTCTAACTTTTAAAACTTCTACTCAATTCAGGGAACGTAAAACACTCCGAGAGGTGGAGGTCCCCAGGTCTCCATATGCATACAAACATGTATCCCTTTGCACAAGATGATGATGGTTGTTTCAACTGCGTTGCAGGTATGAAATTCCTTCTGCATTATTTGTCATTGAACTGTACTGTAGTGCCTGATAGATACTTTCACTTTCATAGTTATATTTTACATCTTTTTTTTATTTTTTTTTTCCTCTTCTGGTTTACAGGGGTGGGGTAGTTGGGGTGGTGGGATGCCAGCCAGTTTCAATTTTTTTTTTTAACAAGTGGTTACTGGCTGCTTTTAAGAATTTTGTTTTGTATTGATATTCATTGCAACTTCTGCTGCTTAGGATAAGTTTATTATGAAAAAGGTATGTCCAAATGATAAGGAAAGTGGGTATTAAAAGTGTGAAGGCATATGAAAAACTCTAAATGTTTAGTTTTGATCTCAACACTTGATTGGATTCACAGGTATATGTGTGAAAGGCCTACCTAGATGTGCAAGTGGCGTTTTGCTCAATAGAAGGGATGGAAAAAATAAAATAACTGGGTTCATACCTGCATTGAATGTTTGTCATTCATGATAGCTGCGAAATTACAAATCTGTTTAGTTGTAAGGTAATAAATATCTGTATAGAAATGAAATCTAGTTAATACGCTACGTTATGCTTTTGCTTGTTGATACAGGATTTCTAGTAATTCAGGCATGTTGCTGAATTAAAATTTGGGGTTTGGGATTTTTGGGGTTTGTGAGGTGTATTTGGGGTTTATCATTTATGGTTTGAATGGGGCTGGAGTAAATATAACTTTTGAGGACTGTTGGTAAGCTATCAGATAATCAGAACTAAAAAAAACAATGGCCAGAAGGATTTTTTCAGAGATCTAGGATTGAAATTGAGATTAGACTAAATTAGGCTTTATAGTATGGCATTTTAAGGTTTGGTAAGAGTAATTAAGTGGTGTGGTGTTTATGGTTTGATTTGGTAGGTAAGTGCAGTAAATAAATCGCAATCAGATTTGTGTTCCAAAGATCAATGAACAAAGAGGAGGAAGAATAATCAAGGCCTAGAAAATCATGCCTAGAAAGAAGGTACCCACACCCGCAGAAATAGCTGCAAAACTTTTGAACCGTTATTATTTGCACACAAAATGAGATATTATGTAACCATGTCTATATAGACTCCTTCCACTGTGAATTTATGCATAAATATTAAATATTTACCATCAAAATATCTCTTAAAGTTCAAGAATCTATAGTAAGAAACTGAGATCCATCTCCTAGCAAACTAGAATTTATAAAATTTTATTAACTCTTGAAAGAAAATTCAGAAAATTCAGATTATGTTTTTGCAGATTGGTGAATAATTGATTCATTCATTAATTGAGAAAGTTACACATATATATAACCTACATACACCATAAATGGAAAAAACTAAAAAGTAAACTATCCTAATTTTCTCCTATAAAGCAGCCTATACATGAAAGGTAACAAGAAATTAATGCAGTCAACTATTTACCATAAGGAAAACATTTTTTTACGTCAGGTTGTTGAAGATGCCTATCCCAATTTGATGTAAGAGATAAAAGAACTCTGATTGTTCATCTTTGCCATTGGAGTAAAAGTTTCTTGGTAGTTAATTCCATAAGTATGTGTGGACCTATTTGTAACAAGTCTTACTTTATATCTTTCAATTGTCCCATCAGCCTTGTGTTTTATTTTGAATACCCATTTGCATCCCAGTAGCTGCTTCCATGGTGGAAGATCAACAAGTTGCCATGTATTATTATTTTCAATGCCCCAATTTCCTCATGAATAACCTCTTTCCACTTTGGAACAGCAAGTGCCTTTTGCATAGTACGTGGAGTAGAATCACAAGAAGATAGGTTAGTAGCAAAGGCTGTGACACAAATTGAGAAATAGGATGCATTGTATTGGATGACCTAATCTATTGTGCCAAAGCTCAATTTCTTGGCTAGGCGACAGATTGGAAGAACTTAGGATTGCTTGAGATAAATTTCCCAAAGCCACAGGTTCACTTTCAAAGTAATAAAGTCCATCAACCTCGTTAGCACTGCCAATCATCCTTTCCGTGCACATGTCTTGAATTCATGTCAAGGAAAAAAAATCAGCAACAACTCTAGTTAGTTTACTAATTAAAGAAAGATTACTCGAGATGTTTGGAACCTGTAATACATAATGAAGAGATAAATTTTGTGAAATGGGATTACAACCTTTTCCAGCTACAGAAGATAAAGAGCCATCAACTATTTTGACTTTTTGTTTACCCGAACAAGGCATATAATAAACAGACAATTTAGAGTGACTAGTCATATGATTAGTAGCCCCTGAATCAATGATCCAAGGATAAGCTATGGGACAAGCGTCCGAACATTTAGGGCAGCATAAAAAATACCTGTTTGTGCCAAAGAAGGATTGAAAGAGGTCTGATTCTTATTCAAGAACCTGTACAGTTGTTCCAGTTGTTCCTTGGTAAAAAATTGACCTTCTTGATTCCCTGAGTTTATTGTAGAATGATTAGGAATTAAGAAAAATTTACCTTGATTCTGTGAGTTTGTTGTAGAATGATTAGGGATTAAGTCAGCTACTACATGAAATCCTCTTCCACCCTTTTCTAAAAACTGTTCCTTTTCCTATATTTTGGGTTTCCCATGCAATTTTCAACAAAATCCTCGGTTTGTAACAGTAATCACAGTCCAGTTTATCTTTTCATCAACCTTTTTCAATGTGTTCTTTTGTTCACCAACTAGTGCCTTCTCATGTACACTCGAGACCAAGGCTGGACCTTCAGAATTCCCTTGTGGTTTGTGTGGTCCCATCATAACAAGTCCCCTACTATCCTCTTCCCTTCTTACATTTGAAAACCTTTCTCTAGTGGATGGAATGGGATCTTTGCCAAGCACTCGAGCTCAAACTTCCTCGATTTCTGTATTTAATCTAGCAAGAAAATCAAACTCTCGCTCTAGTTGCATCGTCAACACTCAACACACTTCCACTCTCCATCATAGTACAACTCAAAGTTCCACCACAACCCATTCAAGGTATCGTAGTAGCTTGTCACAAACTCACAGTTTGAGATCCCTGCTTAGTCTCAAGTATTCGACACTTAAGATTGTACATCTGGGAACCATTGTCCTCATTTAAATATGTTCATGTGACTGCCACCCAAATCTCCCTTGCTATTGGCAGGAACAAATAAGCTTGATTAATGCCCAGCTCCATGTAATTAATAAGCCAAGCCATTACCATTGAGTGAGTTTTCAGAATCCCATGCTGTGAATGTAGATTCTGTTGTATAGACCCAAATACCCCATCTTCCCCATTCCTTTGATACCTATCTTCATTGATTGTGACCGAGTGTCCAAGATCTTTTGTTCAGCCTCAACAAATTCAGAAAGATATTCCCAGCAATGATGGTTGATAATTGATACAGCTCACCAATTACCTTATTATGCGAATTTGTAACGGGGTCAAAAATTTCTTTTTGATAATAGGAGGTTAAAGTTTTAACCGGTCAGGACTTTTTAAACCAACTTCTTGGCATCATGTAACTATGTAAGACTTGAGGATTGATTCCTTGTCTTCTAATTAGAATTACTTGGTACTTTTGGCCTGAAATGCTAACATTGCTATAAACAGTACACAAAAGAGAAACATGATAGTCCTGCATTATTGAAGTGGATGTATTACCCATCCATACTTTCCTGTATGGTTGTCAGTGTGGTTCAGCAAGAACTCTTTGGCCTAAGATCATAGTTCACCACCATTTGAAACAAAGACTACCATTAGGTTTTCTGATAGAGGATAAGAAGCCAAGACTCGATTATGGAACTTAGCGATAGTCTGCTTGAATCCCCTTCTTTTAATAGCATTGTAGTTTCTTGGATCAATTTCTGGCCTCAGGTATGCAACCTTTAATTTGCTATGTTTTTGCATTAGTGGATTTCTGGTTCACTAATTTTTGTACCTTGAGCTTTTATACTTTCACAGTCCACAATCAATAGATCTCTCTCTCTCAAAAAAAAAAAAAAAAGAACAAAAGAAAAAGAAAAAAAAAAGAGTAGTGTCTTGAAATTTTGAATCTATGAGAAGTGGCAGTTATATATTTTTCTGTTACAATTTTTTGCTTATTACGAGTTAGCTCTGGATGTAACCTTTCTTCCAACTCTTTTCCATATGTTACTTAAAATGGTTCTTTGCGTAGGATATATTATAATGGTATCTTTCCTTTGATTCTCATTTAATAATGGGTTTGAAACAGGAACTGAGGGCATGGTGGAGATTAAGCACCCGCCGAATGGCCAGATGTTGTCTGAAACTGATGTTCCTCTCCCTCTGGTGACAGTTCCTACCCCAGAATTCAGCAGGGAGAATGGAGTTATGTGGGCATCATCTCCTGATCGTCTTGAGTTGCCTCCAAAGCCATTCCACCATTCAAATTGCTCGGATTCACCTTGTGTCTCAGAATCTGGTTCTGATATCTTCAGCAAGCGAGAAGTAATACACAAGCTAAGGCAACAATTAAAGAGAAGAGATGATATGATACTTGAGATGCAAGATCAGCTCATGGAGTTGCAAAATTCACTAAATGCTCAGCTTGCGCATTCTACGCATATGCAGTCACAGTTGGATGCTGCAAATAGAGACTTGTTTGATTCTGAGAGAGAAATCCAGAAGTTGAGAAAGGCAATTGCAGATCATTGTGTGCAACATGTAGGCGTCAACAAGAAGTCTTCGACAGTCACAAGTTGGCCAGCTGAGGCAAGAAACGGCCACACAAATGGTTGTATTGATGGCGAGAGCAATTTTGAGTTTCTGGAAAAGGGAAAGGGAGATGGTGAGAAGATTGAGATGCTGAGGAGGGAAGTTGGAGAGTTGAAAGAAGTGATAGAAGGTAAAGAGTACTTGTTACAGAGCTACAAGGAGCAGAAGACAGAGTTGTCGATGAAGATCAAGGAACTGCAGCAGAGATTGGATTCTCAGCTCCCAAATATTTTGTAGGTACGGTTAGGTTCTGTGTATTCTTTGTTTCCCATGTTTCTTTCCTAGATTCAAGGTTCTTTTCAAAAGCAAAAAAGTAGAAAGAAAAAAAAATAGGGAGAAGTTTTTTTTTTTTTTTTTTTCCTTTCATCCGACACTACAGTTGGTTTAGGTTGAATGTTTGATGCTGTTTTTTTGTGTTTGTGACTGTGTGCATGCGTGGAATGAGAGAGAATTTTAAAGAGAGAGAGAGAGGAGGCAAAATGCTTAGCAGTAGGGCTATTATATATATTTTGTTTGTAATTGACAACTTCGCTTGACAATTGCCTGTTTTCTTTATTGCACCAATTTACAAGCAAGTTTCTTACCAAGTTTTGGGTTTTTATTTTTATTTTATTTTTTTATTTTTTTTATTTTTTTTATTTTTTAAATTTCAGTTTGGCTTTATGTTTTAATGGTTATTACTTATTATTGTCAATTTCTACAATTCTACCTTGATTTTGTGCTCATTCAGGGCATCATCCTGTATCTTATTATTCGATAAGAGTAATGATACTAGTCGGCCAAAGTAATTTGTAGATTGGTAAAACGTCACACGATCTACTAACATGATCCAAACTCATTCGAGAAAAATGGTTGATAGGTTCGTCTTTATCGGATCGGGTTGTTAATGGGTCATCCATTAAAACCCTTAAATAATTGGTCAACTTTTGGGTTTAACTTTGAAAAACCGTTAATTTGTTATAAGTTATTACTTGGTAATATAAAGATTTACTTTCAATTTTTTAATAAATCTCGAATAGGGATAGGCAAACTTGTTAATATAAAGATTTATTTTCAATTATTAATAAATCTTGAATCCCATTTTTTCCATTCCTTTTCATTTTTAATTCCAAATTTTCAATTTCCAGTTCGAAAATCGGAATTTGAAATTTGGAATCTGACCATTCTAATCTCTAGTTTGACCATATATATATATATATATATATATTAATTGTTTAGACTTTAGATAAGAAATAGAAATAAAAATAATATAAATATTCTCCCATCCCATTTCTCCATTTATAAAATGGGGACTAAGGTTGCGGATAAACAATTTTTTTTTTTTTTTTCATTGAAAATGGAATATAAGTGATAAATGTGTTTTTTTAAGTTATAAATATTTGAAAATAAATATTTTTACATCTATACCTTTTCAAATGTTATTTGTTATATATTTAATATATTAAAAGACAACTGTAGCAAGTAATTTAAACTATTATTTGTTATATATTTACATTTTAATATATTAAAAGATAATATATAATAAATAATTTAAATAGTTAAAAAAAAAAAGTAATTTTTGAAAAAATTATTTAAAATATTTATAGTTTGAGGACCTCACTTCAGTTTTGCAGTGTGGAACTTTGATAATTTTAATGATTAGTCTTATCCCAAATTGTACAAGCAAAAGAAATGTCAAACTCTAAAATAAAATTAATAAAACTAATCAAATTCTAAAAATAAAAAAAGAAGAAGAAAAAGAAGAAGAAGAGGCCATAAACATAATAAAGCTGGAAACCTTGATTCAAATGGAGTTGCTTGAGTCGCGAAGCAACTAGGTTTTATGGATGCTAACTTTTTTTTTTTTAAAGGTGAGAAAAAATTAATATGGTTAGGTTCATGAGAGAATGAAAAACTAGAAATATATTTTGTTTGTGATGATGGTTTTGGGAATATAAAATTGCTTTAAATTTAAGTTGTTTTAGTTGTTTTTAGTTAAGTGAAAAATGAAAAAAATCCACTTTTATTAAAAAGTGATTTAAGAGTTATTTAAGTGATTTTTTTCACTTAAAAAAAATCAAACAAAACAACTTATTGGAATACATTAAGTGACATTAATTGTTATGTGAAAAAATCAAATAGACCCTAAGTTTACCCCCACCCCCCAAAACCTACTTAGGGGTAAAATTTACCCCTAAAACCCCATGGGGTCCCATGAAAAACACCCATCCCTAATCTCGAATGAGTAATACTATTCATCTCAACTTTTGAGATGTCAATTGATTTATGGGGGCTTGGTTTACCAACGAAAATTAAAGTGTTCTTGTGGAGGGCTTGTTATAATTGGTTGCCAACTATGGTAAGTCTCGTCAGAAGGAAAGTTCCAGTGGATGGTTCGTGCCCTAAATGTCTCTGTTCCTTTGAGACTATGGTTCATGCATTATGGGGGTGTTCTGCTTTGAAGGTAGTGCGATGCAGGTATGGTTTTTTGAAGGGTTTTTGCTGTGATGAGTTTGAGATTTAAGGATTTTTTCGGTTCCTATGCTGTTAGTCTTAATCAACAATTGTTGAACTTACTGTATAATTTTGTGGTGTGTTTGGTTTCTTAGAAACTAGGTAGTGCATGGGAATGGGAAACAAGTTTTAGAGAACGTTGTTTGCTGGTCCAGAGAGTACCTAGATGGTTTCATTGAGGCAATTATTCTTGGTAGTGATCAAAGTGGGTGGGCTATGCTTAATGTCCTTCATTGGCGGCCTCCTAATGAAGGTTTTTACAAACTAAATACGGATGCTGCTCTTAATGAGCGTAATCGGTGGGTGGGTTTGGCTATGGTGATTCAAATAGGGTGGGTGATGGTTTCTAGTGCCCAAAAGGTGGTGTCGGCATATTCTCCTCAGATGGCAGAGTTGCAATCGATTCTGGTTTATTGTCGGTGGTTGTTGAATCTGATGCCTTGGGGTGGTGAATTTGTTCATGCGAATAGTATTGCTACTGAGGATATTGGTTTGATTGTTTAGATATCAAAGATTGGCTCAAAAGTGTTGATTGTAATTCGATAGCTTTCGTCCCTAGATTGGCTAACGTTATAGCCTATAATCTCTTGAAAATCACTTTGTCTATTGATGAAGATTATTTTTGGATGGAATCCTACCCTCCATGTTTGGAGAGGTTTGTTAAGGATAATCATCCAAGTTAGCCTTCCGTGGTTTCGTTTTATGGAGTTTTCCTATTTTTTTTTTTTCAAAAAAAAAAAAAAAGTCAATTGAAAAATAGATACATATTAATGATCATTTATTTCATTCGACACAACATAAGAATTCAATTGACACCTCCCAAGTTAGACACAAGCTGGGATATGAGTTGAAATATCTAATATGGGTGCCGATATTGCCACCCATAAAACTAATTAGTACACTCATATTTTATTAAAAATTTTAATTACAAAAATATCAAACTTTCTCATCATCACATGATTATCATAAAACAAAGTAGTGGAAAAGCAATTTTTTAGAGGATACTAATCATACAAAGATAGGTATTATTATTATTTTGTCTTTCTTTTATGTCAGTTACGAACTTTATCAATAAACAAAAATATATATATATATTTTTTAAAAGATAGCTGTAGATATCAATGAGTTTTTATTTTATTTTATTTTATTTTATTTTTATATTTTAAGATAGCTGCATATATAAGAGAATTAAATACTAAAAATCTTTTGACCCCATATACAGTTCTACATCTTCCCTTTCATATAACTCCTACATTTAAGACATTTCCAAAAGTAAATTGGACCAACTTTCAATGGAGGAGTTTATTTGGGGAATCGTTAGTTTCGCATCTGGAGTTATGGAAGTCTGGCCATATGCCAATATTGTTTGAGGTATGTAAAACTGATGGTGTCCCTTTGATTTGAAATTCGATTATTCCTTACCGTTTTCATTTTAAAGAGTGTTGGGCCGATTGTGTTGAATGCGTTGAGGTCATCAAGAATAGTTGGGACAGGCCTAACAGTTGTTCAAATATGGATGGAGTGGTTCTTAATATTAAAAAAATGCACCTCCTAGCATGGGAAATGGTACTCTTGTAATAAAAGAAAGTGGTTACAACAGCTCAAGGATAAGCAACATGAATTGTGCATGGCTACCAATGTTATTCATGCTGATTCTTGGACCCTTGTTCATAGGATTGAAAATGAGCTAGATGGTCTTTTGAACCAAGAAGAGCTGTTTTGGCGCCAACGGTCTCGTGAGAGATGGCTGAAAGGTGGTGACAAGAACTCGAAGTACTTTCATGCGCAAGCCTCTTCTCGTCGATCTCGGAATATGATTAGAGGTTTGTTCGATAGTGAGGGGGTTTGGCATGAAGATCCAGATGAGATTGGCGAGATTGTGGGTGATTATTTTAGGGAGATTTTCCAATCCAGTAACCCAACCCAAAGTGATATTGACAGAGTCCTCTCTTGTGTTGACTTGTGCCTATTAAAGGGGAAGAGAGCCTTTCTTGATGAAAGCTTCACTCTAGAGAAAATCCTTCCCACAAAAGCACCCAGACCAGATAGGCTCCCAGTGTTTTTTTTTTTTTTTTTTTTCCTTTTTAATAACAAAAATACTAGAATGTGGTTGGGGAAAATGTGACAAATGCTTTCCTTGGAATGCTTAACAATGGCCATGGTTTGGGTTGGTCAATGAGGCCCTTATTACTCTCATCTCGAAAGTTAGGAGCGAAGAGGATTATCGACTTTAGGCCAATCAGTTTGTGTAATGTGGTTTATAAAATTGTTGCTAAGTCTCTTGCAAATCGGTTTTGCAAAGTGTTGAGTGAGGTGATCTCGGATACTCAAAGCACTTTCATCTTGGGTGGCTAAACGGACAATGCCATTGTGGGTTTTGAGTGTATGCATGCATTGAAAAGAAGGAAAAAAGGGTTACGGGGTGCGATGGCTCTCAAACTCAATATGTTGAAAGCCAACAACCGGGTGGAGTGGAGCTTCTTAAGTGGGATGATGTACAAGTTAGGCTTTTCTACAACTTGGATTGATAGTATTATGAGGTGTGTTAAGTCTGTCACATTTTCTTTTAGAATTAATGGCTCTATAAGGGGCAGCGTCAAGCTTTTGAGAGGTCTTCGTTAGGGGGACCCCCTGTCCCTCTATCTGTTTCTTATTTGCGTTGAAGGGCTCTCTAAGTTGATTTTCTCGGCTGTCAAGAGACGTGATATTGGAGGGTTTCGTTGCAGTAGAGGCGGCCCGAAAGTGTCCAACCTTTTCTTTGTGGATGATAGCATGATGTTCACTATCTATTTCTTATTTGCGCTGAAGGGCTCTTTAAGTTGATTTTCTCGGCTATCAAGTGACGTGATATTGGGGGGTTTCGTCACAGTAGAGGCGGCCCGAAAGTGTCCCACCTTTTCTTTGTGGATGATAGCATGATGTTCACTCGAGCTAATGTGAAGGACTATGTGCCTATTAAAAGGGTCCTTGATTAGTATGCTAGGGCCTCAGGCTAAGTGGTTAACTTTCAAAAGTCTGCTATGTGTGTCAGCAGCAAAGTTTCCCGTGATAGGGCAATAAATCTCGCTAGGATTGTTAGGGTCCAGCTAGTTGCTTGCCATAAGCGTTACCTGGGTCTCCTTAGTTTTGCAGGGAAAAACAAGAAGGTTTTGTTTGCAAATATCCGAGATTGTGTTTGGAACAAGGTGAAGGGCTGGTAGTGTAAACTTTTTTCTGCGAGTGGCAAGGAAATTATGGTGAAAGCGGTTCTAAAAGCCATCCTTTCCTATGCAATGTCTTTCTTTTGGCTGCCGCAAGGTCTTGTGGGATCGTCCAATGACAAGCGGAAGTTACATTGGTGCAGCTGGAAAAAAATGTGTTTGAGAAAGGATTCAGGTGGTTTGGGATTTAGGAATTTGGCTATCTTTAACAAAGCTCTTCTTGCCAAGCAAATCTGGAGGCTTATCCATTTCCCTAATTCCTTAGCTGCTAAAGTGTTGAAGAGCTGTTACTTTCCGAATTCGGATGTGATGTAGGCTTTTAGTCCCTCTCTAGTTCTTTTATCTAGAAAAGCTTCATGTGGAGCAAGGAGTTTTTGGAGGCTGGTTCGCGTTGGCGTATTGGCGATGGTAAGTCGGTTTCTGTGTATAACGACTGTTGGTTATCTCAGTCGGTGTCTTTTAAGGTTTAATCCCCTCCTTTGTTGGGGCTCTCCAACAAGGTGGCTGATTTGAAACTTCTGTCGGGTGCTTGGAATGAGACCCTTCTAGATACTTTCTGGCCGAAGGAAGCTGGTTTACTTCTTAGCATGCCTTGTATCGATTCTTTAATCCCTGACTCGCTTTCGTGGCATTTCGACAAGCTTGGTTTATACTCGGTCAAGAGTGGTTATCACTTTGGTTGTGCGCTGCTTGTGAATTCGAGCTCTTTGAGGCTTAGCATTTCAAAGTCATGTGGAAGTTTTTATGGCAAATGAAAATTCCTGGTAAGGTTAAATTGTTTATTTGGAGAGCTTGCTTTAATTGGATTCCCTCGGCTAAAAATCTGGTCAACCGGGGGGTTGGAGGGAATGGCCTCTGCCCTGTTTGTAATTGTGGTGTTGAAACTTCTACACATGCTCTGTGGGGCTATCCTTCCTTGAAGAGAATCCGCATTATGTGTTCCTTCATGAAAGGTGTCAAAGGCTTTGATGGTCACAATTCTAGGACTTTATGCTGGTCTGCAAGCAACAGTTGAACATTGAGGAAATGGACTTGTTGTGTTTAGTGCTATGGCGAGTTTGGTTTCATCGTAATGGCCTTATACATAACTCTACCTTGCTGCATGATGATTCTGTGTCCCTTAGGTAGTCTTGTTTCATGAAGACTTTAAGAGTGCTAATTCCAATAATGTGGCTGTTTTAGGTAGTCAGTGCCTGGAAGTCATTAAATGGGTTCCTTCGAAGCTTGTTAGTTTTAAATTGAATACTAATGCCGCTATCGACTTAAGGTCTAGGCGTGTGGGTATTGGTGTGATCATTAGAGACTCTGCTGGCTGCGTTTTGGCTTCCAGTGCCCAAGTGGTGAATACCAAACTTTCACTTGTTCTTGCTAAAGTTTTGTCTGTTCTAAGGGGTATGCGTTTCGCGCGTGAGACTGGTTTGTGGCCTTGCCTAGTTGAAACGGATGCTCAGGTGGAGGTGAAGCTTGTTAACTTTAATACTATTCTTCTCTCTGATGTTGGCATTTACATTCGTGACATTCATTCTCTGTTCGATGTCCTAAATTCTTGCCCTGGTCAGTTTGTGCCTAGGAAAGCTAATATGGCTTCTCACAGCCTTGCAAAGTTTGGTCTTTCTTGTGTTTCTAATTGTTTTTGGATGGAAGACTATCCACCTGGTGTGGTTCATGTGGTCTTGGGCAATTGCCCTTTGTCTTTGTAATCTTTTCTTGCAATGAATTGCTTCAGGAATAGGTATTGGAGCTAAACTAATGCAAGAAAGACGTCCCATTGCATATTTTAGTGAGAAGATAAGTGGAACAATCTTGAATTATCCTACATATGACAAAGAGATGTATGCTTTGATTAGGGCATTGGAAATGAAACAAATATACGTCGGTGTGCCTAATGTAAAGCTATCTAGAGCGCCTGGGGGGGGGGGGGGGGGGGGGGGGGGGTGAGGGGTGAATAGATTTTAATCTGGTTATTACCAAATTTTTGCGATTAATCAATTTTACGAAATAACCCCAATTTAGTCAATTTAATAAATCAAGTGTAAAGTGCGGAATTTAAATAATATTTGATTTTTACGTGAAAACCTTCAACAAGGAAAAACTACTGGCTGTTTTGTGCGCCACACATTGAAATTCCCTTAAGCAATAGTGTATTATATACCTAGAAGGGAGAGAGGGGGCGGGCGTGTGTGAATAGGTATAGGCCCAGTTTCTTCCAACTTCAAAATTTGCGGATTACAAGAATGAAATGTACACTTGATATGTTTTAACAATTGTATAGTATGAGTCAATATATGTGAAAAACAATATATAAGAGATACAATCAATATATGAGATGGAAGATAATGAAAAGTAAAGCGAAAAGAGACACAAGTAATTTTACGTGGTAAAACCTCAAAGAGGAAACATAACCACCAGCAAAGCAATCCACTATATGAAAATGACTTATACACTCAAGGCTATCAACAAATGATATCCACCCTAAGCTATCACCTCATAATCTACCCTCGAGCCTAGTGAACCACCTAGCCTACTTGATCGAACCAAAATTGGTATAATTTTTGGCACTCACTTCCTTCTCTTTTTGCTTGATTCTTGGGCAATATCCTATGATTTAATGGTGTAAATTAAGTGTTTTTCAGGTTTTTATAAAGTTCAGAGGCATTGTAGTAATATTGGTGGCAAAAGGGGCTGAAATTGTAAAACGTGTATGCAGATCATTCATCTTCAAAGAGGCATATCTCTCTCTTCAGATCAAACCACATTTCCAATTACATATATTCCAAAAGCCCCAGAAGTCTACTTTCCAGCAATTTTTACGGATTACAATTCCGAGTCTTCTACAGAAAGTTATGCCTATTTTAGTAACTACTACGCATTCCTTGTCGCCACAGCGACGCCAGGGCAAACTCCACTTTCTAGAAGCAACGAAATTGACGTTTTTCAAGCCATTTTTGACGGGTATTCTTGTCCTTTCATGCCCATTTCATACCCTAGCTTTTCTAACATATAAATACACCATTTTATGCTAAGAATTGAGAACTCTTGACAACTAAGAAACCTCCTTTCTCCACCATTCCTAATCCCACCATTCTCCTCTCCAATAAACACCTAGATTACTCCACATAAATCATTCCTCTCTTTCCATCTTCTCCACCCATTTCCTTTGTCACTTTCCATTTGACTCCACCTATCTAGACACCTCCTCAATACCCAATCTTTGCACAAGACTCAAGTAAGGAAGCTCACGGAAGAATCAAGCTTACAAGAGAGACCCAAGGGTGATTTCTCTCCATTTTACTTCCTTTCTTTGTTTGTGATTATGTATAATTAAACCCCCTTTCTAGGGGGATGATTTGAGACACTTTTGGACAATGAGTATTTATTAAGGCTTTAAATATTATGTTTGCATGATTAGAGTTTTATTTACTTTTTTATTAGATCTTGCACTTATGTGATTATATGAGTATTGACACACTTTTTGATTACAACATGTTGTAGGATAATTTGTGATAAAATTGATTAAGTTATTGACACACTTGATTGATTATAGCACATAGTGAATAGGATAGGCTTTTGGAGGGTAGGCTTACCACAATTGCCTAGGCCATTCGATCCTCACTAACCGATCCCGCCGTGACCCCCTCTCCGTAATCGGTTAGACATTACGGTGGGAAGTTGTTTAGGGTTCGTAGTGACGGTCTAAACAACACTTTTGAATGAGATCGGTCCTTGATTATGTGAATAGTGCATTAACGAAGCCATTGATGAATTGCTCAAAGTCCATTAGCTACTCTATCATTTCCATAGACTTCTAATTAATTGTTTAATCCATTTTCTTATCTAGGTTGTTGTTATTGGATTCCTATCTATTCATATTCTCCTTACATTTTATTGCTTTTATTTTTCCATGTATGTTTGATGGTTTCTTAAACCATACACCATTCAAACTACCATGATTTACTTTATTTGCATTTTTAGATTAGTTAAATAATTCAACTAATTACTCTAATTCCATGTGGAACGAATCCTACTTACCATTTTACCAATTTTCTATCTAAGTGGATTTTTAAATGGTGAAATTGGTTTTCAAACGATCACATTTAAAACATTATTTTGTTGAGTAAAACACGACACCTCATCACTACTCCCTATCCAAGGTGTGTCCTACACCTCTAGGAAGCAACTTCCTATCCAAGACTATAAAGCCTCTAGGAAGATTTCCTTGCTTAGCTATTCGGATCACAAGATCCTAGTCAAGCATCCTTAGCTCAATCATCCGGAGTATCACACTCCTAGCTAAGACTTCTTGCTTGGTTATCCAGAACTCTTTTTCTTTTCCTAGCCAAGTCTTCTTGCTCAAATTAAAGCTTCACTCACTTTAACAAGAGACTTCAATCTTATCACAATACAATGATCTAAGTGATGCAAATGATGCAAAACACAAACAAATAAAGCAAGATGATCAATCAAGCTATATGAACATGCTTAGAGATATTCTAGGATATGCTTTCAACAAATAATCACAAATGTACCTAGAAATCAAAGCATGTGTATCACTAAGAACAAGATAAGAATATTCAATATTTCACTCAAAAATACTTTGTTTTTAGATCATGAAATTAAACTTATAAATTAACATGAGGCACATCATACAAGATATTTCTAGAATCAATTTCAAGTTTTAAGTATAGCAAAATATGTTCAAATGAGATCACAAGACTAAAACTAAACAATCAATCGATCATACAAACCTAAAGTGTGAATTAACTTCATTCTCAACATATTTCATCAATCACATAGGAAGAATAAAAGAGATGATCAAAAGAGAAAGTAAGAAGAAGATGTTTCACATACAAAGATTGAAGCTCGGACTGAGATTTGCTCACTGCGAAAAATCACGAATTCAAATGACTCTGAAAATGCTTGAGGTTTGTAGTACTCTCGAAGACCAACATTTATGGCTTTTGAATCACTCAATTTCAAGTTGAATGAGAGAGTTATGATTAAAATAAGAAAACTAAAATCATGCAGAAATTTTGCACATTCATTCTTTTTCAATTTTTCTTTACTTATGTTTGGAGGGAAAGAGGAGAGCTTTTAAAAGAATTCAAGAGGGGGGAAAAATGAGCCAATCAGAATGTGACACATCACCAGGCCATGTGGGGCACGTGGGTAGAGAGGCTGCCAGGCCGTGTGGCACACGGCCTCCACACGTGCTCCTCCTTGCTTGGCCATTGGTTGAGCAAGGTTCCCTTGCGCTCCTCCTGCGTTCTTTGACCGTATTCGGGCCTTTGAACTCCGATTTCAAATCCATCTTCGGATTACAAATCATGACTCCCTCAAGCACAACAACGAATACAAAACTTTGACAAATGGTTTAGAATTCATCTCGGAAAATGACGACGAATACAACTTAACAAATGAGAACACAAAGTAGCGTAGATACATCATTTGGACTCGAAACCTAATGAATGAGTAACTGAAATGATCGGGACTCAATAAGAAATCATATGAGATCATGGTCAAGTCCAAAAAATAAGAAACTCAAACAAATAAACACAATGTCACACAAGAATGTCATATCCAAGCGATAGTCATAAAACATACAATTCTACAATGTTTGTCAATATGAGAATAATGCATGTGCATACTTAAATGAATGTGAATGTGTTATACCAAATGTTTGCAAAATGATGCAAGGACACACATGTATGAATTGTGTGTGTGTGCAATTATGCCTTGCAAGAGGATAGAAGATTACGTATACCTTGGTTGCTTTCACCTCTTGAAGACGATATTTGTATTAGACGTTGCTATTCACCTTTGAAACTTCTTTTCTCCAAGAACCACCTAAGTAACAACTATTATAAATATAGAGAGTTTTGCAATGGAATCAAGCCAATACAAATCAAGGACCTTACACACATAATCCTCGAAATCACTATTTGTAAAAGTATTGATGAGCCGTCGTTGTGTGCTCAACAAAATGATATTTTAAATGTGTTCGTTTTGAAAACCCTTTGAAGCCACTTAATCCTTTAAAATGTTATTTTATAGCAAATGGTAAGCAAGTTCGTTCCACATGGATATGGAGTGCTAATTAGATAGATTGACAAATCTTGAACAAGTAAAATAAATCATAGTGTTTGATAGATGTGTGGTTTCAAAAACCACCAATGCTAACTACTAAATTGAAAATACACAAATGTTATGAAAAATAGAATACTCAACACCTTGATAAGAATAGTGATGAAAACAATTAATAAGATAGCTAGTTGAATAGATCGCTTAACAATTTAATGTGGGTAATGCCATATAGCTACTTTAATGTACCAATCTCTTTATGTTAACCACTAAAGGCTTAGATTAGTGGGGTTGATATACCCACCACTAATCTATCCTATTCAATGGGTTCTTAATCACACAAGGAGTGTCAATTCACATATGAATATATAACAAATTACTCCACTCAAGATTGCAATTAACAAGTGATATACAAGTCAATTACATAATGAATAGAACACATAAAAGATTCATTACAAGCTAAAACTAATACCCACAACCAATTGATCCTCAAATCTATCCCCTAGATTAGGGGTTTAGTTACAGATATTAGCAATAAATGACAAGAAGTAAATAGTAAGGAAATCACCCTTGGGCCTCCTTCTTTAAGCTTGATCCTTCTTCTCCTCTATGCTCCTAAATGCAAGGAATGGAAGTAGAGGATATGTTTTGAAATGTGGGTGTTTTGGTGGAAAGTGACAAAGGAATTTTGGTGGAGAAATGGTAGGAGAGGAATGATTTAGGGAAGTAGTCAAGGTTTTGTGTTGAGGTTTGGATGAGATTAGATGAGTACAAGTAGAGAAATGGAGGATGAGGAATGGTGTGCCATGGATGAGAAAGCTAGATTTCAATGTAAGCAATTTCGTGCTCTTTCTCTAAGGTCTCGATCTCCTTTGAAGATGGAAGGCCGTTCTATATATACACACTCTTGGACATGTACTGATAACTGCTTGATTCGCTGATGTGGAGCCAAGTTCGTTATTTTGTCGCTATGGCGACCCTGGTGCGTAAAACGGTTAGATGCAAAGGTCGCCATGAACACCATCTTTTTCGCCATTTAGCAAGTGGCGACCATGAGCAAATTGTGAAGAGGTCGCCACTTGCACATGAAGGTCGCCATGGCAACCATATGTGGCGACCCTGCAGAGTGTGAAGAGGTCGCCACTTGCACATCAAGGTCGCTATGGTGACCATATGTGGCGACCCTGCCTTAAGGAGTGAGGTCGCCACATGGCGACCCCCAAAAGGCGACCCACCTGATGCATTTTTGAGACTTTCTGTCGCCATGGCGACCAAGTGGTAACCTTCTGAAGTTCTGAATAATCCTCTGTCGCCATGGCGACCATGTAGCGACCTCCTCTTGCCTAAGTGGCGACAATGCCCTGTTTCTTCCCATTTGTGAACCTTTTTGCACACAAGTCCTCAACTTCATCCCAATTGCTCCTGAAACCTGATAAAACCTGAAACACTCAATTTAACACCATTAAACACGGGGAAATGCCCGAGAATCAAGCAAAAAGAATCGAAAATGAGGGCCAAAATCATAACAATTTTGGCTTGATCAAATACTCCCAAACCAATCTTTTGCTAGTCCTCGAGCAAAACAATCACAAGCAAACCCCCAAAGACATGCATCGAGATATTTCAAAGGTTATTACTTTCTTATGGTCAATGTGTGAAGCCAAAATGAAGAGATTAAAACAATTATGCCATAGTGAGGACTTCAACATGTAAGAGTATGTCAAGTAAAGATTAAAAACGTGCCACCCTTAGATATGATTGTATGCAATGCGATCTCACATTCAAAATGCCAAAGCTTCAAAGCAAAGGTGCTATTTAGTTTAGAATGTAATTCGCTTTGATACTAAACCTCACCGGATTCTCTATTCTTTTCTCTAAGACTCCTAGGTTCACTCAACATCATACATGTGCAATATGAATTCATGTTATGAAATCTAATTGATTGCACATGATAATCATTAAAAACGTAATTTCCTGAAAAGTGGTCTCATGAATGGAATTGCAAGCCATGAATTAGAAAGAAAATGCATCAACCAAATTGTACAAAATGGACAATCCTAAAGATCATGAAGGTCTTTTCTTTGGTTGTAATGGGGCCTAAGGTTATGGTGAAACAAAGAATGGGAAAAATGGATATCAAGGAACCTAATGATTACACTAAGGCATACATTCTAATTAGGAGTTCAACAAGTTTCACACATATTGTTCACACTTCAAGGTGTTCAGGCTCACAATTATACATGTCCATGCTACTCTTATTTTCAAATGGAGTAGTTCATTTACTTTTCTTTCTTTTCTAGGCCAATTGTGCCTAATTTCTTGGTTCTCTTTTTCTTCGCTTGCTAATTCTTTTCTTTGCATGCTTTTCATTTTCTTTTCTTTTCACACTCTTTTCAAGCTTTTGTTTTCTTTCAATTTCTCTTTTCAAACATTCTTGTTTTACAAGACTCTTTGCACACATTTGCATGCCTAGGTACACACCTTACATTTTCAAGTTCAAAATTTTACATTGATTTCCTAAGCCTTAATAAATCATTTGGTCAAGGTAAGTCAATTATCGTAAGGCTATAAGGTTCATGTAAATGTGGTTCATGAATGAAAGGCTTAAAATGTGTTTGGCTTCAAAGGGGCTTCGGAGCATACATATTCACATTGGTTGGAAATGTTTAGGCCAATAGTGGTTTTTCACATGCATCGCCTAAAATCATTTCTAAAGGTTTGTCCACTAGGCAAAATAAGGCATCCACAAGTAGTCCATAATATTCTATGGCAAACAACATTTAGTGCAAATAAGACCAATACATGCTTGTATGAGTGTTTGAGAGTGAGTGTTTACAGAGTGAATATTTTACAACTCAACGTATGCTTTTTAAAGGCTGTGTTTGTGATTCTCACGGGAACCTCCACTATTAATTCTTAGCCTTCAAGAAAATTTGATAATTCACTCAACATTAAGATAAAAAGATTAATACACTTTGTTCAATGACACCCTAAGTGGCATGGTGTTAATCTAAACCAAACACTAGCAAAGATGTACAATTCCTCACTACATCATGTAAAGAACAATCTCAACAAGCAAAGCATGCTCAAATATGGCAATATCGCAAGAATTCGAAAAATTTGGCACACAAATTGAAAACCAAGCACAATGGCGTTGCGCAAATGTACCCCCAAACCTAAATTGGACATTGTCCTCAATGTTCATGGGTGGTATAAATAAAATCAACAAGCGCAACCCGACAAGTTTCAAGCAAAAATCCAACAAGCAAAGGCAATAACAAAAGATATCAATAATTCGGCATGTTGCCCTCTCATCAATCCATTCATAAAATCCAAACAAACACAAAATATATCAATAAGGCATAAATGTCCTAAATCCACTACCAAAATCCAATCCACACCCTTATTCTATGCAGAAACAAAATAAGAGCAATAAAGAAAAATATAGAGCAAAAGGAAAAGAAATGCAAATAAGCATAAATCAAATAAAATATCCAACAAAATAATCTAAAAGTAAAAACACAATGCTAGCAATGTCCAAGTAAAGTAATAGAAGATGCAAATGATAATGGTCCAACATAAATCCTAAAAACACTAGGAAGCCAACTAGTCTGAATCCTCCTCCTCATCATGCTCCACTCTACCCTTCCCTTTCGGGTCCTTCATTCTCTGCTCCTTTGCCACAACCGCTCTCCTAGACTGCTCCTCTCTCCATCTCCTATGCGCAGCTGCCTCATTAATGGGAGGTCCCCCCGTATAACGGGTCCCCTGATCCGTCATGGAACGGGTCATAGCCTCCTCTAACTGCACTGCCTCCTCAGCAACAGACTGTTGATGAGCGTCGTTTGTGTGCTCAACAAAATGATATTTTAAATGTGTTCGTTTTGAAAACCGATTTTCACCACTTAGATAGAAAATTAGTAAAGTGGTAAGTAGGATTCGTTCCACAGGGAATTAGAGTAATTAGTTGAATTAATTAGCTAATCTAAATGCGATAACATAAATCATAGATAAATGGATGAGTGAATGGGTTGTCAAGCCATCAAACATACATGTAAAATAAACCTAATAAAACTAATAAAATGGAATGCTCAACAAATCTAGATAAGAAATATGGAATAAACAATTAATAGGAATTCTAGGGAAATGATAGAGTAGCTAATGGATAATGAGCAATTCATACATGGCTTCTTTAATGCACAATCTACACAATCTAGGACCGATCTCATTCGAATGTGTCGTTTAGACCGTCACAACGAACCCTAAACAACTTCCCACCGCAATGCCTAACGGATTAAGAAAAAGGGGGTCACGGCGGGATCGGTTAGTGACGATCAAATGATCTAGGCAATCGAGGTTGATCACCCCTCCAAAAGCCTATCCTATTCACTATGTGCTCTAATCGATTAAGTGTGTCAATAACTCAACCAATTTTATCACAAATAAATCCTACAACATATTGTAATCAACAATTGTGTCAATACTCATTTAATCACATAAGTGCAATATCTAATTAAAAAGTAAATAAAACTTAAATCATGCAAACATAATATTCAAAGCTTTAATAAATACTCATGTACAAAAAGTCTCTCAAATCATCCCCTAAAATGGGGGTTTTAATTACACATAATTACAAACAAGAAAAGGAAGTAAAATGGAGAGAAATCACCATTGGGTCTCTCTTGTAAGCTTGATCCTTCCTTGATGCTTCCTTGCTTGAATCTTGTGCAAAGAGTGGGTGTTGAGGATATGTCTAGATAGGTGGAGTCATATGGAAAGTGACAAAGGAAAGGGGTGGAGAAAATGGAAGGAGGGGAATGATTTAGGTGAAGTAATCTAGATGTTTTAGCTTAGGTAGAAGAGAAATGGAGAGATTATGAATGGTAGAAAGGAGGTTTCTTGGTGGTCAAGAGATGTCTAAAAGAGGAAAAATGTGATGAATTTATAAGATTTTCAAATTAGGTCTCGGGTGGCAAATTACCAAAACACCCCTGACCATGGCAAATTACCATTTAGTCCAACATAGGGGGTCATTGTGTAATTTTCCAGCCAAAATTGGCCAACCAGAAATGAACAACGTGAAGCTCGCGATTTGCATAAGTGGCGACCTCTAGGGCGGCCAAATGGCGACCTTATCAGGTGTGGAAATCACTTCCTGTCGCCATGGCGACCTCGAAATGCCAAATGGCGACCTAGGATGACGTGGACATGACACAAGGGGCAAAATGGGAATAATTTGGTGAGAGATGGATGGCTGGATTTCGGCCAATTGACGGCCCGGAAGTCATGCGACCGGGCAGCCGGTCGTCTTGCCTTTCTTTTGAGCCGGAAACGTGCCTGAGTTAGGTCGTTTTTCGGCGACTTTGAGGTGGCGGCGCTATAGGGTTTGGGGGGATGGACTGGCTATTCACGTGAATGAGGGAAGAAGAAGATGAATAGTGGGTTTGGGGGGTATTTAGCAGGCATGTGGGGTGTCATTAGGCTTGCTGTCATTTAGGCATAAAAGGGGTGCAGCTGGAACAATGTGGGGTGCGTTTGGAGGAGGGAAAATGGGCAACCTTCATGTTAGTTGCTGCTTTGGGCTCAGGCCCACTTTTAATATTCTTAACCAAAACGCACCGTTTTGATCATGTGGGGAATTTGGGCCGCAATGCATTGGGCTTACCAATTGGGGCGCGCGAAGACTTGGACGTGGGTGCGCTCAGTAGCCCAATGATCACCCATACACCAAAACGCACCGTGTCATCGTGCTGACGTGGCCTTGCATGCTGATTGGCCTGGCGAATTACTGACAGCCCCCTGATCTCTTCCAATATTACAATAACTTCAATTCTTCCACCAATAATTACTCTTTTGCCCTTATTTCACCAAAATTACTCCAATGCCCCTGAACTCTATAATTTCCTGAAAACACTTAATTTACACCATTAAATCACAGAATAATGCCCAAGAATCAAGCAAAAGGAGAAGGAAATGAGGGCCAAAATCATACCAATTTTGGTTCGATCAACTGTGCAGTCTGAAAAACAAAGTCAGGCTCCTCTGTATTGGGTTCTGAAGCTGTGGCGGGAATAGGTGGAGTCCCTGTGGTAGTCTTCTTTGGCCTCCTGACATATGGGGTAAGACTCAGATCATGGTGGAGGTCTGTAAACCCTGTGATAACTGTCTCGCTCAAATCCTGAATCAAACCCTCCAAGTTCAGCTGTCTGTTCTCTAAGGCCTTATGCCTTTCTTCCAACACCAGATTATCAGCATGAAATATATTGAAATCAACGGTCTGATTGCCCAAGATGCGCTCTACTCCATCCAAAATCTGAAGACCTAAAGGTTGCCTAGGATCATCAACAACAGGAACCTCCTCATCCTCATCATTATCAAAACGGTCCTCATCGAGAATAACTCTCTCAAACTCTGCCCTAACACTAGTGCCTGTATCTGAACTCTGCACTCTCATACGCTTCCCGCCGGTTGGTAACTCCCTACGCTTCATCATCAAGCGCCGCCAAGTGGTCAAATCCATATCAGACATGAGGGGCTTAAGTATGTCCCTAGATACATCTACACCCGCCAACTTGTAAGTCTCTGTGATCAAACATGGGAAAGGGAGGATGTCTGTCTCTGATTCATTCCTCCCAATCCTTTGAATCTCCATCTTCACAATAATACCCACATCAATAGGCTGCCTCTCAATGATACTATGCAGAATCCTGGCTACCTCAAATGGGACTGTGGATTTGTGGGAAATAGGCCTAAGTGAGGAGTTGAGGAAGATGTGCCAAAAGGCGGGCTCAATCTTCAAATTTGACTGCCTGAGAGGGAATCTCTTCGCCATCCAAATAGTCATAGGAGTGATGGTTAAAATGTTTGCAAACTCCACTGAATTCTTCACATACAAGGGGTTTGTGGTGATCCCTTCCACCATCTGTTCATGTAGCCCTTCAAAATCCAATAATGCTGTCCCGAAGTAGATGTTAATGTCTGTTGCGTTCAGATAAACGGGACCCCTCTCACTAGAATAAGACCACCCCTCATGTACTCCCCGAGATTCATTCCTACATAAAACTCCTTCACCAAACTCTCACTGTAGTGTGGAGGAGTGGCTGCTAATCCTCCCCATCCCATGTCATTCACTGTTGCTGGAACTGAGGTATTCATTAAACTCTCCAAATCTATTCCCCTCTCAGGCCACATCTTCTTCTCAACAAATGTCTCCAATCGGTCCTGGAAATTCCTGTTCAGCTTACATTCTGGGATCACTTTCTTTTTAAGAGTGGGGGCTTTGCTACCCTTACCTCTTTTGCTTGGCAATTTCATCTGAGGAGCCATAGTATCACACAACTCGTAACTAAAAATTCTGTCAAAAATCTAGCAGAACAACGGCTCTTCTACACTAATCCGGCACTCTCCAAGTGCATCACAATCAATCAAAACTACTTCAACTCTGTCTCAATCACTTCTATATGAATCAAAACCACACAAAATCCAATCCTATGCACTATTCACTTCAAATCAAACTCAAAACCACCCATAGTGTATCTAGATGCAATGTAGGAATGATTTGAATGGAAAAATTGAAGAACTAGAGTGATTGCTTACCGGATTTGATTATTACGTGCATGCCACGGCTTAGGAATTGAGAGAATTTGAGAAGAGAGAACTTGTTGTTGTGCGGCGTTCTATTTTGATTTGCACACTTATAGCTTGAACGCCCTATGTCGCCATTTGTGTCTCTCGGTCGCCATGGCGACCAAATAGCGACCATGAAGGATTTTAACATTTTGCATGTGGTCGCCATTTGCATTAGTTGGTCACCATGGCGACCATATGGCAACCACACTAGGTCTGATCAGGTCGCCATTTGCATCAGTTGGTCGCCATAGGGACCTTGTAAATGGCGACCCTGAATTCTCCTTGTAAGTGAGGTCGCCACTTATGAGGTCGCTATTTGCAAATGGCGACCAAACTGCGACAGTCACTTGAAGTCCTTTTCCGAGTGCATTTTGATCAGAATCTGCAGTGAAATCACAATACACATATAAGCTCACAATACACACAACTAGCAAGAATAAATGGACACTTATTAGAAAAACAAAGCAAACAAAAGAAACACACAACAAGCTAAACTAAAACACACAATCACTTATTCATAGCATGAAATGTAAAAAGAAATGCAAGTCCACACTACCGCATCCTAACATGCGAATTGGAACCATGATGCTCATCACACGAGTCAACTATGCAATCATTTATTTTCCTCTTGACTACCCAAAGTGGAACCATAGATTCATCCTGGACTTGATTTACCAAATCCTTCCTAACCCAAATTTTCTTTACATGGTTTGATCTCATTCTAGGTCTAGTTCTACCATGATTAGCATGCTTCAAGAATTCAAAACACCTAGATTTAATATGACCCTTCTTATGACAAAAATAACAAGTTAGAGGATACGAAGGAGTTCTCCCTTTTTGCATTGGAGGTTGAGGCCTTGAGTGACCATCCTTGGTGAGTTTCTTGATGGCTTGGTCCATCCGATCTATCTCCACCAAATAGTCACACTCCTTCACCTTAGCAACCTTCAAGGACATCTCTCTCTTACTTAATTCCTCATTCACTTCCTCAAGTGCCTTGTTCTTGGCATCCACACTCATAAGGGCCTTCTTCATCTTTCTTGAGGATTCTTCCTCAAATTCTTCGGTGAGCTTAGCCAAATCCTCAAGGTCTTTCACCGTTACCTTATTCTCCTTGGTGAGAGCCACATTAATCTTCTTAAGCTTATGATTCCGCTTTGCTAAGTCGTCAAGCTTCTTCTCTAGAGCATACTTCTTCGCCTTGAGCACCTCTACTTCAAGCATGAGCTCTTGGTTGACATTCTTGAATCCTTAAATCTCGGAGTCACCTATGCTCTCATCTTCATCATCTTGGCTATTCTTCTCATACAATTGTACCAAATCACATACTTTTCCACCTTTTGTCTTTAGTGGCTGCACCTCCACCACATAACAACTCCCAATGCTTTTTAGGTCATCATTGCACATGGTGATGTCAATCTTAAGTTCTTTCTCAAACGAATGCATAAAAACTCTCCTTTTGCACACATCGATCTTCATTTGAGTGGTAGCCATGAATGGTCTACCAAGTAGAACTTGCCACTCCCTAACATCATTGGATTTGTCACCAATGTCTAGCACCACAAAATCCGTTAGAACCACTATTCCGTCAATAACAATTGGAACATCTCTTATCTCACCACTTGACGTTAGTGAAGTTTGATCCGCTAACATGAGTTTCTTCCCGGTTGGCTTTAAACCTACCAAACCCAACTTCTCATAAGTTGATAGGGGCATCATACTAACACTTGCTCCCGAGTCAAGTACTCCTTTAAGCACCCCACTATCACCAATTGATATGGGGATCACAAAACTTCTAGGATCATCAACCTTCTGAACATATGCTTCTTCAAACAACATCGCTTCATCTCTAGCTCCATCCTTCTTGACAAAATTCCCTTCCTTAGCTTGCTCGGTGTGGCTTGGAAACTTCCCCTTCTCTTGCTTTTGGAGGGCCTCGGCAATTTGTCCCATTTGAGTCTCCAATTTCCCGAACGATGCTTCTAGGTTGCCGAACCTTTGGCCACTAGCTTGCATGAAACTTGTCAAAGTATGCTCGGCTCTTTGGAAACCTTACATCATACCTCTCATTTCTTCATCAATGTTTCGGCGAGGTTGGTATGAGCTAGGTTAAACATTGTTGTTGTTGTTACATTGATTCCCTCCCCATTGATTTCCTCCTTGGGGGTATCCTCCTTGGTGATATCCTCCTTGTTGATATCCACCTTGTGGTTCTCTTTGACGGTATCCTCCTTATGAGTTACCTCCTTGATTGTTCATTCCTTGTTGTTGGTTTCCTCCTTGTTATTGATTCCTAGGTGGTGGGTTCAAAATGTTGTTGTTGTTTGACCAAGAGAGGTTGGGATGGTTTCTCCATGGTTGAGTGCAGTTGTTAGAATAGGAATTGCTTCCTTGTCCTTGGAATCCCATAGCTTGTACCTCTTCTTGCTCTTGACCTTGAAATGTGTCGTCAAACCCTTTGTTCTCACTAAATTGACCACTAGAGCTTCCTTCTTGCCTTCCTAGCAACTTCACCCCCGCCTTCGGAAATCCCATGCTCTCAATATGTGAAGTAAAGGACTCCACTTTCCTGTTTATCCTTGAGATTTCAATGGCGGTTTTCGTGCTAGCATTCACCTCAAATTTCCCACCTCGAATACTATTTGCATTCCTTTGTTGAGAGTTTTATGCTAACATCTCATAAATTTCATATATCTCCGAGGTGGTCTTGGTGTCATATGAACCTCCACAAGCATTATCCACCAATACTAAGAAAAAACGAGTTAGACCTCATTGGAAGCAAGATACCTTATACTCCTTGATGAACATGTGAGGAGGGCATTGGGCCACAAGACGTTGATACCTCTCCCAAGACTCATGAAATAACTCCCCTTCACTCTCATAGAAGTCTGCAATCTTAACCTTCAACTCCTTCGCCTTCCTAGCCGGAAAGAATCTATTGAAGAATACCTTGCAAGTTTGACTCCAGCTTGTCAATGACCCTGGCCTAAGCCCCATTAGCCATGTTATAGCCGCATCCTTCATACGGTACTGGAAGCAACGCATTTGCAACTGCTCGCGAGAGAGACGCATAATAGGGAACGTCTCAATAATAGCGCTGAACTCCTTCATGAACTGTAGGCAATCTTCATTCAGCTTCTCATGAAATGCGGGCAAAAGGTTGACGTGCATCATCCTCAGCTCATATCCTCTAGCAACCGGGTCTAACACAATCGGCAATGGTTGGTTCCCGATATCTGGTAGGGCAGGTCATCCTTTGACCACGGTCGGTATGAGTTTCTTCAGTCATCTCTTCTCTAAAAGGGCCTTCGTCCTCCCACCAAGGTTGTTGTCCTTCCGTACTTATAGTTTGTCTCAGAATTGCTTCGAACTTTCTCACACGGCTAGTGCCTTCTAGTGGGGGATGAATGATCGAACCAAAATTGGTATGATTTTGGCCCCCATTTCCTTCTCCTTTTGCTTTATTCTTGGGCATTATCCTGTGATTTAATGGTGTAAATTAAGTATTTTTAGGAATTTATAGAGTTTAGGGGCATTGGAGTAATTTTGGTGAAATAGGGACAAAAGTGTAAAATATGGAGGAAGAATTGAAGTTATTGAGATTATTGAAGAATACGGGGGGCTTTCTGCAATTTACCATGCAGATCAGGGAAGTACGTGCCACGTCAGCATAGTGAAACGGTGCACTTTGGATTTGGGAGTTCTTCTGAACGCACCCCAGGCCACTCTATACACACCCAGTGCAGGCCCAATAAGCAGCCCACAAACCTCACTTATCAAAATGGCACCGTTTTGATAAAAAATGCAGCAGGCCAAGTGAGGCCAAAGATAGGTGGCCCAAATGCGTGATCCAAACCACGCCCAAGCCCATTTCGCCAGCCTATGTACATGCCATCTCAGTTCTAATTGCACCCTTGCTCCTTTCTAAGTGAAGCCCATTTAAGTCAAGGAAAGAGCAGCCCATTTGCACCCCTGCCCCTTGCTATTTGCCCCTTTATACTGTTCATCATCTTCTTCCTTCTGCTTGCGTGCAGCAATACCTTCCCCTAAAATGTCGTTGTTTTGCTCTCTTCTTTCTGACCTTTTTTCCGGTTGATTTCTGGTCGGTTTCTGACCAGAATTAATGGCCAACCGAATGGTAGCCTACTCGTCCCATTTTCGGTGTCTCAACTGGTCGAAATCCGGCCACTCCAATTCAAGCCTCAATCTTCCCATTTTACCCCTAGGTCACCATTTGGCCTTCCGATGTCGCCATGGCGACAAAGAGTTGATTCCCACACCTGATGAGATAGCCATTTGCATCCCCAATGTCACCATTTGTGCCAAAACTGCGAACCATTTGCTGTTCTTCTCTGATTGGCCAAGATTGGGTGGAAAATTATAAGAAAGCCCCCTAGAGGGGCCAAAGTGGAAATTTGACAAATAGAGGGGTGTTTTGGTAATTAGCCATCCGTGTCCTAATTCAAAAATACTATAAATTCATCCCTCTTTTCAATTTGAAAACCAAGCCTATTCTCTCCTACCAATCTCCTCTTCCTCCATTAATCACCTCCCAAATTCCTCCATTTCTACACTTGAACTAATCTTTTCCACCCAAAAACTCACACCAAATCTTGATTACTTCCCTAGACCATTCCTTTCCTACCATTTTCTCCATCACAAATCCTTTGTCACTCACCATAAGCCATCCACCTATCTAGACACATCCTCTTCCTCCATTCTTTGCACTAGGAGCATCTAAGGAGAACAAGGATCAAGCACTAAAGAAGGAGGCTCAAAGGTGATTTCCTTATCATTTACTTGTTTTCTATTTTTGCTACTATGTGTAATTAAAATCCTAATCTAGGGGATTGATTTGATAAACATTTGGTTGTGGGTATTGCTTAAGCTTTGTAATGAATCTCTATATATGTTCTATTTATTAATTCATTAGATTCTATTCATTATGTGATTGACTTGTATATCCACTTGTTAATTACAATCTTATTTAGAATAACATGTTATATAATCATTCTTGGATTAACACCCTTGAGTGATTAAGAACCCAATAAATAGGATAGATTAGTGGAGGGTATATCAACCACATTAATCTAAACCTAAATTGGTTAACATGTAGAGATTGGTCCTTAAAGTGGCTTGAAAAGCACTACCCATACCCACGTGCTAATCAATCAATTTCCTAGCATCTATATTAATTGTTTTCATCCATTTTTCTTATCAAGATTGTGAATTTTCTATTTTTCATATCGCCATATTTTTAGTTAGGTTAATTTTGTATGTATGTTTGATGGTTTGACAAACCATACACTCATTCATCATTTATGATTTATTTTATTGTTTATAGATTAGCTAATTAATTCAACATATTACTCTAATTCACTGTGGAACGAACTCTAAGCTTACCACAATACTCATTTTCAAAACTTAAAATATATTGCATAAAAATTCATTTTATAAACATTCTTTTGGTAATTCGCAATTTGGTAACGACACAAAAAGCGAGTCATCAATGAACTCCTCTACCTAGAGATCTCCTACCGTGCATAAAACTGAGCACTTGAAAAAGGAATAGATAAAGAGATACAAGGAAAGAAAAAAGTAAAACAGCACTATGAACAAGTTAATAACCAACAACCAAAATACTAAACTAACAATCTAAACTATACTAATAAAATATTAAGAAAAGTCAATCTATGTAATCAACGCTACCACTCCCCAGCAGCGGCGCCAATTTTTGATGAGCCGTCGTTGTGTGCTCAACAAAATGATATTTTAAATGTGTTCGTTTTGAAAACCCTTTTAAGCCACTTAATCCTTTAAAATGTTATTTTATAGCAAATGGTAAGCAAGTTCGTTCCATAGGGATATGGAGTGCTAATTAGATAGATTGACTAATCTTGAACAAGTAAAATAAATCATAGTGTTTGATAGATGTGTGGTTTCAAAAACCACCAATGCTAACTACTAAATTGAAAATACACAAATGTTATGAAAATTAGAATACTCAACACCTTGATAAGAATAGTGATGAAAACAATTAATAAGATAGCTAGGGAATAGATCGATTAACAATTGAATGTGGGTAATGCCATATAGCTACTTTAATGTACCAATCTCTTTATGTTAACCACTAAAGGCTTAGATTAGTGGGGTTGATATATCCACCACTAATCTATCCTATTCAATGGGTTCTTAATCACACAAGGAGTGTCAATCCACATATGAATATATAACAAGTTACTCCACTCAATATTGCAATTAACAAGTGATATACAAGTCAATTACATAATGAATAGAATATAATAATTTGAATGAATAGAACACATAAGAGATTCATTACAAGCTAAAACTAATACCCACAACCAATTGATCCTCAAATCTATCCCCTAGATTAGGGGTTTAGTTACAGATATTAGCAATCAATGACAAGAAGTAAATAGTAAGGAAATCACCCTTGGGCCTTCTTTTTTAAGTTTGATCCTTCTTCTCCTCTATGCTCCTAAATGCAAGGAATGAAAGTAGAGGATATGTTTTGAAATGTGGGTGTTTTGGTGGAAAGTGACAAAGGAATTTTGGTGGAGAAATGGTAGGAGAGGAATGATTTAGGGAAGTAGTCAAGGTTTTGTGTTGAGGTTTGAATGGGATTAGATGAGTCCAAGTAGAGAAATGGAGGATGAGGAATGGTGTGCCATGGATGAGAAAGCTAGATCTCAATGTAAGCAATTTCGTGCTCTTTCTCTAAGGTCTCGATTTCCTTTAAAGATGGAAGGCCGTTCTATATATACACACTCTTAGACATGTATTGATATCTACTTGATTCGCTGATGTGGCGCCAAGTTTGTTATTTTGTCGCTATGGCGACCCTGGTGTGTAAAACAGTTAGATGCAAAGGTCGCCATGAACACCATCTTTTTCGCCATTTTAGCAAGTGGCGACCATGAGCAAATTGTGAAGAGGTCGCCACTTGCACATGAAGGTCGCCATGGCGACCATATGTGGCGACCCTGCAGAGTGTGAAGAGGTCGCCACTTGCACATCAAGGTCGCTATGGCGACCATATGTGGTGACCCTACCTTAAGGAGTGAGGTCACCTTTGCAAGGGTGGGTCGCCATGGCGACTCCTAAATGGCGACCCACCTAATGCATTTTTGAGACTTTCTGTCGCCATGGCGACCAAGTGGCGACCTTCTGAAGCTCTGAATAATCCTCTGTCGCCATGGCGACCATGTAGCGACCTCCTCTTGCCTAAGTGGCGAAAATGCCTTGGTTCTTCCCATTTGTGAACCTTTTTGCACACAAGTCCTCAACTTCATCCCAATTGCTCCTGAAACCTGATAAAACCTGAAACACTCAATTCAACACCATTAAACACGGGGAAATGCATGAGAATCAAGCAAAAAGAATCGGAAAGCCATGGCGACCCCTAAATGGCGACCCACCTAATGCATTTTTGAGACTTTCTGTCGCCATGGCGACCTTCTGAAGCTCTGAATAATCCTCTGTCGCCATGGCGACCATGTAGCGACCTCCTCTTGCCTAAGTGGCGAAAATGCCTTGGTTCTTCCCATTTGTGAACCTTTTTGCACACAAGTCCTCAACTTCATCCCAATTGCTCCTGAAACCTGATAAAACCTGAAACACTCAATTCAACACCATTAAACACGGGGAAATGCACGAGAATCAAGCAAAAAGAATCGGAAATGAGGGCCAAAATCATACCAATTTTGGCTTGATCAAGTATCCACAACCTATGTTGATTACGTCAAACCCTACATGGTCACTAACCCACCTCTACTACCCCGTAGGCCTTTAATAGCAACCTTAGATCAATTTGCTTAAGACCTAAGCAACTTTAGCCACAAGACTTTCTTCTCAATGAAGAGATTAAACAACTTATGTGAATATGCAAAGATACCCAAATATGCAATTAATGATAGGTTACACTAAATGCTTATCTAGGATTAAAAGATGACAATTAAATCAATCTTAGATATCAATTGCTATATGTCATGGCATAAAGCATAGCTAACGTAGATTAAGCAATCTTAGGTATAGCTATCACAATACAGCACTCAATTAAAACAACATAATAATCTCTATCTTGTTTAATAGAATATGATCTAAGAACATACAAGTAATTAAAGAGATTTCTTGTTAAGTAAAATACTAAGATTATATGAAATTAGTGAAAAACTTACCAAGGCATGTGTGTTGAGTAAAACCCATGCAAGAAAGCATCCTAGATAAGCTAGATGATGCTAGATGAAGTTTGATGCATATGAAAATGGTTTGGATGTTTAAAGGTGAGTTCTTTGGAATATTTTCTTTCTTGAAAATGTTCTAAGTTAAAAAAATCTTATCTTGAACTCATGTGCACTGACCTAAAGACTAATAGGCACTTATATAAGTGATCCCCTCAAAGCCACACTGTTTTGGCCATTTTAAAAACCAAACCCTGTTTGAGCCGTTGCGCATACCGCTGCCCAGGCAAGTGCCTGCGCCGTGGTACGCTGAGCATGAATGCTCTGGAGTTTGATGCTGTGGAGACTACCCCATAGGCATGTGTCTCTGCCGCGGTATGCTTGGCCCAAAAGCAATAGGTCTTTGACCTGGCTTGGACCGTTGCCCATGCATGTGTACTAGGAGCAGTACAGGCAACGGTAAAGAGAAGATTTCTCTTTTCAAAGGCATTTCACACTTAGTCTAAAATGAGCAATATGTGCAAGTGTGAAAAGTGAAGAGATTGTTCATAGAAAGCATTAAACACACATGCATACATGATGTGGTGTGTGTGTGTGTGCAACTAATCTCTTCAATAAAAACTAAGCACTAGAGATATACCTTTGGAGTGCTTATCAACTTGAGGTTTTGAGAGAGCCTTTGAGCTTGATCATCAATGTCTAAGCTACCCTTACATGTCAAACCCCAATTGTGGTTTTTCACCTAAATAAGTCAATCAAACTTGAGAAACTTATAGGAAACTAGGCAACACTATCTTTGGTCGAAGGAATTTGTGAATCACACAGATCATGAGTCATTGAAGCATTTAAAGGGGCAACACAAGCAAAATAAGTGGCATGCCAAGTGAGTGGAGTTCATAGAAATGTTTCCGTAAGTGATCAAGTACAAAAAAGGTAAGGAAAACATTGTAGCTGATGCTTTGTCTAGAAGGTACGTTTTCTTTCTACTTTAGATGCAAGATTGTTTAGTTTTGACTACATTAAAGAATTGTATGTGGAAGATTCTGATTTTGGCAATGTATTCAATGCATGTGAGAAAGTAGCATAAGTTTTATATGCATGATGGATTTTTGTTTAGAGATACTAAGTTGTGCATGCCTAAGAGTTCTTTGTGTGAATTGCTTGTTAGAGAAGCTCATGAGGGAGGTTTGATGGGGCATTTTGGTACAGCTAAGACATTAGATGTTTTGCATGAACACTTCTTTTGGCCTCATATGAAACAATGTGATGTAGAAAGAATTTGTGAGAAGTGCATTACTTGTAGACAAGCTAAGTCTAAGATTAAGCCTCATGGTTTGTATACTCCTTTGCCTATACCTAGAGGACATTGGATTGATATTTCTATGGATTTTGTGTTAGGTTTGCCTAGGTCAAAAAGGGGTAGGGATTTTATATACATGTGATTGTTGATAGGTTTTCTAAAATAACACATTTCATTCCTTGTCATAAAACTAATGATGCATCACATACTGCTGATTTGTTTTTCAAAGAAATTGTTAGATTGCATGGCATGTCTAAGACCATTGTTTCCGATAGAGATGCTACATTTTTAAGCCACTTCTGGAAGACTTTGTGGGGTAAGTTAGGAACTAAACTTTTATTTTCTACTACTTGTCATCCACAAACTGATGGTTGAATTAAAGTGGTTAATAAGACTTTATATGCCTTGTTACGTGCTATAATACAAAAGAACTTGAAAACATGGGAAGATTGTTTGCCGCATGTAGAGTTTGCGTATAATAGGAGTGTGCATTCTGCAACTCATTTTTCACCTTTTGAAATTGTGTATGGTTTTAATCCATTAACTCCTTTGGATTTAATTTTTTTACCTGTGAATGAGCGTGTTAACTTAGATGGAAAGGAAAAGGCAGATTTTGTTAAGCAAATCCATGAATAGACTTGACAAAACATCGAGAGGAGAACTGAGCAATATGCCAAGCAAGCTAATAAAGAGCTCAAGAAAGTTGCATTTGAGCCCGATGATTAGGTGTGGTTGCATATGAGGAAGGAATGGTTTCCAGTTCAGCGGCGTTCTAAACTACTTCTAAGGGGAGATGGCCCATTTCAAGTAAATGAAAGGATCAATGACAACGCCTACAAGCTAGACCTTCCAAGTGAGTATAATGTTAGCGTAAGCTTTAATGTTTTTGATTTGTCTCCTTTTGATGTAGGTGACGGGTTGAGGACAAATCATTTTCAAGAGGGAGGGAATGAGGGAATGATGAGAATAAGGGAGCTGCACCAAGGGATCCATTGCATGTTCCAGTTGGGCCAATAACAAGGGCAAGAGCTAAGAGAATCAAAGAAGCACTCAAATGGCTTGATTCAAGAAACGTGGGTTGACTATGAAATGTTGAAGTCCAAGAAGGGCCCACTTGAAGACCAAGACTTAGTTAACGTCATCAAGGCAACTAATTGGGTCAAATAATAGACTTGGGCGTGTGGTGGAGGAGTTTCAATTTCAGCATATTTCCCTTTTAGTTTTATTTTACTTTCCTGATTGTAAGGCATTAATTGTCGAATATTTGTTTTCTTCTTGTGCTAGGTGTGTAGCCTTTCTTTTCCTTTTAGGATTTAGATTTTTTAGTTTATAAGGGCGAGTAGATGTATTATTTCAAAACTTTTTGAATTGAATTGAATATTGAGAGTGTTTTCTCCTTGGTCTTAAACCCTGACTTATAACTCACAATTCCTTCTCATTCTTGAGTGTGGCATCTATAACTTTTTGATACCATTGGTTCTTATCTCCTTATAGATAATGGGTCACGGTCCTTATATTGTTCTTTGTGTAAACTTGAATTAGAAAATAATCCTTACGTTACCATATATTGGTTCCAGGTCTCACTATTAGTGAGGTTCATATCAGATCGTCCGATGACAAGTGGAAGTTACATTGGTGTATCTGGACGAAAATATGTTTGAGCAAGGATTCGAGTCGTTTGGGGTTCAGGGATTTGGCTATCTTTAACAAAGCTCTTCTTGCCAAGCAAGTCTAGAGGCTTGTCCATTTACCTAATTCCTTAGCTGCCAAAGTGTTGAAGAGCTATTACTTTCTGGATTCGGGTGTGATGCAGGCTTCTAGTCCGGTCTCTAGTTCTTTTATTTGGAAAAGCTTCATGTGGAGCAAGCAGTTGTTGGAGGCTGGTTCGCGTTGGCATATTGGCGATGGTAAGTCGGTTTGTGTATAGCGACTGTTGGTTACCTCAGTCTATGTCCTTTAAGGTCCCTTCTTGTGTTAGGGCTCTCCACCAGGGTGGCTGATTTAAAACTTTCGTCGGGTGCCTGGAATGAGACCCTTGTTCGAGATATTTTTTGGCCGGAGGAATCTGGTTTGATTATTAGCCTATTCTCTAATCCCTGACTCGCTTTCCTGGCATTTCGACAAGCTTGGTTCGTACTCGGTCAAGAGTGGTTATCACTCAGGTTGTGCGTTGCTTGTGAATTCGAGCTCTTCGGGGCTTAGCATTTCAGAGTCATGGTGGAAGTTTTTATGGTGAATGAAAATTCCTAGTAAGGTTAAGTTGTTTACTTAGAGAGCTTGCTTTAATTGAATTCCCTCGGCTAAAAATCTGGTCAACCGGGGGGTCGAAGGGAATAGCCTCAGCCTTGTTTGTAATCGTGGTGTTGAAACCTCTACACATGCTCTATGGGGCTGTCCTTCCTTGAAGAGAATCCACTCTATGTGTTCCTTCATGAAGGGTGTCAAAGGCTTTGATGGTCTACAATTATGGGAATTTATGCTGGTCTGTAAGCAACAGTTGAACATTGAGGAAATGGAGTTGTTCTGTTTAGTCTTATGGCGAGTCTGGTTTCGTCGTAATGGCCTTGTACATAACTCCACCTTGCTGCATGATGATGTTTTGGTCCCTTGGGCAGTCTCGTTTCTTGAAGACTTTAAGAGTACTATAAGATCCTAGATCTTTGTTGTCTTGATTCCGTTGTAAAACTCTCTATATTTGTAATAGTTAGTTGCTTAGGTTGTTCTTGGTGAAAAGAAGATTCAAAGAAGAAAATCAACTTCTCATGCAAAAATCGTCTTTAAGAAGAAAAGCGTATACTTGGATGCTAAGGTATCAAAATTCTTGTTTCTCTTGCAAGGCGTAAGCGCACACACACACAATTCATACATGTGTGTCCCTGCATCATTGTGCAAACATTTGGTATAACATATTCACACTCATTTAAGTATGCACATGCATTATTCTCATATTGACAAACATTGTAGAATTGCATGTTTTATGACTATCGCTTGAATATGGCATGCTTGTGTGAAATTGTGTTTATTTGTTTGAGTTTCTTGTATTTTGGACTTAAACATGATCTCATATGATTCTTTATTAAGTCTCGGTCATTTTGGTTACTCATTCATTAGGTTTCGAGTCCAAACGAAGTAGCTAAGCTATGCTACTTTGTGTTCTCATTCGCTGAGTTGTTTTCGTCATCGTTTTCCGAGATGAATTCTTAGTTATTTGTCAAAGTTTTATAGTCATCGTTATGCATGAGGAAGTCACAATTTGTAGTCTGAAGACGGATTCAAAATCAGAGTTCGAAGGCCTAAATACGGTCAAAGAACGCAGGAGGAGCGCCAGGGAACCTTGCTCAACCAACGGCCAAGCAAAGAGGAGCACGTGTGGAGGCCGTGTGCCACACAACCTAGCACCCTCTCTACCCACATATGCCACACGTGCCCCACACAGTAGTGACGTGTCACATTTTGATTGGCTCATTTTTTCCCTCTCTTGAATTCTTTTAAAAGCTCTCCTCCTTCCCTCCAAATAGATGTGAAGAAAATTTGAAAAAGATAGAGTGCATAATTTCTTTATGATTTTTGATTTCTTGTATTGATCATATCTTTCTCATTTCAACTTGAAATTGAGTGATTCAAAATCCAACAATGTTGGTCTTGAAGAAAGCTAGAAACCCCAAGCATTTTCAAAGTCATTTAAGTTCGTGATTTTTTGCAGCAAGCTGGTTTCAGTATGAGTCTCAATTTTGTAGGTGAAACATTTTCTTCTTACTTTCTCTTTTAATCATCTCTTTTAATCTTCCTATTTGATAGATGAAATATGTTGAGAATGATGTTAGTTCACACTCTAGGTTTGTTTGATTGATTGATTGTTAAGTTTTAGCCTTGTGATCTCATTTGAACATATTTTAGCTAAACTTGATTAAACTTGAAATTGATTCTAGAAATATCTCTTATGATGTGCTTCATGATAATTTCTAGGTTTAATTTCATGATCTAAGAACTAAGATTTCTTGAGTGAAATATTGAATATTATTATCTTGTTCTTATTGATAAACATGTTTTGATTTCTAGATACATTTGTGATTGTTTGTTGAAAGCATGTTCTAGATTATCACTAAGCATGTTCATAGAGCTTAATTGATCATCTTGCTTTATTTGAGTATGTTTGCATTCATTTACATCACTTAGATCTTTGCCTTGTGAAAGGTTGGAGTCTCTTGTCAAAGTGAGTGAAGCTTTGATTTGAGCAAGGAGTCTTGACTAGGACATGTGGTCTGGATAGTCAAGCAAAAGACTTAGCTAGGAGTGTGGTATTCCGGATGGTCAAGCTAGGAGAGCTTGACTAGGATCTTTGTGATCCGGATAGCTAAGCATGAAACCTTCCTAGAGACTTGAGTGTCTTGGATAGGAAGTTGTTTCCTAGATGTGTAGGACATATCTCAGATAGGAAGTAGGCTAAGTGATTCACTAGGCCCGAGGGTAAAATAGGAGTTGATAGCCTAGAGAGGGAATCATGTGCTGATTGTTTTTTGAGTGTGTATCTCTTATTTTTTTCATAGTGGATTACTTACCGGAGGTTGTGGTATCAACCTGTGGATGTTTCCTCATTGAGGTTTTACCACGAAAAAACTGTAGGGAAAAATACCGTATAGTACACGCAACGAAAGCGAGACTAAAAATAAAATAGATTTAGTAGCTTTTAAAATTTTTTCCTTTTATGAACCTTAACCCTTTTAATCAATTAAACATATATATTATCTAACAAAAGAAGAATACCTTTTGTCGCGTGATCCGATTGACTTGCGTCGATGGTAATCCGCAAGATCTTCAATCCTAGCACGAACATGGATCACCTAGGAGCGTGGTCTCCCTTTTCTTTGAATTGCAAACCTGTGAATGGACAAAACAAACTTTTCTTTTCTTTGTTAGTCACAAAACAATCAAAAGAATACTAAGATTATTCCAATCACTTTTGAGTTCTCAATCTAATGATCGAAACTCGCGTGAACCAAGATCGATGTTGTATACACAAGCTTATTGATGAATAAGCAAATAGTATACCATCAAAGAATAATCTATATCTCTTTTATGTTTTTAGTAGAATAATAATAATCTTTCTATGAATTGAGAAGAAGAAGAAAATAGAATCAAGCACCAAAAACCCTAAAGTGGCCGAATTCTATAAGTCCACATATATAGGTGGCAAAATTTTCTTTTTCTCTTTCTATTAGGGTGGCCGAAAATAATAACCTAAAAGGGACTAGGGTTGCCGCAATACTCAAGCCAAAAAGGAGTTTGTATTGCACCCTAATTCCTATTTAGTTTAAGACTCCCAAACCCTAATCCAACTCATAAATCTTTTATTCTTTTATTTGACTAAATAAAAAGACTTCTTATTTGATTAAATAAATAAAATTAATTATTTATTTTCTTGTCAAACAAGTCTTTTAATTTAAGTATACTACTACCAATAGTATACCTTTAGGAATCATATTTCCTAATCAGAAAAGATTTGTTTCTTAATTAAACAATTAATTAATAAATTAATTAATTCTTATTTAATTAAACAATGAAACAAAATAATATATTAGGTTAATTAATTCACCTTTGCCGCCCCACTTAAAATAAATGGGCTATATATTATTTTCTTATTTCATTTAATCCATTGGACTTTAAATAAAAAGCCCACATGTGAACTAGACCCATTCTTACTAAAAGAAACAAGCCCACATGTCATTCATTAATATATAAATATAATTGAGAAGCCCATTACATAAATAATGTGCAAATTATATTCTTAATATATTAAATGCAATTCTAGATGGACCCTTAAATTGGTCCGGTAGAATATATCAAGTGATCCATGCAAGTCCGTGTGGATTGGGGATCTTGGCGGGCTATCTAAATTTAAGCTTCAATAGACATAACCTAATCACAATCAACAAATGATTCACTTAGGTCCGATCCATTAATTTTAACTCATTCCACTAAAGAGCTAACATTGAACTCTTAAATAAAGACAGAAAAGGAAGATGTTTCCTCATTCATACCATAGACAATCATGTTGGAGATAGTGTATCCTCGTGATTAATATCAGTAATCGCCAAGAGTTCATAGACCGCCTATAACTCTCCAAGTTACCATATTTACTCATATGACCACGTTTGAATTTAGATATTTTGACTTGTCCAGAAGCCATGTTTTCAATAGACACTATCGAAAACTCAACGTTGAGATTTAATATCCAATTACGTCAAAACATCCATATGATGATATTATACTCTCATTTGATAAATGGAGCCACGATGTCCATATCTATAAATGAAGTCCTCTATCGATTAACAAATGAATATCACCAAACTATCGAGGATAGACTATGCGATATAATCGTACTCATTGATAACTCAAATGATATCACTTGCAACCATAAGTCCATCATTTATCTCAGGATTAAGATAGACTCTCCGATTGTCCTGATAATGAAATGACTTTTATCTACTGACGGTTATAGATAAAGTATTTCATTGTGATCTAGTTCAATGCACCCAGTGCACTAGATTCTTTTGCTCGAAGACACTCCGATGATTTTAGACTCATCATATCTCATCTGATCCCACTCAAATGCTAGCAAAAGAATTCTACAACTTTAACAAGATAAAGGTGCTCAATCTTTAACTTAAGTTGTGAACAATATTCAAGACTAACTAAAGAATTGTGTCTACCACATACATATCCAGATGTACGAACAATTCTTCTTTTCTCATAGTCTTTAGATCTTATGATTATTTACTTTGACAATTATAATATTAAACTATAAATGCTATAAGATTTGTTTAAACCAGAAATCACTTTATTAATATGAAAAAGATTGTTAATTACAATATTACACTCTTGCTATTGAGCATAATCCTAACAAAAACTATTGTGTCAAGTTTCATTTTTATATTTCTTTTTCTTCCATATTTTTGTATCAATTGCATCACTTGTATTTTGGTTTCCACATATATTGATTAAATCAACTCAATTGATAGGAATTATCAAGGGTGCTTTTAATTGTTTTATTCTGTATAATTGATTTGGAAGAATTTGGGCCTATACATATTCACCCCTCCTCTAGGTATATTCTACACTATAACTAAAGGGAATTTCATTTGGTATCAGAGCAGGTGTCTAGACACACTTAGATAGATCCTTTCTTTGTAGTGTTTTTGTTTTATTTTTGATAGTCATGATTAAGGAAGTGTGTTCCTATATGGCTTCTTTTGTTGAACATATTGACTTGGATGAGAAAAATATCAGTGATCTTATTCTTGAAAATGAACACTTATCTAAAGTCAATGTGTCCCTCAATAAGAAGCTAGATAATCATGGTCTAGGCTCAAAAGAGTTCAATGAACTTAAAGACAAGATCTTAAGTCTAGAAATGAACTTAAAAGATAGCAATGATAGACTTAGCATCTTGAAGCAAAAAATTGAGCAAAGAGATAGTTCTCTTGTTAATGCTAGGAGGCTAGAAAACATGCTTAAAACCAAACTTAGTGAGCACTTAAATCAAGAGAAAAAGTATGAACAATAGCTTAATAAAACAAGAGAAGATGTTAGGAAAAGTGATGACATCTTAGAAAAATATGCCTTTAAAAATAGGATGCTTAGTGATAAACTTGATGTAGCAAGTAGAATGATTCACAAGATGTCATCTAGTTCTAACAAGGTAGAATCCCTCATTAAAAGTGGTAAGCATTCATGTGACAAAAGAGATTTGGGTTATATCAATGAGAAGGAAACTCCTTCGTCTAACAAATCTATTTTTGTCAAAGCAAGTGTTGAATCAAATATAGGTACTCTCTCTCATGGTAAAGCAATGAAAGCTACCATAGGTGCCTTTACATCAACAAAGATCTCAAATGAAAGATCAAAACAAGATCAAATTCAAAAAGCATCAACCTCAAAGGCAAGAGTTGTAGCATCAAGGGTTGCACTTCAAAGAGGTAAAATTATGAAAAGACCAAATGCTTTGGAAGCAAATACAAATGGTAAATTTCTCAAATTCATACCTATTTGTCATCATTGTAATATGGTAGGACATATTCGACCTAGATGCTTTGAATATATTCGGAAATGCAAATTTGATAATGTTTTTCATGATATATCTTTGAATGGTCTTAGGCAATCATCCATGTATGGATTTAGTACTAGATCTATGAAGGCCTTGGAAAAGCATGTTGTGAAAAAACTTGTTGATAACTTGCTTGCTAAATCTTGTGTTGTGCCTCACTCAACTATTCATAAGAAAGTTGATAATGTTTTGTTTGATATTTTTGAAACTGTGGCCAATGAGGTCAAGGTGCAAGCTAAAAAGTCTAACATTGAGTCAAAGCATGATAATGGCAAGAGTGAGAGGTGTATTGTGAAGAGTGTGTGGGTTATAAAAGACACACATAAATGTCTAGTTGCACAATATGCTCTATGTGCCAACTCTTCATACTCTTGGTACCTAGATAGCGGTTGCTCTAAGAATATGATAGGGAACAAAGAGTTCTTTATGAATCTTGTGTTAAAAGATGGAGGATGGGTCAATTTTGGTGATGGCACCAAAAAGCAAGTTCTAGACAAGGGAACTATATATCCCCGGATTACTTAAACTTCGCAATACTTTGTATGTTGATGGGTTACAAGCTAACTTAATAAATATCACTCATTTGTGTGAAATGTTTAAGGAAGTTAGCTTTAACAAAGATGTATGCACTATAATAGATTAAAAGGGCAATGTTGTCCTAAGAGTCAAAAGGTCTATAGACAATTGCTATTGTCTTGAGATAGATCCTCTAACTTGCGACATGGCACATGAGTGCAACAAGCTTGATTTATGGCATCAACGTTTGGGTCAAATGAACTTTATAGACTTAAAGAAGCTTGAAACTCTAGGCATTGTTAAAGGTCTTCCTAATCTTGGTAAGAAGCTAGAGGTGGTTTGTGAACCTTGCCAATTAGGTAAACAAACTAAAGTGTCTCATAAGAAGAATTCTTACATAGCTACCAAGAAGCCTTTAGGGTGCGTTTGGCACGGACATGGGATAGGACAGGACAGGACGGGACGGGACATGTTGTTCTGTATTGTGTTTGGAAGGCCTGTGATAGAACTATTTACTGTACTATTATGCGTTTGGTATGACTGGGACAGGACGGGGACAAGAGATTCAAATGACCATAATGCCCCTATTGTCCTTTTTTTTTAAAAGACTTGTTTTATCATTATTATTATTATTTTAAAATCAATTTTAATATTTAATTATTTTAATACTCAATTATTCTCAATTTTAATACTTAATTATACTTAATTTTAATTGATCAGACAATCTCAACCATTAAAAAAGATTAATTAAAAAAGATTAAAAAAAAATCAATTCATGTATTGAATATTCATCAAACCAATCTTCCATCGCCTATAACATCCAAACCTTCATCAGATTCAAACACATCCAAACCTTCATCAGATTCGAAAACAAATCTGGATCTTCATCAAACCTCTTGTTCATTAATATGTACTCAACTAAATATACACAAAATCTTAAAAAAAAATTCTAGAAAAAATGATGAACTCTATATTGGATCTTGAAGATGGTTCAACGAATTGAAGTTGTATAAATGATGAATCAGACTAGTCAACCACTAGATCCGGCAGCAAGTTCATGTGACCCCGACCCCTACCCCGACGCTGACACCGACACCAACGAGGACGGAGCTACGGCTGGTGGTGAGAGTGAGAGAGAGAGAGAGAGAGAGAGAGAGAGACGGAGCTGCGGCTGGTGGTAAGAGGGAGAGAGTGAGACGGAGCTACAGCTGCAGCTGGTGGTGAGGGGAGAGAGAGAGACGGAGCTGGTGGTGAGAGCGAGAGAGAGAGAGAGAAGAGAGGATGAGAGGTCTGATTTCAAGATTAGGTTTTTAATTTTATACTTGTAATTTTTGGAAGTTTTGAGGGCAAAAATGTCTTTGTGAGCCTTGTCCCATGCCTGGGACAGATTTGGCCTATGGTCTGAGGTGGGACAACTTTTGGTGATTTTTGTCCCATGTTGTCCTGTCCCGTCCCATGCTAATAGCGCCCCAAACGCGGGACAACAAAAAGTTGTCCCAAATTGTCCCGTCCCGCATACCAAACGTACCCTTAGAAATTGTGCACATGAACCTAATGGGGCCAATTCAAACCGAGAGCATCAATGACAAAAATTACATTTTTGTATGCGCTGATGACTACTCTAGGTTTACTTGGGTTTATTTTCTTAGAAACAAGATCGAGGCTTTTGATTACTTCAAGAAGTTTTGTAATCAAGTTCAAAATGAAAAAGGTCTTGATATCAAGAAAATATGTCGCATCAGGAGTGATCATAGGACGGAATTTGAAAATGCCAAATTTAGTGAGTTTTGTGATGGGTTAAGGATATCTCATGAGTTCTCCGCACCTAGAACTCCTTAATAAAATGATGTTGTTGAGATTCTCCACACCTAGAACTCCTCAACAAAATAGTGTTATTGAGAGGAAAAACCGTGTCTTGCAAGAGATGACTAGAGTCATGCTCAATAGCAAGATAGTCCATAGGAACCTATGAGTCGAGGCGATCAATACCAGTTGTTATGTGTCTAATTGAGTATTTAGAAGGTCTGTGATTGCTTCATTTTTACAGTAAGTGTAGCCCCATTTCCATATCATTTCGAGTTCGTTTCTCGGGTAAAATCGGGTATTTAATATGATAAAATAAGTGTTTCAGGTATTTTTTGGAGTTCAGGGGCATTGGTGTCTTTTTGGAGAATTAGGGGTCAAAGTGAAAATATGAAGAATAGATTGAAGATTCTGTGATTAAAGAATAGTTGAGGGGTGCCTTTTGTAATTTTCCAGCCAACGCACAGCAGCTCGCCACGTCATTAATGAAACGGGGCGTTTCATGTGTGGGTCGCGCCCGACCCGGCCCAAGATCCGACAGGCCCAAACCGGATATGCCTAGCTGCTAAGTACACCTCATCTTCACCTAAGTGCGCCCCAACACCTCAGCGTGACGTCACGATGACGTCATCGTCTTCAACCTCTGCTGACCCATCTGCAGACCCGCGCGGGTCGACCCGACCCGGATCACGACCCGAAGTCAACCCGGCCCCGTCCGACCATTTTCCGGCCTGTTTTTCGGCGGTTCTCCGCCCAGTTCGACGGCCGGCGCTCCTCCGGTCCGTTTGGCACCGTTTTTAGGCCTCCATGCGTCACTTTTCCATCTCCTCCAAACCTTCCAAGCTTCCATGGTTGCCACATCCATTTTCTCCACCGCGGCATGCAAGCGGCACTCAAGCGACAGTAATTCGCCGCGGTTGAAGTGCCGCGATCGTCCAACCGCGGCACCCTCGCGACAGAAACCTTCCAAACTTGCCGCGGTTCATCTGTCGCTTCCGCCAACCGCGAAAATGCCCAGACCGCGGCAGTCCGTCTCTTGGTCGTTTTGGACGAATTCTTGGTCGTTTTGGACGAATTTCTTGCCCTATTTTGGACCCATATATATACATCTCTTCATCTTTTGAGAGAGGAAGAGGAGACACAAAAAGAAAAGAGAACACTCTCCAAAGAAAGAAAACTCTCCCACTCCTCCAAGACTCCATCTTTCCTAAATTCCTACACAATCCAAGAGACACTTGACACCAATCTATGATCTTTTCTTGTTCTTGGGAGAAAGAAAGTTGAAGGAGCTTGAAAAAGGAGAGGAGCAAAAGGAAGAAGAGGAAGCTCTCCATTATAGTTTTCTCTAACTTTTTCTCTTTTATCCTTTGTTATAGCCATGTATTTATTTGAGATTATTTATTGTATGGCTATTAGTTGTAATATGAGCTAAACTTTCATTGTTAGGATTTGATGAACCCCACCCATGAATATTTATATGTATTGACCTTTGTTTATCCCTTATGTGCAAGATTGTTGTTTGTATGGGTATTTTTGTGTGCTTAATGCTTTTCAATTGTTTGATCTTCTTTTGAATGAATTTTTGTGGTGTGTTATGTACTGACCAGAGACGCACGCCACGTGCTCGATAAAATGCCTTCTATACATGTCTAGAAAAGTAGACCTACTTAGGCTAGCGTATAGGATTCCCTAGTGTGCCAAGGTTCTTAATGAACTCATTCATATATTCCGAGTAATCGAGAGATAGGCTTGGGTATGATTTTGGGTGCGATCTATTCTACTCGACCGAGATTGTGGGTTAACATTAGGGTGCATGAATCTATGAATTACATGAGCACGTTTTGGGTGAATAATTGAGTCTAGAACGGAAATCGACATAGGGTGGGGTGTAGTCAAATCCTAGCATATTTCTCTCTATTATTACACTTGTGTTTATTTTCGTGTTATTCCTTTTTTCACAATAGCATTTAGTTTTATTTTAGTTTAGTTTAGTTTAATTTACTTAATTGGAAAACCAACCTTTTTGTTTGTTTGAATAGCAAATAGGCTAATCAATTTCGGTAATCGGTCACTCGATCCCTGTGGGAACGAACTTTACTTACTATTGTGCTACTCTCCGACCTCGTCCTATTTCGAGTGTCACTTGAGTGATAGCCAGTCTGGCACTAAACAAACATCCTATGAATTATGGAAAGACAAGAAGTCCAATGTAAGTTACTTCTACACCTTTGGGAGTAAGTGTTATATTTTGAATGATAGAGATCACTTGGGTAAATTTGATGCAAAAAGTGATATTGGTATCTTCATTGAGTATGCTATTAATAAAGGTGCATATAGAGTTTTCATTTTGACTACTAAGACTATTATAGAGTCTATCAATGTGAAGATAGATGACTTTAGCATGCTTGATTTGTGTGATGGTAATAGTGTTGATGAACCTAATGAAAATGTTTTGAATGACACTAATACACCTATTAATGTGGCTGGTAGTGAATCTAGCCAAGATGATGAAAAATAAAGTTGTGTTGAAGTTCAAAGTCAAGGGTTAGAAAATGCCTTAAATGATAATCAACAAAATGACCTAGTTGTTGAAAATTCACCACATCATAGACTTAGAAACTTACAATATCAAGATGATATCATAGGTGACTTGAATAAAGGGGTTAGAACTAGAAATCAAATAGCTAACCAAATTTCATATGCTTGATATACTTTTCAAATTGAACCCAAAAATATTAATGAAGCAATTATTGATGAATACTATGTAAGATGAATTAAATGAATTTGAGAGGAATGAAGCATGGTACTTAGTTCCTAGGTCTAAAGACATTAATGTGATTGTCACTAAATGGGTTTATAGGAATAAAACCGATGAAAGTGGCAAGATCGTGAAGAATAAGGTTAGGCTATTGGCTCAATGCTATACTCAAGTTGAGGGTGTAGACTTTGACGAGACGTTTGCACCTGTTGCTCGTCTTGAGTCCATTAGGCTTTTGTTGTTTATTTCTTGTCTTAAAAGGTTCAAATTATGGCAAATAGATGTCAAAAGTACTTTCTTCGATGGATACCTTCAAGAGGAAGTGTACGTGGAACAACCTAAGGGTTTTGTAAACCCACACTCTCCTAATCATGTGTTTAAATTGAAAAAAGCTCTTTATGGCCTTATGCAAGCTCCAAGAGCTTGGTATGATAGGTTGACCCAATACCTAATTGACAACCACTATAGGAGAGGTGGCATTGATAGAACTTTGTTTATAAAACTTCATGATAATGATATTTTGTTGCTCAAATATATGTTGATGACATTGTTTTGGGTCTACTAATAAAACCAAGGTTGATAAATTTGTTAATGTGATGTCAAGGGAGTTCGAAATAAATATGGTGGGTGAGTTAAATTACTTTTTAGGGATGCAAGTGAAACAAACTAGCATGGACATTATGTTGAATCAATCTAAATATCCTAAAAACCTAGTTAAGAGGTTTGACTTTGAAAGTGGAAAAGATTTTGAAACTCCCATGAGTACTACTCTTAAACTTGACCAAGGATGAAAAGGGGAAGAGTGTTGACCAAAGCCTCTATAGAAGCATGATAGAGAGTCTACTTTACCTAATGGCTAATAGACCAGACATTTGCTTTAGTGTAGGCTTGTGTGCTAGATTTCAAGCCAATCCTAAGAAATCTCACTTAAAAGCCGTTAAGAGGATCATTAGGTATGTCAAAGGAACTCATAGTTTTGGTATTTTCTATTCATTTGACACTAATGGTATCCGAGTAGGCTATTGTGATGCTGATTGTGCAGGAAACATAAATGACCGTAAAAGCACATCGGGCGGTTGTTTTTATGTTGGTAATAACTTGGTTTATTAGTCAAGTAAGAAACAAAATTCGGTTTCCCTTTCTTCTTCCAAAGCCGAGTACATAGCGGCCGGAAGTGCTTGCACACAATTACTTTGGATGAAACAAATCATTAAGGATTATGAGATAAAACAAGGAAAAATGTCACTTTATTGTGATAACTTAAGTGCCATTAACATCTCTAAAAATCCGGTTCAACACTCACGCACAAAGCACATTGATATTAGGCATCATTTCATTAGAGATCTAGTTGCACATTCTATTGTTACTCTAGAGCATATGCCTACAAAGAATCAACTTGCGGACTTGTTCACCAAGCCCTTGGACAAAGAGAGATTTAAAACTCTTAGAATGTCCATTGGCATGATTTGTGTTTATTGATGTGCTTGTGTGATTGTTGAGTGGCTTGATGAGCAAAACTTAAATTGTAAATCAATATCTTTGAGAGCCTCTCACTTGATAAGTAGTGATCTTAAACAAATAACTTATATTGTTTCTGGATCATGCACTTGAGCTTGAAAATCTTATTTTTGAAAAGTGCACTAATGTTTTTCTTATGTGTTTTAGTTTTGAGTATTTGTGATTGAAAATGTGTAGTTTATGGATGCATCTAGAAGCCTATTACTTAGTACATGATAGATGACATTTGGTATGTATCCATTTTGCTTCGACACTACATAGTATTCAACGAGCACCCTCATGGAAAGGGTTACACACCTTGGTTGTGCAGCCACCCAATGTAAGTGTAAGGTCTCATCTAATGATTGGCTTATTTCATGGACAAACCACATTTGGGGTTGTTGTAAGAGTAGCTTAGACTCTCAAGACCTCAAGAGAAGAAGTACCAAAGGTAAATTTCTTAGTGCTTGCTTTGCTTTGAAGAGATATAGTTGCACACACACACATTCCATGCATATCCATACCTTGTGTATATTGTGTGTTTCTATAAGTGTGCATTCATGTTTTTTAAACATCTCTTCTTGCATATTTTATTTGTTTGCATCTTAGGATTAAAATGTCATGACATATTAGGCATTAGGATGTATTCACATCCCACACTTGCACTTCATGTTTGTTAGTCTTAAGTGTGATGTAACTCGTTTCCGTTTATGTGACCGGAAACGTTCGTGCTTACAAGATGGTGTGCTTGTCTAAGCACGATGGTTGACCATTTGAGAATGTCATATTCTTCTCTTGGATAAGTGTTAGATTTGGTTTGGTTGTTTGGAGTATTGTGTCTAGTTTCAAAGGATTGAATTTAAATGATTTAAATGATTTTCAAAACTGACATTTGTATGGTCTTGTGACCATAACTTTTTATACAAAGCTTTAAAATGAGTTTTGAAAATTTTTGTACAAACTAGACACCCATACCTTTCTAACGATATATTATTCATAATATTTCATGATCGTTTGGATTGGTTTTGAAATATTCAAAGTAACCACCAAAACAGGGCAACTCTGTTGTTGTCCATTTCTGACCTTTGGTCACTCTATTAACCATAACCTTTTCTACAGATATTTAAATGTCATTCTATAAAAACGAGTAGAAAGTAAACATCCATACCTTTCCAACGATATATTATACGAAATGTTTCGATGTCGTTTGGTCATATTTCGGAATGCTCAAATATTGAGCTGATGCGTTATTATGTGCATTTCCAGTAGGTAGGCGCTGTACAGAAGCGTTGTACGTACAGTGCCCACTGGATACCTGGTGGGAATTGAGGTTTAGCGCTATTCAAACCTAATCAATTTTAATCGGTCGCTGTACAAAGCACTGTATGTACAACGCTCAAGGCTAAAACAGGGTTCATTTTTCAAAACGACTCCACTTCACTTTGACACCCTATATATATGCCTCTTTCATTTTAGGTCGTTTTTTGTGAGTCCAAAAATCATATTTTTCCTCAAGAACACATTTCAAGAGAAAAATTCACAAGAACTCACCTTTAAACACTCAAAGCATTTCCTTTGTTCATCAAAGTTCATCTACAATCATCCATGACCATATAGGATGCATCAATGCATGGTTTTACATCATCACATTATTTTTGGTATGTTCTTCACTAATCTCATGTAATTTTAGTGTTCTTCATATCAAGTCATCTCTTTATTCACTTGTATATTTTTAGATCATATACTAGATACAAGATAGAGATTGTTTGTGATAACATAATTGAATGTTGTATTGTGATAGCTATCTAGGTTTTGCTTAATCTTGATTAGCTAAGCTTTATAATATGTCATTTAGCTATTGATATCTAGGATTGCATTTATTGTCATCTAATCATCCTAGATAAGCATCTAAGGTTACCTAGCTTTATTTGCTCTTTGAATATCATCATATATTTCACATAGGCTTATTATCTCTTCATTTAGAAGTAAGACTTGTGTAGCTTCCGGGATTAGGTTGTGTAAATCACAAGTAATTAAAGTCTTGTGTGATAGACCGGGATTAGGTGGTCACATAACCGGGATTAGGTAGGTGTGATGATTATTGATCGGGATTAGGTTGTAATCATTTCACATTTAGTGGATTCGTGGTTCGAGTGTGGCGCACTTATTAGCCCGTGGTTTTTCCCATGAGGGTTTCCACGTAAATATCAAATGTTATTTAAATTCCGCACATATTACACTTGTTATATATATTGACTAGATTGGAGCATTTTCGTAATATTGACTTAAGGCGAAAATTGGGTAAATTTGTTAAAATCTATTCACCCCCCCAGATTAAATATTAGAACACACCAACGTGATTTGTTTCAATTGGTATCAGAGTGGGTTCCTATATATACTTAGGTGATCCTTGCTCATTTTGGTGTGTTTTGCGTTTGTGTGATTTTTTTTTTCTATTCATACATTTTGCATTTATCTCATTTACATTCATCCAAACACTATGAGTGATATTGGGATGAGCAAAGAGGGAGCGTCGAGCATCGAGCATGAGACCACCGTTGCTCACCGGTGATATTTATTCCTTATGGAAGGGGAAGATGGAAGCATGCTTATGCCAAATCAATGATAGGGCATGAATGGCGGTTGAAGACGGATACGCTCCTCCTATGATGACTCCCACGGGTGGAGGAGAAGAAGTACTCAAGCCTAAGGCACAATAGACTAATGGAGAGTTTGAGACTTCAAAGTGGAATAAGAAGGCGATGTATGCCATCCTATGTGCCATGGATGAGAACCAATACAAGTTGGTTCAAATTACAAGGATCGCCAAAGAGGCATGGGAAATCCTAAAGACGGCTCATGAAGGAACTAAAGTGGTTAATGATTCAAAACTACAAGTCCTCCAAACTAGTTTTGAGACCATTAGGATGGAAGATCATAAGCACTTCAATGACTTCCAAGTGAAGTTGATGGACATTGTGAACCAAAGTCATCAACTTGGTGACCCTTATTCGGATAGGAGGATTAAGCAGAAAATTATAAGATCTCTCCCCGAAAGGTTTGAGTCCAAAGTAACAGCTTTAGAAGAGAATGATGGGTACAAGGATATGAAGCCGAGTGAAGTCATCAGAAGACTCCTGGCCTATGAGTCAAGAAAGGCTACCACCTCACCTCCTAAGAAAAATAAGAATATTGCTTTGAAGTCATCGAAGCATAACAAGAAGGAGGATTACTCGGACGACGAATTTGCCTTATTTGTGAAAAGGTTCAAGAAGTTTGCCAAGTTCGAGAAGAAGGGTTTTGGATCAAATGGCCAAGACTTGAAGAAAAAGGGTTCACTCAACAAGTTTGAGCCTAGGCTAGAAAGGCCGAAAGGATAGAGGTCCAATGCTATGAGTGTGGTGGTTTAGGACACTTCGCCCTCGATTGTGCTAATTGCCTAGACAAGAAGAATGGTGTAAGGATTCCTATTATTGATTGGCTTATTTCGTGGACAAACCACAAGTTGGGGTTTGAATTGTAAGGGTAGTTTAGGTAATTGAAGACCAACTACGAAGGCCCTCTTCAAGACCTCAAGGTGACAAGCACTCCAAAGGTATATTTCTAGTGCTTAGTTTTCATTGAAGAGATCTAGAAGCACACACACACTTAGCATACTTCCATATGTGTGCATACTCTTCACATGTCACATGTCACATTACACACTAGCACTTTGATTGATTATGTCTTGTTGTGTGTTTTTGTGTCTTGTAATTCGTTTCCCGAATATGTGCTTGGGTTTACGCGAAGATCGCCTTCGGAGAATGCCTTGGCTTCTCCTTTGGTTTCACCTTCAGTGGTGAAACGGCGGTTTGATCGGCGGCCATGACCGCCGAACGAAAACGCCGTTTGATTCCAGAGATCTCTGGATTGGATCTGCGGTCACGATCGGCGGTCAGACCGCCGAATCGAAACTGCCGAATTAGACCTGATGCATTTATTATTCTCGGTTTCTATTTGGCGGTTTAATCGGCGGCCTGGCCGCCAAATGAAACCGCAGAATTAGATATTTTCAGGTCGGTTTCTTTTTGGGTTTTGATCGGCGGTTTTGATTGACCGCCGAATCTGGTCGCCGAATGATCTCCTGCTTCTAGGGTTCAATTCGGCGGTTAAATTCTGCGGCCATGACCGTAGAATGAAACCGCCGATCGGTGATTTCAAGGGCAATTTTGTCTTTTCACTTGCCCTGTTCTTGATGTCTATAAATATCATACTTTCTCATTTCTCTAAGCCAGTTCTCTGATTCAAAAGAACCCTAAACTTCAAAAAGAGAAACTTGAGAGAAAATCAATCAAGAACTCATTTTTATACACTCCAAACCATTCTCATATGCATCTAAATATCATCTAGCATTTTCTAGCATAGTTAGGATGCTTGCTGATGAGTCGCTTTTTGTGTCGTTACCAAATTGCGAATTACCAAAAGAAAGTTTATAAAATGAATCTTTACGCAATATATTTTAAGATTTGAAAACGAGTATTGTGGTAAGCTTAGAATTCGTTCCACAGGGAATTAGAGAAATATGTTGATTTAATTAGCTAATCTATAAACAATAAAATAAATCATAAATGATGAATGAGTGTATGGTTTGTCAAACCATCAAACAAACATACAAAATTAACCTAACTAAAAATATGGTGATATGAAAAATAGAAGACTCACAATCTTGATAAGAAAAATGGATATAAACAATTAATGTTGATGCTAGGGAATTGATTGATTAGCAAGTAGGTATGGGTATTGCTTTTTAAGCCACTTTAAGGACCAATCTCCACATGTTAACCAATTTAGGTTTAGATTAATGTGGTTGATATACCCTCCACTAATCTATCCTATTTATTGGGTTCTTAATCACTCAAGTGTGTCAATCCAAGAGTGATTATATAACATGTTATTCTAAACAAGATTGTAATTAACAAGTGGGTATACAAGTCAATCACATAATGAATAGAATCTAATGAATTAATAAATAGAACACATATAGAGATTCATTACAAAGCTTAAGCAAAAACCCACAACCAAATGTTTATCAAATCAATCCCCTAGATTAGGGGTTTAATTACACATAGTAGCAATCAAATAGAAACAAGTAAATGGTAAGGAAATCACCCTTGGGCCACCTTCTTTAGTGCTTGATCCTTGTTCTCCTTTGATGCTCATAGATGCAAAGAATGGAAGAGGAGGATGTGTCTAGATAGGTGGATGGCTTATGGTGAGTGACAAAGGATTTGTGATGGAGAAAATGGTAGGGAAGGAATGGTCTAGGGAAGTAATCAAGATTTGGTGTGAGGTTTTGGATGGATTAGATAAGTTCAAGTATAGAAATGGAGGAGTTTGAGAGATGATTAATGGAGAAAAGGGAGATTGGGAGGAGAGAATGGGATTGAATAGGCTTAGTAAGACTTGATTAGGGATTGGTATTCAAATTGAAAAGAGGATGAATTTATAGTGTTTTCAAAATAGGTCACGAATGGCTAATTACCAAAACACCCCCTGTACTTGTCAAATTGCCATTTTGGCCCCTCTAGGGGGCCTTCTTGTAATTTTCCTCCAAAAATCAGCCAATCAGAGAAAGGCACAGAGAGAGTCGCGGTTTGGCTAAATGGCGACAAAGTGGCGAAGCAATCAGGTGTGGGAAATCATCCCCTGTCGCCATGGCGACCTCGAATGACAAATGGCGACCAAATGGATGACGTGGCCGTGACGTGGCCGTGACTTAGGCGAGACTTGCGTGGCCGGTTTCCGGTGATTGGAGGGTCCCAGAGGCTTGCGATCAGGCTGCCGGTGTCCTTGCCGTTATTTTGGTACCGGAATTGGCCAAAGGTAGCTCGGTTTGGGTGGTTTTCCGGCCGGCGGCGTGTTTAGGGTTTAGAGGGGCATTCAATGGCTGTCACGAGTGAGAGGAAGGAGATGATGAATAGTCACAGGGTGCATTCAGCAAGGGAGTGGGGTGGAAAATGGGACAAGTCATAGTGGATGAGGGCCACGCGTGAAGCCCAATATCAGATGAGCCTGTACTTAAACCAAAACGCACCGTTTTAGGCTTAGGGAAATTGGGCTGCACCTTGGAGATGGACTGGTATGGGTCAAGCCCAAGTGGGTCTGGTCCTCTTACACAAAACGCACCGTTTTGAGCATGGGCCTCTATGTTGAGGCGTGAATAGCAGTGGCTTGGGGTGTGATCAGAAGCCAAAACTCTTCTTTGAATCAAAACGTACAGCTTTGGCAATTTACGCAATGCTCCCCTGATCTCTTCTATTATTGCAATAAATTCATTCTTTTCTTCAAATATTACTCTTTTGCCCCTATTTCACCAAAATTACTCCAATGCCCCTGAACTTTATAAATACCTGAAATTACTTGATAAACACCATTAAATCACAAAATAATGCCCAAGAACCAAGCAAAAGGAGAAGGAAATGGGGGCCAAAATCATACCAATTTTGGTTCGATCACTTGCTTGCATGGGTTTTGCTCAACACACATCCTTTGGTATGTTTTTCACTAATCTCATCTAAGCTTAGTGTTTTATTTATCAAAGAAATCTCTTATATTATTTGTATGCTCTTAGAATATATTCTAGATACAAAATAGAGATTGATGTGTTGACATGTTTGAGTGTTGTATTTTGATAGCAACATCTAGGTTATTTTATCTATGATTTGCTAAGCTTTATGACATGTCATTTAGCTATTGACATCTAGGATTGCATTTATTGTTATCTAATCATTCTAGATAAGCATCTAAGGTTACCTAGCTTTATTTGCTCATTGAATATCATTATATATTCACATAGGTTGTTTTCTCTTCATTGAGAAGTAAGTCTTGCGTGTAGCTTCCGGGATTAGGTTGCTTAGATCGCAAGCAATTGGACTAGGTTCACTTATACCGGGATTAGGTAGGTGTGTGATTATATTTTGGGAGTAGGTTGTAATCGTTTAACACATTTAGTGGATTCGTGGTTCGAGTGTGGCACACTATACAGCCCGTGGTTTTTTCCCGTGAGGGTTTCCACGTAAATATCAAGTGTCTTTTATAATTCCGCACCATATTACACTTGTTATTGTATTGACTAGTTTGGGGCATTTTCGTAAATTGACTAAACGCGAAAATTGGGTAAAATTGGTAAAATCTATTCACCCCCCCTCTCCCCCTCCCCCTCTAGATCAATATTACACACACCTTAATTTATTTGTTTCAATTGGTATCAGAGCGGGTTCCTAGACATACATAGGTGATCCTTGCTCATTTTGGTGTGTTTTGCATTTGTGTGATCTTTGTTCATTCATACATTTTGCATTCATTTCATTTCATTCATTCACAATGAGTGGAAACGGTGGCAACAACGAGGGTGCTTCTAGCACGCGTCCTCCTCTCCTCACCGGCGATAACTACTTCTCATGGAAGGGGAAGATGGAGGCGTACTTATGCCAAATCCATGATAGGGCATGGATGGCGATTGAAGACGGATACGCTCCTCCTATGATGACTCCCAAGGGTGGTGGAGAAGAAGTTCTCAAGCCAAAGGCACAATGGACTAATGGAGAGTTTGAGACTTCAAAGTGGAATAGGAAGGCAATGCATGTCATCCTATGTGCCATGGATGAGAACCAATACAAGTTGTTTCAAATTACTAGGATTGCCAAAGAGGCATGGGAAATCCTAGAGACGGCTCATGAAGGAACCGAAGTGGTCAAGGATTCAAAACTACAATTCCTCCAAACTAGTTTTGAGACCATTAGGATGGAAGAGTATGAGCACTTCAATGACTTCCAAGTTAAGTTGATGGACATTGTGACTCAAAGTCATCAACTTGGCGACCCGTATTTGGATAGGAGAATCAAGCAGAAGATTATGAGATCTCTCCCCGATAGATTCGAGTCTAAGGTGACGGCTTTAGAAGAAAATAGTGGTTATAAGGATATGAAGCCAAACGAGGTCATTGGAAGACTTCTCGCTTACGAGTCTAGGAAGGCTCCTAACTCTACTCCTCCTAAAAAGCAAAAGGGAATTGCTTTGAAAGCATCTAAGGATGAAAATGAGGTGAAGAATGACTCGGATGAAGACATGGCCTTATTTGTGAAAAGATTCAATAAGGTTATGAAGTTTGGGAAGAGAGGATTTGCTATGAGAGGCCAAGACTTGAAGAAGAAGGGTCCCTTCAAGAAGTTTGAACCAAGGCAAGAGAAGACCGAAAGGAAAGGGGTCCGTTGCTTTGAGTGTGGCGGAATTGGTCACTTTGCTCCCGATTGTGCAAATCACAAGGAAAAGAAGAAGGGAAAAGTGATGGCCGCCACTTGGAGTGGAAGTAGTGATGACTCAAATGAAGAAGATGAGTCTTCGGATGATGAAGACATCATGGCTAACTTCCTAGCTTTTGCCTCCTCTCACAAGAGCAAAAGTGGTAATGAAAAAGAGAAAGAGAGACTCCGATTCTAACTCCACAAATGGATATGTAGAGAAAGAGATGTTAGTTGAATATCTTAAGGAGTTTAGAGGCTTAGAGAAGAAAATCACTAAGAAGATCAAGATGTTGAGAGAAGAAAATCTTGAGTTTTCATCTCACAATGACCACTTAAGTGAAGAAGTGGAAAGACTTAAGAAGAGAGAAGATAAGCTAAGAGAGGAGTTAGCTTTATCTAGGAGGAATGAAGAAGGTTTGAAGAGGGAGCTTGATGAAGCTAAGAAGTCACTTACTAGGATGGACTCTAGCACCAAAAAGTTAGACCACATGCTTGGTGTTGGAAAAAGTCCATGTGACAAGAGAGATCTTGGGTTTGAAGATAGTCAAGAGACCTCCTCCTCTAAGAAGACCGTGTTTGTTAAGGGCTTGGGCTACATAGAAGCTTCACCGATGCACACTCCTAGGAAGAAGATAGATCTAGGATAATGTTCTAAAATTGCACAAGTAAAGATGGTGTCAAGAAGGCAACCTCAAGCCAACATTCCTCATCATTTGGCTCAAAAAAGGAAGAAGACAATCATGTAAGTCCAACATTGGAAGCAAGATAGACCGGTTCAACAAAGGAGATGGATTGAACCTACTCAACCACAAAGACAAGGGAAGGCTCCCATAAATGCACAAGGCAATGGTATGATTTCTCATTTCATTCCAATTTGTCATTTTTGTGGTTTTAATGGTCACATTCGACCAAATTGCTTTCGATATATTAAAATGTGTAGAACTTGAAGCATGATTGAAAAGAGAAGGAATAGAGCCAAGATGCATGTTCCTAGGAATAATAAGATTAATTTGCATGATCCTAGGATTACTAGAGCCCATGTACCAAAGACCATTAAGAAAGAAAATGTTGTTCTTAAGTGGGTTAGAAAGAATGAAAATGTTTGCCATGTTGTACAAATTGCCTTAAAGGCAAATTCTTCTAATCTTTGGTATCTTGATAGTGGGTGCTCTAGGCACATGACGGGAAACAAGATTTTCTTCGAGACTCTTGTTATGGAGGAAGGAGGAAATGTCACCTTTGGTGATGGATCCAAAAAGAAAGTCATAGGGAAAGGAACCATTTCCGTTCCCGGATTACCCTCCTTAACAAATGCTTTACTTGTTGATGGCTTGAAAGCCAATTTGATTAGCATTTCTCATCTTAGTGATGAAGGATATTCCGTCTTATTTAGCAAAGATAATTGCTCTATCCTAAAGCCCGATGGACAAACCTTATTGAAAGGTGTTAACTGCCTTTTCTGGCAGAGGACCAAAGAAGAATTTTCCACCTCAACACAAGAAGGGTATAGGAGTACGAACACCATCTGGCTACCCCGACAAAGTGGACCTCGACTGATCCGAGTGCACATCCCCTCCAACGGGGTCCAACCCAGCCTTCTTCCAGTTTATTTCTTAGGACCCCGCCAGCATCTTAGTTCAGAAATATGGCCACGAGCCGGACTTCTCACTAGAACTCAAAGCGAGGTCTAGCCCCGCTAAGACCGGGCTTCCGCTGGACCCCGCAGCACCCCGCAGTACCCCGCTAGACCCCACAGTACCCCGCGGTACCCCGCAGGACCCCGGTACCCCACAGTACCCCGTACCCTGTGACTGGTCCTCCAAACTCCTCCCGACTACCTGGCTTAGAAGGCATCAATAAAGGAGGTCGTAATACCAAGGTAGAGCTTGACCACACCAAGAGTTTAAGTAAACAAGGAAATTGCCTTGTTTCCCGCCATTCAAGAGTCCTATATTAAAGAGGAGTCAACTCTTTCAATTCTAAAAGGAATCACTTGATTCTGGGGAATCAATCCCACGATCTTCTCGCCTATCAACATGGAAACGCCCCGTAAATTGCTAGGTTATTGGATTGAATTTAGGGGAGTGAGCAATAAGAAATAAGACCTATATATATGACATGATTTTCGACAGTGAGGGGGGGATCTTCGGCCTGCTTTTGATCTTCTTTTTGGCTTCTTTTCTTCTTCTTGTCTACTGGTTAGAGAAAAGGGCCGATGCCCACATATTATTGTAAGCTCTCTGGAGCACTTATGTTGTATTATTCTCCTACTTGTGTAAGCGCCCCGGAGCACGCCTTATTGATAAATATATAAATGATCTCTCTCCACCGGATACTACCTAGGGGTTTTTCAGCATATGATCATGCGTGATGCTTTTTCCCCCTAGGCCAGTCCACCTTCTATCAAAAAGACTTGTCATTCTCTCCCTCGTATCTATTTTTATTACACATGTATGTAAGTTTATCACTGAAGAATTCCTATCCCATATCTTGCTTGCTTGCTTGCTATCCGGGTCGGGGAGTCACAAAGGAGATCTAGAAAAAAGTATGGGATGCGGGATACGGGATGTGGGGTATCGAGTACCGAACGCGGGGTATCGGGGTCCATAAAGAGGGATCACAACCCTTACTCCGACATGGGAACCCCCAAGCGCCATCTTCTCCATGTGCCTGAAGCCCCGACAGTCGGGATGATTTTTTCTCCTACCTACTGCACCTCACTCCAGAATTTTTTACTTGTACAAACCATGGTACCTAGAGGTACCTACCCCGCTGTAGCCTACCGGGTAGCAGTCTGAGGGTGTTAATTGAAATTCCTCATCCAGAGCGAATTTACGGTTAACAAAAGGTATGAGATCTAGCGACAATTGCTATTGTCTTGAAGCTAGAATAGTCTCAAACAATGTGTCCAAGGATGAGCAAATTGAGTTGTGGCATGAAAGACTTGGCCACATGAACTTTCGGGATCTACGGACCCTTGGAAAGTTTGAATGTGTGGGTGGCCTCCCTAAGCTTGGGAAGAAAGCCAATGGTGTTTGTGGACCTTGTCAACAAGGAAAACAAACTAAAGGCATGCATAAAAAGGGTAAGTATCTCTCCACCAAGGAGCCCCTAGAGCTTCTCCACATGGATCTTATGGGTCCTATGCAAACCGAGAGCTTGGGTGGAAAGAGATACATTTTTGTTTGTGTAGATAATTTCTCTAGGTTCACATGGACATATTTTCTTAGAGAAAAATCCGAAACTTTTGATAAGTTTAAAATGCTTTATACTAAACTTCAAAATGAAATGAATTCTAACATTAAAAGCATAAAACGGATAAGAAGTGATCATGAGAGGGAATTTGAGAATGCTTCATTTGAAACCTATTGTGATAGTATAGGTATCTCTCATGAGTTTTCGGCTCCTAGGACACCTCAACAAAATGGAATTGTTGAGAGGAAAAATAGGGTCCTTCAAGAGATGGCCCGTGTGATGTTGCTTAGCAACAATGTGCCTAGGAATCTATGGGCCGAAGCCGTCAACACAGCTTGCTACATAGGAAATAGAGTTTTCCTAAGGCCTGGAGCTAGGAATACCTCCTATGAGTTATGGAAAGGTAAAAGGCCTAATGTTAGCTACTTTCACACATTTGGAAGCAAATGCTACATTTTAAATGACCGAGATCAACTTGGCAAATTTAATGCCAAGAGTGATGAGGGTATCTTTATTGGCTATGCCTTAAATAGTAGAGCCTATAGAGTTTTCAATAAGAAAACTCTAAGTGTTATGAAATCATCTAATGTTGTATTTGATGATGAAAGGCTCAAGTCTAGTAATCAGGAGGAGGAGGTTATTTTTAGTGATGATTCTCCTTTGGAGAAGGTTGATGTGACTCCTAATGTGGGGACGTCCAATGTTGTTGATAATGACACACAACCTATTGATAGAGTTCCTAACTTGGACTCTAATAAACCCGCTCTATAGGTTGGAAGACTCCATAACAAAGATGATGTTATTGGAGATGTGAATGAGGGTGTTAGGACTAGAAGGCAAATAGCTAATCTTATTAGCTTCACTTGCTACACCTCTCAAATAGAACCCAAAAAGATTGATGAAGCTTTAAATGATGAATTTTGGGTTCTTGCCATGCAAGAAGAGCTAAACCAATTCGAAGGGAATGAGGTTTGGACTCTAGTTCCTAGGCCGAAGACCACAAATGTCATAGGCACAAAATGGATATATAGGAACAAATCCGATGAGGATGGCAACATAGTGCGTAACAAGGCAAGACTTGTTGCACAAGGGTACTCTCAAATTGAGGGTATTGATTTTGAGGAGACTTTTGCTCCCGTTGCCCGTTTAGAGTCCATTAGGCTTCTCTTGTCCATCTCTTGTGTGCACAAGTTCAAGTTGCACCAAATGGACGTAAAGAGTGCCTTCCTAAATGGCTTCTTGCAAGAGAAAGTGTTTGTTGAGCAACCCAAGGGGTTTGTGGATGCACACCACCCCAACCATATCTATCGCCTCAAAAAGGCTCTTTATGGGTTGAAACAAGCACCGAGGGCTTGGTATGAGCGCCTCACTCAATTTCTTGTCAACAATGACTACACAAGAGGTAGTGTTGACAAGACACTATTCGTCAAGAAAGAAAATGATGAGCTTTTTATAGCTCAAATATATGTTGATGATATAATGTTTGGCTCCACCAACAACACCAAAGTCCAACAATTTGTTGATGTTATGTCTCATGAATTTGAGATGAGTCTTGTTGGTGAGCTTAGTTACTTCCTAGGTTTGCAAATTAGGCAATTGAATGATGGTATCTTCATAACCCAAGCCAAATATGCCAAAAACCTAGTGAAGAAGTTTGGTCTTGAAAAAGCCAAACATTGTGACACACCCATGAGTACCACTTTGAAGCTAAGCAAAGATGCTAGTGGTAAAAGTGTGGAACAAACACTATATAGGGGCATGATAGGTAGCTTGCTTTATTTGACCGCAAGTAGGCCCGATATATCCTTTAGTGTGGTGTGCTAGGTACCAATCCGATCCCAAGAAGTCCCATCTCTCTTCCGTCAAGAGAATCATTCGATATGTGAATGGGACTTCTAACTATGGGATTTGGTACTCGTTTGACACTAATGCTAGTCTTGTAGGCTTTAGTGATGTGGATTGGGCGGGAAATTGTGATGATAGGAAAAGCACATCGGGCGGTTGCTTTTTCCTTGGAAACAATCTTGTTTCTTGGTTTTGTAAGAAGCAAAACTCAATTTCCTTGTCCACGGCGGAGGCCGAATACATAGCCGCGGGGAGTGGATGCACACAACTCCTATGGATGAAGCAAATGCTAGTAGACTACGGATTCAATCAAGGTACACTCACTCTCTTTTGTGATAACATGAGTGCTATTAATATTTCCAAGAATCCGGTTCAACATTCTAGAACTAAGCATATTGACATCCGTCATCATTTCATTAGAGAACTAGTTGAAAATAAATGCATTGTACTTGAGCATGTAGGTACAAATGATCAACTAGCGGACTTGTTTACAAAACCTCTAGATGCTACTCGATTTAAAACTCTTAGCAGATCTATTGGGATATGTCTTGTGGAGTGATGAGTTTTTGTGATTGACCCCATAAGGAGAACTCAAGCAAATAGAGCTTTTTGTATACTAGATGCATGCAAAATATTTGAAAGATCTTGTGCTTCTCTTTTAATTGCTTGAAGTAAGCTTGGTTGGACATATGTATATATGCTTTTATCTCAATAAGTGTGAACCTTGCTTTGTTTTCAATCCATGTCATATTTATGTTCAAACATGCATTTTTGGACTAGGAAATTTACATAGGAAGTATGATTTGAATGACCTATAATTATTTCCATGACATGATGATTCTTAATTGGCATGCTAAATAGAAAAAACATGAATTGATGATTGCATATTCTTAAATGCAAAACAATGTGTGAAAAAGCTAGTGAGATTAAAAATGATAAAAGATCATGTATCCATTCAAAGGATGTTTCAATCCAAATGTCTCTCTTTCTTTATTTGTTGAATATGGTTACTATCATACGGGTTTCATACCCGGAAAAATCAAATTGGGTGCAAAGTCGCTCATGCCATGTTTCGCTTATAAAGTTGGATATAGTGGTTGTTAAAACTCAAAATCAATAAATTCTCTATATCTTTGCTTCTCTCATGACAAATGGTAAAATTGGTTTGAATTCTATTTGAAACCTTTGTCATTTGCTTTGCCAAATACCATTGTATTCTGGACTTGAATGCAACATGTCTTGTATGCAAAGCATTTTTTATTCACACATTTTCAATAAAAATAAATCTCCTTGATTCTCTTCAATTAATTGAGTGCATATCGTGGCTTATTTGACTATGCATTATCTTGTATGCTACTATCTCTCTTTGCTATGAGTGACCCGGTTGGGGACTACTCCTTTGCCTATATCATGACAAAAAGGGGGAGTAGGATGTGGTAAAGGGGAGTTGCTAATTGTAGTAGTAAATGTGCATTTGGGGAGATTACATATTGAGGGGGAGTAACCCATTGAGGGGGAGCATTGCATACTCATACATTGCATGATGTTGTGTTTAAAAGTTTAATATGCAAATGCTTGTTTTATTTTCACTTGATCAACTCACATAAACTTGCTTTGGAAGTGTAATCTAATTGTTTTGAAGGTTTGGTAATTCTACAAGAGATTGAAGACTTGAAGTTTTATTTTCTTATCTCTTTGTAATGTAGAATATCCCGTAGCTTCTTTTTTGTTGTGAGGATTAATGTGAGAGGTGGTTTTGTCACGAAATAGCCAAATGGGGAGATTGTAAGGATTCCCATTATTGATTGGCTTATTTCGTGGACAAACCACAAGTTGGGGTTTGAATTGTAAGGGTAGTTTAGGTAATTGAAGACCAACTACGAAGGCCCTCTTCAAGACCTCAAGGTGACAAGCACTCCAAAGGTATATTTCTAGTGCTTAGTTTTCATTGAAGAGATCTAGAAGCACACACACACTTAGCATACTTGCATATGTGTGCATACTCTTCACATGTCACATTACACACTAGCACTTTGATTGATTATATATTGTTGTGTGTTTTTGTGTCTTGTAATTCGTTTCCCGAATATGTTCGGAAACGTCCGCGCTTGCACGATTATGTGCTTGGGTTTGCGTGAAGATCGCCTTCAGAGAATGCCCTTGGCTTCTCCTTTGGTTTCACCTTCAGTGGTGAAACGGCGGTTTGATCGGCGGCCACGACCGCCAAACGAAAACCACCGTTTGATTCCAGAGATCTCTGGATTGGATCTGCGGTTACGATCGGCGGTCAGACCGCCGAATCAAAACTGCCGAATTAGACCTGATGCATTTATTATTCTCGGTTTCTATTTGGCGGTTTAATCGGCGGCCTGGCCGCCAAATGAACCGCCGAATTAGATATTTTCAGGTCGGTTTCTTTTTGGGTTTTGATCGGCGGTTTCGATTGACCGCCGAATCTGGTCGCCGAATGATCTCCTGCTTCTAGGGTTCAATTCGGTGGTTAAATTCTGCAGCCATGACCGTAGAATGAAACCGCTGATCGGTGATTTCAAGGGCAATTTTGTCTTTTCACTTGCCCTGTTCTTGATGTCTATAAATATCATACTTTCTCATTTCTCTAAGCCAGTTCTCTGATTCAAAAGAACCCTAAACTTCAAAAAGAGAAACTTGAGAGAAAATCAATCAAGAACTCATTTTTATACACTCCAAACCATTCTCATATGCATCTAAATATCATCTAGCATTTTCTAGCATAGTTAGGATGCTTGATTGCATGGGTTTTGCTCAACACACATCCTTTGGTATGTTTTTCACTAATCTCATCTAAGCTTAGTGTTTTATTTATCAAAGAAATCTCTTATATTATTTGTATGCTCTTAGAATATATTCTAGATACAAAATAGAGATTGATGTGTTGACATGTTTGAGTGTTGTATTTTGATAGCAACATCTAGGTTATTTTATCTATGATTTGCTAAGCTTTATGACATGTCATTTAGCTATTGACATCTAGGATTGCATTTATTGTTATCTAATCATTCTAGATAAGCATCTAAGGTTACCTAGCTTTATTTGCTCATTGAATATCATTATATATTCACATAGGTTGTTTTCTCTTCATTGAGAAGTAAGTCTTGCGTGTAGCTTCCGTGATTAGGTTGCTTAGATCGCAAGCAATTGGACTAGGTTCACTTATACCGGGATTAGGTAGGTGTGTGATTATATTTTGGGAGTAGGTTGTAATCGTTTAACACATTTAGTGGATTCGTGGTTCGAGTGTGGCACACTATACAGCCCGTGGTTTTTTCCCGTGAGGGTTTCCACGTAAATATCAAGTGTCTTTTATAATTCCGCACCATATTACACTTGTTATTGTATTGACTAGTTTGGGGCATTTTCGTAAATTGACTAAACGCGAAAATTGGGTAAAATTGGTAAAATCTATTCACCACCCCCCCCCCCCCCCCCCTTCTAGATCAATATTATACACACCTTAATTTATTTGTTTCAAAAGGAAAAGTGATGGCCGCCACTTGGAGTGGTAGTAGTGATGACTCCGGTGAGGGAGATAAGTCGTCAAGTGATGAAGAGCTTGCCATTAACTACACGGCTTTTGGAGCCTCTTTTGTCTAAGATGAAGTTGATGGTAAGGATGTCTTGACTAGTGATCCCATAGAAGAAATAGATGAAGAAGTAGCTATAGAAGTGGTTGGTGTAGCTACTCATTGGGATATGTCTAATACTTCATCAAGAGACAAATTTGATGATCTTGATGAGGAAGATGACTCCATTGGTGAGTTAGAGAATGTAGAAGATGACTCAATTATTGAGAATTTGTCATCTCACTCCACAAATGGAAATGTGGAGAATATGGACCGTGAAGACTACTTGAAAAGGTTTGAAAGCTATAGGATAAAGAATGAAGAGGAGATTCAAAATTTAAAGGAAGAAAATCTTAAGCTTTCAACACAAGTGGACCACTTGAGTAAAGAAGTGGTGAGATCCATGGTGGATGAAGACAAGCTAAGAGATGAGCTAGCCTTGTCTAAGAGGAATGAAGAAGGGTTGAAAAGGGAACTTGATGATGCTAGAAAGTTAATGGCAAAGATGGCCTCTAGCACGGAAAAACTCAATTATATGTTGAGTATTGGAAAAAGCCCCTACGATAAGAGAGGTCTTTGTTTTGAAGATGACAAGGAGATTCCCACTCCTAACAAGATCATGAGTGTCAAGAGCTTAGGCAATAAAGAAACTTTATCTATGCACACTCCTATGAAGAAGATTGATCTATGACAATATTCTCATAGTGCACAAGTGAAGGTTGTTTCAAGAAGACAACCTCAAGCTCAACCTACAAGATTTCCTCACATCAACTTCCCTTAAGCTCAAATCCATCAAGGGAAGAATCCAATCCTGCAAGCTCATTTGAGGAAGCAACCTAGTCTTTGTCAACAACAAAGAAGGAGAGATCCTATCGAACAACCAAGACAACCACAAAGACATGGGAAGACTCCAATGCATGCTCAAGGACATGGTATGATTTCTAACTTCAACCTTGCATGTCATTATTGTGGTATTAATGGTCATATTAGACCAAATTGTTTTCATTACATTAAATTGTGTAGAGCCAAAAGCATGATTGAGAAAAAAAAGGCAAGAGCTAAAATGCATGTTCATAGGAAAGATAAAATCCATTTAGATGATCCTATGACATCTAGAACTCATGAACCTTTGACCACTAGGATTAAAAATTTGTCACCTAAGTGGATTAAAAATAATGAACCCTCTTGCTACGAGACTAACAAGTCTCAAATAGGTTCAACTAAGTCCAATGGACTTAGTAGGTCTTTATGACCTCATGCTCTTCTTTGAAGTGGTATGGTATTGACCCCATATGGGGAACACAAGCAAAGAGAGCTTTTGCATACTTGATGCATGTAAAAAATTTAAAAGATCTTATGCTTCTTTATTGATTGCTTGAGTAAGCTTGGTTGCACAATATATATATGTTTTAATTCAATAAGTGTGAACCATTCTTTGTTTTCAATCTATGTCATATTTATGTTCAAACATGCATTTTTGGACTAGGAAATTTATATAGAACCTATAGTTATTTCCATGACATGATGATTCTTAATTGACATGCTAATGACATATGAAAAGCATGAAATTCAAATAACATGCTAAATTGAAAAAAACATTAATTGATGATTGCAATTTTTTAAATACAAAACAATGTGTGAAAAGCAAATGAAACTTAAATGTTTATCAAAATGTCTCTCTTTCTTTATTTGTTGAACATGGCTACTATCATACAGGTTTTATACCCGGAAAAATCAAATAGGGTGCAAAGTCGCTCATGCCATGTTTTGCTTATAAAGTTGGATAAGTTGCTGTTAAAATTGAAATCAATGAAATCTCTATATCCTTGCTTCTCTCATGACAAATGGTAAAATTGGTTTGAATTATATTGGAAACCTCTGTCATTTGCTTTGTCAAATACCATTGTATTTTGGACTTGAATATAACATGTCTTGTATGCAAAGCATTTCAAATTCACACATTTTCAATAAAATAAATCTCCTTGTTTCTCTCCAATTAATTGAGTGCATAAAGTGGCTTATATGATTTTGCAAATATCTAGTATGCTATTATCTCTCTTTGATAACTTGACCCAGTTGGGGACTACTCCTTTGCCTATATCATGACAAAAAAGGGGAGTAGAATGTGGTAAAAGGAGTTGCTATTGTAGTAGCTTTTGTGTATTTTGGGAAGACTAAAAATTGAGGGGAAGTAACCCAATGAGGGGGAGCATTGCATTATCATTCATTGCATGATATTGTACTTAAATTCATAAATACAAATGCTTGTTTTATTTTTCACTTGATCAACTCACATACACTTGCTTTGGAAATGTAATCTAATTGTTTTGAAAGTTTGATAATTCTAGAAGAGATTGAAAACTTAAAGTTTTATTTTCTTATTTCTTTGTAATGTATAATATCCCGTAGCTTCAATTATGTTGTGAGGATCAATGTGAGTGGTGGTTTTGTCACAAAATAACCAAAGGGGGAGATTGTAAGGTCTCATCTATTGATTGGCTTATTTCGTGGACAAACCACATTTGGGGTTGTTGTAAGGGTAGCTTAGGCTCTCAAGACCTCAAGAGAAAAAGAAACAAAGGTAAATTTCTTAGTGCTTGCTTTGCTTTGAAGAGATATAGTTGCACACACACACATTACATGCATATCCATACCTTGTGTACATTGTGTGTTTTTATAAGTGTGCATTCATGTTTTTTAAACATCTCTTCTTGCATATTTTATTGTTTGCATCTTAGGATTAAAATGTCATGACATGTTAGGCATTAGGATGTATTCACATCCCACACTTGCACTTCATGTTTGTTAGTCTTAAGTGTGATGTAACTCGTTTCCGTTTGTGTGACCGGAAACGTTCGTGCTTGCACGATGGTGTGCTTGCCTAAGCACGATGGTTGACCATTTGAGAAGGTCATATTCTTCTCTTGGATAAGTGTTAGATTTGGTTTGGTTGTTTGGAGTATTGTGTCTAGTTTCAAAAGATTGAATTTAAATGATTTAAATGATTTTCAAAACTGACCTTTGTATGGTCTTGTGACCATAACTTTTTATACGAAGCTTTAAAATGAGTTTTGAAAATTTCTGTACAAACTAGACACCCATACCTTTCCAACGATATAGTATTCATAATATTTCATGATCATTTGGATTGGTTTTGAAATATTCAAAGTAACCACCAAAACAAGGCAACTCTGTTGTTGTCCGTTTATGACCTTTGGTCACTCTATTGACCATAACTTTTTCTACAGACATTGAAATGTCATTCTATAAAAACGAGTAGAAAGAAGACATCCATACATTTCCAACGATATATTATACAAAAGGTTTCAATGTCTTTTGGTCATATTTCAAAACGCTTGAATATTGAGCTGATGCGCTGTTGCGTGCATTTCCGGTAGGTAGGCACTGTACGGTTGCTTTACAGAAGCATTGTACGTACAATGCCCACTGGATACCTGGTGGGAATTGAGGCTTAGCACTATTCAAACCTGATCTGAAACAAATTACGGTGTGTTCAATATTAATCTAGAGGGGGGGTGAATAGATTTTATCCGATTTTACCCAATTTTCGTTAATAGGCAAGATTACGAAAATACCCTTTACTAGTCAATACAAATATAGCAAGTGTAATATGGTGCGGAAATTAAAAGACACTTGATATTTACGTGGAAACCCTCACGGGAAAAACCACGGGCTATGTAAGTGAGCCACACTCGAACCTCGAATCCACTAAATGTGTTAAACGATTACAACCTAATCCCGGAAGTAATCACACACCTACCTAATCCCGGTATAAGTGAACCTAGTCCTAATGCTTGTGATTTATGCAACCTAATCCCGGAAGCAACACAAGGCTTAGTTCTCAATGAAGAAAATACAACCTAAGTGAATATATGAAATACTCAAAATGCAACAAGAGCAAGCCAACTCTATATGCTTACCTAGAATGATGATATATCAATGAAATCAATCCTAGATATCAAAAGCTAAATGACATATCATAAAGCTTAGCTAATCAAGATTCAACAAAACCTAGATAGCTATCACAATACAACACTCAATCATATTCATCACAAACAATCTCTATCTTATATTTAGCATGTGAACATAAAGCATACAATAAGATAAAGAGATAACTTGACAAGAAAGAAACTAAAATTAGATGAAGTTAGTCAAAATCTTACCAAGAAAGATGTGATGATGCAAAACCATACAAGGATGAGTCCTAAATGGTCATGAATGATCCTAGATGAACTTTGATGATCAAAGGAAATTGTTTGAGTGTTTAAAGGTGAGTTCTTGATGATTTTTCTCTTGAAATATGTTCTAAGTGAAAAATATGATATTTGGAACTCTTAAAAACGACCTAGAAATGAAAGAGGCATATATATAGCATGCCAAAGTGAAGTGGTGCCGTTTTGTAAATTTTGCAAAAGACCGCTGATTCTGCGCCCTTGATTATGCAGCCTTGACCGCATAACACAGGGCGCAGAACTGTACTCAACAGATTTTGCAGCTTATTCTGCGACCACGGACCGCAGAACTCAAGGGCGCAGAAATGCACCTGACAGTTTTGCGGCCCCTAAACGCAAAAAACAAGGGCGCAGAAAAGAGACCAGAGAGCATGAATTCTGGTCCTGATTCTGCGGCCTCATTTATGCGGCCTTGACCGCATAACAGGGTGCAAAATCGCACCTGATGCATCATCCTAAAATGACAAGTATGATGTGCAATACCAAGCAAGATGCACCCATATGGACAAGAATGAAGAGAGATTAAATGAGCAATAAATGATACACACAATAAAGACACAACACATTCAAGAATAAGAATTATGCAAGTGTTGTGTGTGTGTGCATCTATTTCTCTTCATTGCAAGAAACACTAAGTATTATACCTTTGGAGTGCTTCTTCCCTTGAGGTCTTGAAAAAGGGCCTTTGAGCTTGATCTTCAATCACTTAACTACCCTTACAATTCAAACCCTCAATATGTAGTTTGACCACGAAATAAGCCAATCAATAATGGGAATCCTTACAATCTCCCCCTTTGGCTATTTCGTGACAAAACCACCACTCACATTGAACCTCACAACAAAATTGAAGCTACGGGATATTCTACATTACAAAGAGATAAGAAAATAAAACTTCAAGTCTTCAATCTCTTGTAGAATTACCAAACCTTCAAAACAATTAGATTACACTTCCAAAGTAAGTGTATGTGAGATGATCAAGTGAAAATAACCAAGCATTTGCATTTAAATAATTTAAGCTCAATGCAATGAATGAAAATGCAATGCTCCCCCTCAAAGAGTTACTCCCCTTCAAACCATAAACTCCCCATATGCACAATTGCTACAACAATTAGCAACTCCCCTTACCACATCCTACTCCCCCTTTTTGTCATGATATAGGCAAAGGAGTAGTCTCCAACCGGGACACTCATAGCAAAGAGAGAAAGAAGCATACAAGATAATGTAAGGTTAAATAAGCCACTTTATGCACTCAATTAATTGGAGAGAATCAAGGAGATTTATTTTTATTGAAAATGTGTGAAATAAAAATGTTTTGCAAACAAGACATGTTGCATTCAAGTCCAAAATACAATGGTATTTGGCAAAGCAAATGACAAAGGTTTCCAATTAGAATTCAAACCAATTTTACCATTTGTCATGAGAGAAGCAAGGATATAGAGATTTCATTGATTTCAATTTTTAACATCAACTATATCCAACTTTATAAGCGAAACATGGCATGAGCGACTTTGCACCCTATTTGATTTTTCCGGATATGAAACCCGTATGATAGTAACCATGTTCAACAAATAAAGAAAGAGAGACATTTGGATTGAAACATCCTTTGAATGGATACAAAATCCTTTATCATTTTTTTAGTCTCACTAGCTTTTTCACATATTGTTTTGCACTTAAGAACATGCAATCATCAATTCATGCTTTTTCAACTTAGCATGTCATTTGAATTTCATGCTTTTCATATGTCATTAGCATGTCAATTAAGAATCATCATGTCATGGAAATAACTATAGGTCATTCAAATCATACTTCCTATGAAAATTTCCTAGTCCAAAAATGCATGTTTGAACATAAATATGACATGGATTGAAAACAAAGCAAGGTTCACACTTATTGAGATAAAAGCATATATACATATGTCCAACCAAGCTTACTTCAAGCAATTAAAAGAGAGGCACAAGATCTTTCAAATATTTTGCATGCATCAAGTATACAAAAGACTCTTTTTGCTTGAGTTCCCCTTATGGGGTCAATTACAAGAACTCATCACTCCACAAGACATATTCCAATAGATCTACTAAGAGTTTTAAATCGAGTAGCATCTAGAGGTTTTGTAAACAAGTTCGCTAGTTGATCATTTGTACCTACATGCTCAAGTACAATGCATTTATTTTCAACTAGTTCTCTAATGAAATGATGACGGATGTCAATATGCTTAGTTCTAGAGTGTTGAACTGGATTCTTGGAAATATTAATAGTACTCATGTTATCACAAAAGAGAGTGAGTGTACCTTGGTTGAATCCGTAGTCTACTAGCATTTGCTTCATCCATAAGAGTTTTGTGCAACCACTCCCTGCGGCTATGTATTCGGCCTCCGCCGTGGACAAGGAAATTGAGTTTTGCTTCTTGCAAAACCAAGAAACAAGATTGTTTCCTAGGAAAAAGCAACCGCCCGATGTGCTTTTCCTATCATCACAATTTCCCGCCCAATCCGCGTCACTAAAGCCTACAAGACTAGCATTAGTGTCAAATGAGTACCAAATCCCATAGTTAGAAGTCCCATTCACATATCGAATGATTCTCTTGACGGAAGAGAGATGGGACTCCTTGGGATCGGATTGGTACCTAGCACACACACCCACACTAAAGGATATGTCGGGCCTACTTGCGGTCAAATATAGCAAGCTTCCTATCATGCCCCTATAAAGTGTTTGTTCCACACTTTTACCGCTAGCATCTTTGCTTAGCTTCAAAGTGGTACTCATGGGTGTATTACAATGTTTGGCTTTCTCAAGACCAAACTTCTTCACTAGGTTCTTGGCATATTTGGCTTGGGTTATGAAGATCCCATCATTCAATTGCCTAATTTACAAACCTAGGAAGTAATTAAGCTCACCAACAAGACTCATCTCAAATTCATGAGACATAACATCAACAAATTGTTGGACTTTGGTGTTGTTGGTGGAGCCAAACACTATATCATCAACATATATTTGAGCTATAAAAAGCTCATCATTGTCTTTCTTGATGAATAGTGTCTTGTCAACACTACCTCTTGTGTAGTCATTGTTGACAAGAAATTGAGTGAGGCGCTCATACCAAGCCCTCGGTGCTTGTTTCAACCCATAAAGAGCCTTCTTGAGGCGATAGACATGATTGGGGTGGTGTGCATCCACAAACCCCTTGGGTTGCTCAACAAACACTTCCTCTTGCAAGAAGCCATTGAGAAAGGCACTCGTAATGTTCATTTGGTGCAATTTGAACTTGTGCACACAAGAGATGGACATGAGAAGCCTAATGGACTCTAGGCGGGCAACGGGAGCAAAAGTCTCCTCAAAGTCGATACCCTCAATTTGAGAGTACCCTTGTGCAACAAGTCTTGCCTTATTACGCACTATGTTGCCATCCTCATCGGATTTGTTCCTATATATCCATTTTGTGCCTATGACATTAGTGGTCTTAGGCCTAGGAACTAGAGTCCAAACCTCATTCCTTTCGAATTGGTTTAGCTCTTCTTGCATGGCAAGAACCCAAAACTCATCATTTAGAGCTTCATCAATCTTTTTGGGTTCTATTTGAGAGGTGTAGCAAGTAAAGCTAATAAGATTAGCTAATTGCCTTCTAGTCCTAACACCCTCATTCACATCTCCAATAACATCCTCTTTGTTATGGAGTCTTCTAACCCATGGAGCGGGTTCATTAGAGTCCAAGTTAGGAACTCTATCAATAGGTTGTGTGTCATTTTCAACAACATTAGACATCCCCACATTAGGAGTCACAACAACCTTCTCCAAAGGAGAATCATCACTAAAAATAACCTCCTCCTCATGATTACTACACTTGAGCCTTTCATCATCAAATACAACATTAGATGATTCCATAACACTTAGAGTTTTCTTATTGAAAACTCTATAGGCTCTACTATTCAAAGCATAGCCAATAAAGATACCCTCATCACTCTTAGCATCAAATTTGCCAAGTTGATCTCGGTCATTTAAAATGAAGCATTTGCTTCCAAATGTGTGGAAGTAGCTAACATTTGGCCTCTTGCCTTTCCATAACTCATAGGAGGTATTTCTAGTACCGGGCCTTAGGAAAACTCTATTTCCTATATAGCAAGCCGTGTTAATGGCTTCGGCCCATAGATTCATAGGCACGTTGTTGCTAAGCAACATCACACGGGCCATCTCTTGAAGGACCCTATTTTTCCTCTCAACAACTCCATTTTGTTGAGGTGTCATAGAAGCCTCTCCGGTGCACACTCCTAGGAAGAAAATAGATCTAGGACAAAGCTCAAAAAGTGCACAAGTGAAGGTGGCACCAAGGAGACAACCTCAAGCCAACATTCCTCATCAATTATTTCCGCACCTTATTACACTTGATTATTGTTTTGTGAATTGGGTTATATTTGTAATATTGACTAATCCGAAAATTTGGTAATAACGGATTAACAACCCTTTCACAAACCCTCTATGTCATTCTTAAAAGACACGCACGCACATTTATTTATTTGTGTACACTTTCAAGATCAATTTTAATCGGTCGCTGTACAAAGCGTTGTACGTACAGCGCCCAAGGCTAAAACAGGGTTCATTTTTCAAAACGACTCCACTTCACTTTGACACCCTATATATATGCCTTTTTCATTTTATGTCGTTTTTTGTGAGTCCAAAAATCATATTTTTCCTCAAGAACACATTTCAAGAGAAAAATTCACAATCATCCTAGATAAGCATCTAAGGTTACCTAGCTTTATTTGTTCTTTGAATATCATCATATATTCACATAGACTTGTTATCTCTTCATTGAGAAGTAAGACTTGTGTAGCTTATGGGATTAGGTTGCGTAAATCACAAGCAATTGAAGTCTTGTGTGATAGACCGGGATTAGGTCGTACACCGGGATTAGGTAGTCACATAAGCAATTTGACTAGGTTCACTTATACCGGGATTAGGTAGGTGTGATGATTATTGATCGGGATTAGGTTGTAATCATTTCACATTTAGTGGATTCGAGGTTCGAGTGTGGCGCATTTATTAGCCCGTGGTTTTTCCCGTGAGGGTTTCCATGTAAATATCAAGTGTTATTTAAATTCCGCATATATTACATTTTTTATATATATTAACTAGATTGGGGCATTTTTGTAATATTAATTTAAGGCGAAAATTAGGTAAAATTGTTAAAATCTATTCACCCACCCCCCCAGATTAAATATTAGAACACACCAACGTAATTGGTTTCAGTAAGAAAGGGCTACGCCATTGTGATGAGTGAAAGCCGCTATGAGGTGTATATTTTTATGTTAGAAAAATTAAAGAAGTGTTGAAAAGAATCATTAAAAGAAAATCTTTGATTCTAAGCCTAAAAGAAATGAAAAAAATAAAATAAAATAAAAGGCTTAATGGTGTATAGTTGAGAATTGTGAAATGCTTGGATTGTCAAATAGAAATGAGTAAATGAGCCACATGCACACACACGCTCTCATGTTGATATCTATTCTCTTTAAAAGCAAAAAACTCAGATGAATATCGGTTTGACCTAAATTGGAAATGCTTTAGATGGTTAGGTGTTGAAATAGGTTGCATGTTAATATCACAATTACTCCTTTGTATATATGTGAGAAGCATTCACACACACACACACACACACACACACACATATTTTGTTTATGTGCTTGATTCATTAGCAATGTGAGAATATTTTTGAGAGATTAATGAAAATCTATGATTCTCTCTTGGACTTTGAAAAGTGATGAAATATTTTCTCTTATTGCTTGAATGTGTGAATGTATGAATCTATTGTGAACAAATCTACTTGGTGACCATAATGTGAAGCATATGTTAAGGGGGGCTTAGTTTATTCAACTTCGCTTTTTATACGATTTGTTTACTTAATATCTCGTTCTTTATCTCTTGTGTCCTTTGCCTATTCCTTGACAAAAAAGGAGAGAAATGTATACCTCACCTTGTTTGATAATATGGGGGTGAAAAATGTTTACTTCACAATGTGTGAGTAATGTCCTCTTTGTGCTCAATTGAGAAGGGGGGGGGGGGGGGGTGTGGAATTCTTGTTTTAAGGGGGAGAAAAGAATTCTTGCTTAATGATTTTAAGGAGAGCTTTAAGGTGAGCTTTAATGTGAACATTCATTTGTTTGAGATAATGCATTTTTTTTGTTTGAGATAAGAGAAGTTTCTTATTTGTTTATGTGATAATATCTCACCATTTTTCCTTGGAAGAAGACCTCTTGTTTGGTTTGCTATTTTTCTCATAGGTACCTTAATGTTCATAGAAGAGACTCATGAAGACTCATGAAGACTTGAAAATCTTTTAGTCTAGGGATTTCTTTGTAATGTAAGGATGAGAATATGCAATCAAATATGAGTTTAGTCTAGGGATCTCGTTGTATGGTGATGATGAAGTTTTTGCCATGGAATAGCTAAAGGTGGAGATTGTAAGATCCTAGATCTTTGTTGGCTTGATTCCATTGCAAAACTCTTTATATTTGTAATAGTTAGTTGCTTAGGTGGTTCTTGGTGAAAAGAAGTTTCAAAGAAAAAAAGCAACTTCTTATGTAAATATCGTCTTCAAGAAGAAAAACACATACTTGGATGCTAAGGTATCAAGATTCGTCTTCCTCTTGCAAGGCGTAAACGCACACGCACACGCACACACATACACACACAATTCATACATGTGTGTCCATGCATCGTTGTGCAAACATTTGGTATAACACATTCACAATAATTTAAGTATGCATATGCATTATTCTCATATTGATAAACATTGTATAATTGCATGTTTTATGACTATCACTTGGATATGGCATGCTTGTATGACATTGTGTTTATTTGTTTGAGTTTCTTATATTTTGGACTTGAATATGATCTTATATGATTCCTTATTGAGTCTCGATCATTTCGGTTACTTATTCATTAGGTTTCATGTCCAAACGATGTATCTACACTACTTTGTGTTCTCATTCGTTTTGTGTTCTCATTCGTTGAGTTGTCTTCGTCGTCATTTTCCGAGATAAATTCTTAATCATTTGTCAAAGTTTTATAGTCATCGTTGTGCGTAAGGGATCAGAGTTCGGAGGTCTGAATACGGCCAAAGAACGCGGAAGGAGCGCAAGGGAACCTTGCTCAGCCAGCGACCAAGCAAGGAGGAGCACATGTGGAGGCCGTGTGCCACACGGCCTAGCAGCCTCTCTGCCCATGTGTTCCACATGCGCCCCACACAGCCTGGTGATGTGTCAAGTTCTAATTGGCTCGTTTTTTTTCCCTCTCTTGAATTCTTTTAAAAGCTCTCCTCCTTCCCTCCAAACAAATGTGAAGAAAAATTGAAAAAGATGGAGTGCATAATTTCTTCATGATTTTTGACTTCTTGTTTTGATCATATCTCTCTCATTTCAACTCGAAATTGAGTGATTCAAAAACCAAAAATGTTGGTCTTGAAGAGAGCTACAAATCCCAAGCATTTTTAGAGTCATTTGAGTTCGTGATTTTTCGCAGCAAACTGATTTCAGTCCGAGTCTCAATTTTGTAGGTGAAACATCTTCTTCTTACTTTCTCTTTTGATCAAAAGAAATATGTTGAGAATGATGTTAGTTCATACTCTAGGTTTGTTTGATTGATTGATTGTCGAGTTTTAGCCTTGTGATCTCATTTAAATATATTTTAGTTAAACTTGATTAAACTTGAAATTGGTTCTAGAAATATCTCTTATGATGTGCTTCATAATAATTTCTAGGTTTAATTTCATGATTTAAGAACTAAGATTTCTTGAGTAAAATATTGAATATTCTTATCATGTTTTTATTGATAAACATGCTTTGATTTCTAGATACATTTGTAATTGTTTGTTAAAAGCATATTCTAGATTATCACTAATCATGCTAAATGGAAAATACTCGATCCATCGGCACTAAATATTAGTTTCCACTTTCCACATGTTTCATCTTAAAAATTATCATTAAATAAGCAGTTTATAAGCTCATTAAAAGTTTTAATATGCTTCATACAATCAACATGTATCTTTGAATTCAAATTTGGTTATTTTTTCAATAAAATATTCATCAAGCATGCACAAATTTCAGCAGTTCTATAAAGCAGTTTATTTCTAAGCAAGGGACGTCATTTTATTCAACAATATGAGACCGACCATCTGTATTGTATTGTTTTATTCTCCATATGCACCAGTAATGAAGATCAATAAAGCATGTCACGAATTCAACACGAAAATGAAAAGCAAACTCACCAAGCAGCAGTTTCATCTGGAAAAAAAAAATAATCAAAGAGGAGAACCCCATCCGCCACCGCCAGGAGTTAGAATCTGAAGAATTTCTCCTGCCTCTACCTCAACTGTGTTCTTACCTCCTAGGTAGACTCTCCGTTTATCTTTCGTAATAAGGTAATTAGCCCCACGAGCTCCATCTTTTCCTCCTTTCAATCCTCTCGGTGCATGCACACGCCTCTCCGAAAGAATGCTTACAACAACTGGGTGCCTGAATTCAATCTCCCTCACGAGCCCATTTCCTCCTCTATGAAGTCCAGCACCTCCACTGTTTTCTCTAAGTCCAAATTTATGCAAAAGAACAGGATACCTCTGCTCAAATATCTCCGGATCAGTCATACGAGTGTTGGTCATATGGCATTGAACTCCACTGGTTCCATCCCATGTAGGACCAGCTCCGCTTCCACCTCCGATTGTCTCGTAATAACCAAAAGTATTATCTCCAAAAGTGAGATTGTTCATACAACCCTGAGAACAAGCACAAGCCTGAAATGCAGTAAGTACTACATCAGTTACTCTCTGAGAAGTAAGAACATTACCTCCCACCACGGCAGCCTTGTCACTTGGAGAAAGAAATGAGCCTTGAGGGATATGGATTTTAACTGGAGCCAAACAACCCTGATTGAGAGGAATATCAACATCTACTAAACAGCGAAGGCAGTATATGACTGCCGCAGCTGTTACTGCTTGTGGCGCATTCCAATTGGCATAAACTTCTGAGCTGGTCCCACTAAAATCAAAAAATGCTTCTCCTTTACCAGAATCAATTGTAAGTTTCAAATGAATAATAGATCCATCGTCCATGTAGTCCTCTTCTTCTATGGTTACAGAATTTCTCTCTCCAAGCTTCGCAGACTGAGATGATATTCTAGCAGCAACAGACTTCAGCATTTCTCTCACAGCTTCTTCTGCATTAAGCTGCACGTAAGTCATGTAAGCCTGAACTGTCTTCAAACTATACTGCTCAATAAGCTCTTTGATAAGAGAAATTCCTCTCTGGTTAGCAGCTACTTGTGCTCGAAGATCTGATAAATTATCTTGAAGCCGGCGTGTCCCTGGAATTTTAACAGCTGATTCTTCAGAACAAGGGAACCGGAGAAGTTTGGTAATTCCTTCTTCTTGAAAAATCCCTTTCTCTACAAGCTTAAATGCTTTTATGGCAGCTCCTTCTTCCCATATAAACTTTGAAAAGGGGGGCATACTTCCAGGAGTGATGCCCCCTATCTCTGCATGATGTCCTCTACTTGCCACAAAAAACACCAGTTTACCGTTGTCAAAAACAGGTGTAATAACAGTTATATCGGGAAGGTGACTACCTCCTGCACTTGGATGATTGGCGACCAAAACATCACCTTCATTCAAATTCTCTCCCCAGTAGTTAAGCTGCCAACGAACCGTGCTGGACATTGCTCCCAAATGCACAGGAACATGGGGAGCATTCGCAACTAGTCCTCCATCAGGACCAAAGAGAGCACAAGAGAAATCCAGCCGTTCCTTGATATTTGTTGATATTGAAGTTCTCTGCAGAGTCCGTCCCATCTGCTCAGCTATGCCCATATATCTGTGATTGAAGATTGAAAGCTGCACAACATCTGCAACCTTTTCTGCAACTTCTATAGTACTGGAAGTAGACTCAATTTCAATTTTGATGTTGCCATATTTAGTTATAATAGCTTTGCAGTTGGGTTCTACTATCACAGTACTATTCCCATTCATGATGATTGCCGGACCTGGTATGACATGCCCATACCCCAAATTCTCAAGCTTGTATAGAGGAGTATCTTGCCACCCATTTCCAAAATAAACCTTGTAGTTGCCTTCTACTTTAGGAGTAGTGGAAGCATGTTTTAGGGCCTTTGGCTTCAATATATTTGTAACTCCTATACCACGAACTCTAACATCACAAATAAGAATATTCCTATTATGTAGTTTAAAACCATATTCTTGCTGGAACAGCTTTTCAAATTCCACAGCATAGTCGCATCTAAATCCGTCTTCAGTCATTTGCCTCTTTACCATGATGGCAGTATCTGTGCCTTCATACCTCAAATTTAAATATGTCTCTGGTGTAATGTTTTCATCTCTGAAACCTTGCTCTTGTAGCTTCTGTTTTACCAGCTTCAGTAATACGGCTTCTCTGCGAGAGGCTTCCAAAACAGATTCAGGACCATAAACAGCAGAATAAGGTTCTTGTGCATCTTCAATGACATCTGCCAATCCCATCCCATATGCACTTAAGATACCACAGAACCTGTGAATGAGTACTTCTCTCATACCCAAAGACCTAGCGATAGCACAAGAATGTTGCGGCCCAGCACCGCCAAAGCAAGCAAGAGCATGGTTCTTCGTTTCATGGCCTTTCATTTCAGTTAACTGGCGTATCGGACGGCACATAGTCTCATTAGCAACATTGACAAATCCCAATGCAATCTCCTCCACCGTCATATCCTTTATAGATGGATCATGGCTCTTCCTGTAGGAATTTATTTCACATGCAAGCTTCAGAAATTCTTGTCTGGTTGCCTGAATATCCAAAGGTTGATCTTCATTAGGGCCGAAGATAGATGGAAAATAATCAGGAATAACAAATCCTAGAATCAAGTTTGCATCTGTAACTGCCAGTTCCCCTCCTTTCCGGTAACATACAGGACCAGGATGTGCACCCACTGATTCTGGTCCCACACGGAAAGCCCCAAATTGAAACTTCAGTTTAGATCCCCCACCAGCAGCAACAGTGTTGATATCAAGTTGAGGTGCTTGTATTATAGCACCAGCAATCTGGGTTTCTAAGACTTGCTCGTAACTTCCAGCATATCGACTAACATCTGTAGAGGTGCCACCCATGTCAAACCCAATGAGAGGCTTATCAGTTTCAAGCCCAAATAGGGTCTGCGAGTAACCAACAACTCCTCCAGCAGGGCCTGATAATACTGCTTTGTGCCCTGAAAATCTACTTTTTGGTGCAAGTCCTCCATCTGATTGCATAAACAACACATTTAACTTTCCTTGCCCTTCATCAAATTTGGAAATGAACCCTGATAAGTACTCTTTAATCACTGGGGTCAGGTATGCATCCACACTGGCAGTTAGACCACGAGGAACAGCACGAACCATTGGAGTCAAAGCTGATGATAAGGACACATGTCTAAAGCCCAAGCTCACAGCTAACTTCTCTACATCCATTTCATGTTGTGGGTAGGTGTAGGAATGCATTAACACAACTGCCAAACAATTAATCCCTTTCTCCAACAAACCTTTCAATAAAGGCTTCAGAGTTTTTTCATCGATTGGCTTCACAACCTTGACCAGCTCGCCCGATACTCCTTCAATTAATGATGCAGAAGGATCTTGATTCTCTTTCTCCTTTTCAAGAACAAGCTCGACTCTCTCATCAACCTCTATAACCTCCTCATAAAGATTCGAGGGTTTCGATACAGTAAGATCAAATATATTGGGGCGAGCCTGGTTACCAATCTGCAGCAAATCCTTAAAGCCTTGGGTTACACACAGAGCAATCCTTTCACCTTTTCTCTCTAAAAGTGCATTTGTTGCCACAGTTGTACCCATTCTTATCCACTCTATCTTATCAATGGAGATTTTAGAAGTTCGTGAAATTTTCTCCCCAGTATATTCTTCAAGAATCCTCCGAATTCCCTCAACCGGAGCATCATCATAGTTTGCTGGATCAACAGACAAAAGTTTTAAAACTCGACCATCAGGCTGACCAGGAATTTCTGCATACACATCAGTGAATGTGCCCCCTCTGTCAATGCAAAACCTCAGTTTTTCCTCACTGACACTCCCCATTTTGTGCTTAAACCTCAAAAACCATATTACCAAGGAAACCTGAATTTCAAATTAACAAATAGAAAAGAAAAAGAATCATCAATCATTTTGACAACCACTCTTGAAAAAATCAAGCTTTAGCTATTTGGGCTGATTCAGACATTGCTCTTTTATTCAAATTCTCTTGAATTAAAATAACCAGCTATCATTTTTCCTATTTGATCTGTGATTAATTCCCCTGGAATGTTTACCAAATGCAACAGTAAACAAAGAATAAATGTCAAATTGAAATCATAGTCTCCAATTTCGATTTTGAGTCAAGTGGAGATACAGTTTCTACTAAATCACTTAACATGAAAACTAGCATTTGTTTCATTTCTGGACTTCTGGCTATCAAGCTTCCATGAAGCATATGGAAATGAAACCAAGAAAACAAAATCTAATCTTCCACCATAGATATGAAGCGCTTCCTGATTACTTTACCAAATACTAAATATAGGAAAACTCATACAAACAAAATGCTTAAAAACATGGCATAACTGAAAGTTGCTGACATTCAATAATGAGGAAAGTTTACAATTTTACAAGCCGACAAATTGTACAACGATGTGAATTATGTATAATACATGTATGGTATCCAGCAGTGCACCATTGACTAGCAAACAAAACAGAGTAGATATATAACAATCTTATATAAAGAGCGTATACGAATCACTGAACCTATAAAAGTATGCAATTCAATATTTCCCTGTTCAATTGTCATGATTTGTCAACAACTATCTTCCACAAAATCAACGTCTCCACATAATATCCATCACCAATAAAACCCCAAAAAGATATCTAAAACAATAAAATACTTGATAGCCAATATAGTAGTAGTACCATCAGATTGTTGATTTTATGACATAAATTCAATCATATGAAGTAATATTCGAAGAAAATGAAAATGCAAATGACTACACAATCGAGAGACGGAGATCAAATAAAGTAAATAGAGAGAGCGAGAAATGTAAACAAAAGAAAGCGCAAGTTAAAATCTTACTGTGACAAGGTACGAGATCGAAGAAGAGGAGGAGCAATTGCGCAACAACACTACTCTACTCTCTAGCTCCGTATGCTGATTGCTGACTGCGATGGACTGGAACTGGTCAACCGGATGATAATTAATAGGTGAAATTACAATGGACCCCTGAGGTTTGCCAGCTTTCCTAACTTGACCCACTTTTGCTTAGGAAATGTCTAAACTACCCTTACATAATAAAATAAATAAATAAAACCAAAATTATTAAATAAATAAATAAATAGCATGAAAAAGATATATATATATAAAAAAAAAAAAAGAGAGAGAGAGAGAGAGAGAGACCATGAGACTATGAGAGTGAATGGAATTTTTTTTTAAAAAATAAAAAATAAATTCTTTTCACTAACAGATTTAAAACACAAAATTAATGAATTATCTTTTGTAGATGGAGTGGTGGAAATGTGGAATGTTGGGTCTCCCATCTCTGATGTGAATGTGTGGTGGATGTCAAGTTTTTTTTTTTTTTTTTTTTCTTTATTAATCATTTGTTATAAAATTAATGAATTGTTTTTTGTTTTATAAATAAAAATGGAAAGACTAAAATAAAAAAAATAAAAATAAAAAATAAAAAAAATAAAAACCTTCCACGTCTTGCAGTGGATTTTAGTTTTACCGGGGAAATTTCAATCTAATCCACAAGTTACCAGTAAAAGACAATATTTTACTCGTCTTTTCATTTTGGATTGCGGAGTCCCTAAAATAATAAATAGCTATATAATTCCAATGATATGTTGGTCTTATACTCTTACAACACCCGACTTTTAAAAATTGCTACAAGTCCCAATTTAAAATAACAAAGTAGCAAACAAACGATATTATTATATTCTTAAAAGAAATATATATATATATAATAAATAATAAAAATCAATAAATGGTGGAGACCTAAAAATCATTGATGGATCTCCATCTCGCTAATTGAGATGTTGATTTCATTTTCATTTTTGGCAGAGTTCAAATAGTAGGAGACAAAAGAAGGAGGTCACGACGACACGAGCTCCTCCCTATGATTTCCAATGGTGGCAGCAGCATCCATCCCTTTTTTTTTTTTTTTTTTTTTTATTTATTAATTTTCAACTTTTCCAATTTAATAAAACAATTATTTTTGGTTATTTCATTCTTTGTTAGGGATGTTAGTGCAATTTGCCCTTTGTTCACTACAGGCACAAATTTAGGATCCCAAAAGCTGATAAACAATGTGATACTTACGAAAACTAGCCTATATGTAATTTTCAGTAAAAGTTGATACAATAAAAATGAGAGGTAAACCATGAAGAAATACAGAAAATATCCTGTCTGCTGAGATGGGAGAAAAAAAAAACCCTTTACATGGAAACAAGGACATGATCTACCAATTTTAACACAGCTCAGGCTATGGGAATGGGATACTGTAATAACTTGTGCAGCTGGTAACTAAGGATCCCACGTCTACACTTGATGGTTCACCTAGAGTTCAAGTCGAATTCCCCGACTTCACGCCACTCATCGTGCATGCCAGTGTCCCCATTTTCAGTTTCCTCATCATTTAAGAAATCTTCAGATGGCTCCTTATCATCTCTCTGTGTATTGTTTCCCCATCCATTCATCATTTCCTCCGGGTTAACATGTTCCTGTTCTCCCACATCATGACCTATTGGAACACTACTGCCTTGAGAACCAAGTGCACTTCCTCTTATCGGGCCTCGAGCCATCAATTCATCGCGAGCATGTGACTCTGCTCGAGCTTGCTCTGCCTGAACCATGGCGGCCATTCGTAACCTAGCCTCATGAGCCTTCTCCCTCGACTCTATTTCTGCCCTCAATTCCAGTATGGCTCGTTTCTCCTCTTGGAGGAGAGCCTGCTCAATCATCAACCTCTCCTCGGATCTGAATTCACCTGCAGCACGTTTACTGGATATCATGTTAAAAGCAAGGGCCTGTTTCTCAAAGGTTCCTGTGAACTCTGCAACCTTGGCAGCAATGTTGTTATCCCATTGTTGGGAGCGAGAAGGCATCTGCCCTGTTGTATCAGAATCAAGTATTCTATCATCTTCTTCTGCTTCATAGTCTGCTACTACATGGTAAGGTAGTAACCTGAAAAGATAGAAATGAGAAACCAGGAATGTGCAATCTATTCCCTAAGATAACTGTTGCAACACTTGAGTTAGAACCTAAGCTTTAATTGACCACTTTCCATAATCATTTCAAGCATTTCATATGATAAGCAATTCAAAGAAAAATTAATATGATAAGCATGTATCAAGAACCACATCCAAGCAGGCATTAAAACAGGCCAATAAAAGACATCACATGCAAAAATGAAATCACATGAGATGGAGTTAGAAGGTATATGGTTAATCACTTAAGAAATATCGGTAAGAATAACTCTTATCATTGAATAATAATCTGTTAATGAAAAGTAACATGGAGTTTGCAATATTAACTATTTGCATGAAAATATGAAATACCCAAAAACTATTGCTTCTCATCAATCATTTTGCACAGAGTATTCCAACCACTTAAGAGTCTACATACTAAACTCGTATCCATCATGTAAATGTTTGGTACACTGTACAGCATCAATACTTCCACTACAGAACAATGACCCCATTTTATATGTATGAAATACCAAAATATCTTAATACTTTTTTTTTTTTTTTTTTTTTTTTTTTTGATAATAAGAGCCTATATGTTGGCAACTTATATAATACTTAAGGATACTCCATGTAAGCACTGGCTGGATACCTCAAATAATCAGGCTTACCATGAACAATAAGAAGAACAAGTTTACATAGTTATACTGATACAGTTACAAGGGAGCAAAACAAAAAGGTTTTACAACATGTTTTTGAGCATTCAGGTGTGAACAATGGCTTCTTTACAACGTAAAGAGTTGTGATGCTCATGTAATACAGTGATAATTATAAATTCTTCAAAAAATAATAACAAATAGTGATTGACAGTATCAATAAATCCATATGATGTCAAATTCTAATCTCATACAAGAATACATGCTTCACATTTTTAGTATAGTGGTTCAGATCAGCAGAAAAAGTTATTTCATGCACCCCACTTCCAAATCCAATTTAGAAAAAGTTTCTAGACCAGCAGCAGAGGGCAGCAGGTATATGACACTGGATACAAACCACCACTTTAAGTATTCCATCCCCTGTCACTACATATCCCTATGACTATTAAACCATGTTGTGATGTACTCGAACCATATATCCCCCACTCCAACACTTGCACATGTAAAACAGTATATATCTTTCATTTGTTTCAGAAAAATATGCAGGGAAGCTTATGGATGTTGATAAAATGGCTACTAGGGGAGGTCAACTTTTAAACATTTCCATTTCTAGAAGCAATAGGAGCCTCATATGGGACACCTACTTTTCTTGAAATGAAATTTACATGTTGCAATAGCAATCATAAATGGCCCATAACACTCTAAATGCCACTAGAATGTGCAGCACGAGTGTACTAAAATTTCCCAGGCATTTGAAGAAATTAGATGGTTTGGAAAAATGAAATCATAAGAAACAACGAAATTTAAGATGAAAAAACTCAATAAACTGTTAGCCTCAAGTTATAGTTTGATTTTACTAGGCTAAAGTTAAGATGCCCAGCCAGCAATCTCAACCAAATAACCTCCTTGGTGAGGTGCGGTTAAATTGAAGGCATTAGGTTAAAATTTGAAGAACAAATTTAAATATTGCAGACATTTGGATTAAGTGAAGCAAAATCCAAATCACCATAGATCTAAAAGGATGGCTCTTGTCGTCATATAAAGCTGAGATGTCGCAAGATTAGTATCTCATTTAAGTATTTGTCTTCATCTTATTCCTTCATTATCTGAAGTCAATGCGTGTTCTTATCATCACTCATAAACTCTCAAAAAAAAATCTTTTATCAAAAACCAAAATGTATATTAAAGTGAATAGACCTAAAACGAACAAGGTCACTGTCCACCAGGAAGGTGAATTGACCAACTACAAAAGTTTAGGCAGCCACAGGGCATACCCTAAAGACCTAAAACGAGCAGTCCTCAAAACATCTATAGCTACAACCTGACACCCTCAAATGTACAAAAGAACCCCAAAATCACATTACCAAATACTTATTCCATGTTCTCCAGCTTTTTTCACCTTCAAAACATGGTCCTACCTTAAATCCTAAACTACCAATATCCATGTCAGCAAATCAATGTTTTAAAACAGTTAATGAAAACTCACAGAGCACATTTCTAATTAATAAATGCAAACAAATATGAAATATGTTACTCAGTAATTTCACTGGGCCTTGTGGCAAATTCAGAAACAAATGCTGTAGAAAATTTAAAGGAATTACAGGCACATCATATTTTCCCAATCTTATTATATATAAGCACATTAGACCAAGCCACCAAGGACGGTAGATATCAATGTCACAGAGTTTTACACCTTAGCTGTTATTGTCGCAAGTTAAACTAACTACTTATAATATGTAATCATAGGAAGATGCCCTACTGGAAACACAAATCAAATAACTGCCATTCTTCATTTCTAGTGAAAGCACAGATAACACTTCTTCAAGCTGTAGAAACTTTAATAATTATAATCACAAATGTATAAACTAGTAAAAGCTGATAGATGACAAGACTGCACAAAGTAACATTATTATAAAACTAAAATTTTGCTAGCTGAATAGTTTTGTGGCAAATGATGCATAACCTTAAAAACCAAAATCTCTAATCAGTTCATATCTGATGAAATCTCCTATTTGTTGGGAAATCGTCTTACAATTAATTACTCCAAGTTTTGAGCTGCCACATGCAGTGATGTAAAACTACAAAAAAATAAAAATAAAAATCATACTTTTTAATTGATGTTAAATAATATATTTTAGTCCAACATCTATTTGACCTTTAGCTAATTGGGCCGTGGCATGTCAAATGCAACACTTAATCTAACTCAATTCTCCATTCTCCAAATCACAGTGCACAGGTAACATCAGAATTCAGTTTTAGACAATGAAGTAGAATCAGATATAAATCTCACTAATTTCACAATCACGAACAAAACCCATTTTCCCAATTACAATAAAATTATCATTTTCCACAATTTCTTCACCACCAAACAGTTGATAAAACAAAGCATTATTAAAATAATAAAAAATAAAAACCCTAAAATAACAAACAAACCTCTCACATGCGTCCTCCAGAGACGTGAAAGGCCGCTTAAAGTCCGGGTGGCAAACCCGCCAGGCGTCCTGATAAGCCATCTGGAGCTCCATCTGGTTCAACGGCCTCATCGCCTTCTGCTGTTGCGGTTGCTGCTGTTGCTGCGGCTGTGGCTGTGGCTGTTGTGGGTTCTGTTGATTTTGTTGTTGTTGTTGCTGCTGCTGCAAATGGGGATTAGGGTTAGGGTTTGGGTTTTGTTGTTGGAGAGTGATGGGGCGGTGATGGGGGCCAGGTGGGCGGAGATGGGCGTCGATGTTGGAAGGGAAGCGAGAAATTGCAGCAGCCTGTTGTTGTTGGAGTTGTTGTAAGAGAAGGAATTGCTGCTGCTGCTGCTGCTGCTGATGTTGCTGTTGTTGTTGATTATGTTGTGCTTGTTGTTGTTGTTGCTGCTGCTGCTGCTGCTGCTGTTGCTGATGTTGCTGTAAAAGAAGTTGTTGATGGTGCTGAGCTAGGGACTTTTCTTCCATTTTCTCTTACTCTATTCTCTCTCTTTCTCTCTCTCTGTGTAAAGTGATGATGGTGTTTTAAGGGTGATTAAAGAGATTTGTGAATTGTGACCGCTCGGATCTGGATTGTCTCCGCGGCTTGTCCTCAACTCCATCTGATATTTACACATGTCTAATACTGGTTTCGATTATTTCTATTAATTTTAATGTTTTACTCTAAAATATGAGAAATTCTTTTATCTATCCGATTTTTTCTTTTTACACTTCTGAGTTCTGAAGACATTCTATTCTCAAAATTTAAATTTTAAAAAAAATTAAAGACACTTCCTTTTAGTGATTATTTGGTTGAGTTTTATACTGGCTCAAAATGTCTACAAAAATTTATTTGAATTTTTTAGAGTTATTTGGTTGGGCTTTTGAGATTGTCTATTTTAAATTGAGTAGAGGTTAGTAAAGTTTAAATCTCTACTTGGCAAAAGCTCATAAGGAGTTGCTTCTCTCAATGGACATTTAAAAAAAAAAAAAAAAAAAAAAAAAAAAAAAAAAAACAAGTCTACCAACCAAACATCTATAATTTTTTTTTTTTCTTTTCAAAAACTCTATTTCTAATAGATCTACTACAAGTAGATATTTTATCAATAAAGGTTTTTCAAAAGCCCAACCAAACAAGCTAAATCCTAGATTATCCTTTTTATTTTATTTTATTTTTTATTTTTTTAACACTTTTCTTATAAAGACACAACATTTTAAAAAATAAATTTCTAAAAACACTTCATTTTATTTTAATAAAAGTTAGAACGAAGTCTTTGAATTTATATAAGGAGTAATCTATTTTGAATTAAATTATTACCAAAAAAAAAATTATCCATCCTAAACCACTAGATTAAATATTACATATTAAACACTCTCTTCTAAATTTTTAATTACCATATTAAACTTTTTCTCCTTTAATACATATCTATAATTTTATATCTCCATTCAAAAAAAAAAAAAAAAACAAAACAAAACAAAACAAAAAAACTCAATAAACAAGTACCTTGTTTTTAATTCTTCTATTAGTTTTAGAAATTATGAGTTTAATCAAATCTAGATGAACAAATCAAGTTTATATATATATATTCTATTATCGGTTCATCCTGACAATAAATATATCAGGACAAAGAATGTAGACCACTAAATTTACATACTTTGACTCAAAGAGTATATGCATTTGTCAAAACTTCTCCATAATCTGTGGTTCATATTCTTCGTCCTGATATATTTATTGTCAAGACGAAATGACAATAAAAAGACTGTATATATATATATTTGAAAATTGACTTTTTAATATATATATATATATATTACTGTTAGTAAAAAACCAAAAATATTCATTTTTTTTTTCTTAACTATTAATCGAGAAAGTATGGTGAAACAAGTAACGGTGTGCTAAATATAGACCTGACACGATTCCGATTAAAACCGTGGAACCAGAATCGGAACTGGAACCGAAACTGGTTTTCCGATTCCGGTTCCAAGGTTCAAAGAACCGGCCTGTTCGAACCGAACAGGAACGGGTTCTTGTTCGAACCAGCTATAGGGTTTTTGTTTTTTTTTTTTTTTTTGGGCTGACCATTGGAGGCCTCAACGGCCTGCTGACGTCAATAGGCCGTTAGGCCTTTTTTTTTTTTTTTTACCTTATCTACCTCATTTTTCCTCACACCAATTTCCTCCCAATTCTCTCTAATTCTAATTTCTTTCTCAATTCTCCAACTCTCCAACTCCAAGTTTCCAAATTCCAATTCATTCTCAATTAGTAAGTTATATTTATTTCATTTTGGCATTTTGCAATTGTTTTATTTGCAATTAATTTTATTTCCAATTAATTTTATTTCCAAATTCCAATTAATTTTATTTGCAATTTATCTTATTTTCAATTTATTTAATTTGCAATTAGTCGGTTACTAAGGTGGCGTTTGGTTAAATGACGGAATGGTAATTGGAATGGTAATCAGAATGGGAATGGGAATTGAATGGGATGGAAAGCTGATTTCTTTATTTGGTTGGGACTTTAGAATTAGCATATGAATCAGTATTATTTTGTTTGGTTAACAACGGAATGGAATGGAATTAACTGTATTTTGACCAAAATACCCCTAATTATAAAACATTCATAATAACATGATATATTATGGATAATAATAATAATAAAACATAAAAGTAATATATATTATTATATATAATATATAATATATATAATATAAATATTATTATATATATTTTAATATATGTTTATATATAATATAATATATAATATATATTATTTATTAGTAATATTAATATTATTATATATTATATAATACGAATATTATATATTATTATATATAATATAATATAATAATATATAATATATATTTTGGATAATAATAATAATAAAATATAAAAGTATATATTATATATATATATATTATTATATTAAATAATATATAATATTTTATTATATTTTTTATATATATTATTATATTAAATAATATATTATATATTAAATAATATATAATTTGCTTTTATATTTTATTATTATTTTATATAATGTTATATATTACTTATATATATTTATTATATATATTATATAAATATATTATTATATATAATATAATATTATATTATATTATAATATATTATATTATATTATAATATATATTTTGGATAATAATAATAATAAAATATAAAAGTATATATTATATATCTATTATTATATTAAATCATATATAATAGTATATTATATTATATATATATATAATATTATATTATATATATTATTATTATATTAAATAATATATAATTTACTTTTATATTTTATTATTATTATCCAAAATATGCATTATATATTATATATTTATATATTACATTATTATATATTATATATATAATACTATATAATATAATATTTATATAATATATAATATATATATATAATATTATATAATAATATATATTATATTATATTTTATATATTATTATATGTATTATATATTATATATTTATATTATATAAATATATTTATATGTATTATATATTATATATTAATATATTAAATAATATATATTATATATTTATATTATATAAATATATATTATAATAATAGTATATATAATATATATAATTCCTTCAAAACATATATATATATAATATAATAATATAATATATAATACATATATATATTATATAATATATATATTATATTAATGATAATATATTATTTTTGGAAAAGAGGGTATTTTTGGAATGTAGTTTGTGCATATGAGGGCTTTTGTGGAATAATTTTTTTACATTGGAATGGAATGGGCATTCCATTGGTTTTTGGATGGAATGTCCATTCCACCAAAATGGTGGAATCACCATTCCAATGGAATGTCCATTCCATTGAATTTTAACCAACCAAACATATGGAATGAATTCTATTCCTTTCCATTCCAACCAACCAAACACCACCTAAGTGTCTAAGTTTCCAATTTTATTTATTTGCAATTTATTTTATTTGCAATTTATTTTATTTGCAATTACTAGTTTACTACTTTACTACCTACTATTATTCTACTAAGTTTCTAATTCTCTCCCAAATTTATTTTTAAATAGCAAGTGGTGGAAATGGAAGGGGTCATGGTTGTGACGGTCGTAGGCATTCCATTTCGATGAAAGGTAATAGTCCTATAATCAATAATCTTGGTCGTAACGACCCCACCTATCACGAGTATTTGTAATGCTGGGCCTATGCTGAAGACCTAAGCCTAGACTGTCCTACTCCCCCTCTAACAATTTTAGAACTCGATCCCAATGACACCCTAACCAATTTGACAAGCTAGTCAGAAAATATGCCTAATATTGATACACCTCCGGATTTTGAATTTGATCCACCGGAATTCGAAGAGTAGGAAGATCTGATACAGAAGCAAAGCAAATCTAATCACTTCGTAAAACATATGAAGAAAATTAGGCAAGAAGATGGAAGCTATGTAGCGACTTGCAATTACTGCAACAAAGTATATAAGTGGACCAGATCCGGAGGATATGGCACTTATCAGAAGCATATTTCAACCAAACATCCATAAGCAGAGACCATATCGAGGTCACAAACACAAATTCCTAGGTACACTACTCCTAACCAACAATTATTTTGTTATACTGATGAACAAAATAGAGAAGAATTAGCTAGAATAGTAGCAGTAGAACACTAATCTTTTAGTTTTGGTGAAAGGGTTGGTTTTATTGATGAGCATTAAACTCTGCTGCATGCCATGTTCCTAGAGTCGCGCTTACAACAACACTTGAAAAGATTTGTGAAAAAAAAAAAAAAAAGTTAGAAAAATATTTTGAAAAATATAACGGTCATGTTTCCGTATGTGCCAACATATGGAGTGACCATTGGCGATCGTATTCATACTTGGGTGTGACTTGCCATTATATGGATGATGCATAGAATATCCAGAAAAGAATTCTTGCATTTAGAGTTTTTGATGATGCACACACTGCTCAGAATATTTTTAGACAACTGAGAATTATTATTTTAGAATATAAAATTGAAAACAAAAGTTTTGCAATTGGTTTTAATAATGCTTCAATACCACTGTTATTCCATCTATACTTGATTTATAAAACCTTATCTTGGTGGTACATTTTTTTCATCAAAGATATGCATGTCATGTTTTAAATTTATGTGTTGAAAAATGATTAGAAACTCTTGAACATTTTATTCTACCGATTAAAAAAGCACTAATGTTTTTGTGAAAATATTCTTCTACGATGAAAGCATGGTCAACATTTTGTAAACAAAATGGTAGACGTGTTATTAGATTTTCTCGTGATGTTCCAACACATTGGAATTCTACTTATAAATTGCTCAAAGTTATGATTATAAGGATTTATTAGTTTCTTTTGTTCAAATGCATGTAAGTCATGTTGATCTTTATCAAACTTATTGGGATGCTTGTTACAACGTTTTCAATTTGTTAAAAGGTTTTTTTAATGCTACAACTCATTTATCTTGTGTTTATTATCCTACAACTCATTTATTTATTATTGAGAGTATTAATATTGCTGGTGCTTTTACTCATTATGAAACCGATATAGAATTAGCGGAAGCCGTTAATGCTATGAAGGTTGTTGACAGTGATTTTTGATGGTCACCGGGTCAATGATTTGCTTTTGAATTGTTATGGTTTATGGAAAAAAAAACAGCTAAAGATCAGTAAGAAATAACAAACAATTACGTGGTAAAACCCCAATAATTGGAGAAAACATCCACGGGTTGTTGCCTTAAGCAACTAAGCCAAATTCACTATGAAGAATGATTACAAGAATATCGTATTATGATCTCTCCACAGTGATCTCTCTCTTTTCTCCCCCCTCTCTACGTAAAGATGGGGTATTTATACATGTTTACTAGGGTTTCGTGTGTGATGCCCTAGTTTTAGTCGGATTCTACTTTCCTTTTTTGTGGTGTATTTCCTGATTTGGTTGAGTCTTGATCTGATTCTGATTCTTTCTCCGTAAATAAAGGGAAAACTATTTGTTTTCCTTTCTTGAACTCTGAGTAGTCACACTGTTGCTTATCGTGAAGACGCTGGTCGCTGATTACGTTTTGCCTTGAATATGGATGCTGGTGGCTATCTGTTTTTACTGATTCCCGAGTATGCCCGAGCATGCGCCCAACTGCGATTTATTGCCCGAGCAGGTGGTCTTTGTTTGCGGTCGGGCATCCTACTCTTTTTCTGAGTATGTTTTCGGGAGATTCTTTTGCTTCGTGAATTGACTTATCTTGACTTCTGCTTACGTGGCTTTTTATGAGGATGACGTGTCTGTCACGACTATTTTTACCTATAACAATACCCCCTTAAATTTTTGAGCCGACCGCTCCGAGTCAGGTCCTCTCGGATCGAATATTTAACTTCATACATCTTCATAACTAGTCTTCATTTGTTGTTTTTTGTGTTAATATATCCTCGTTCGATTCAAAGTCTTTAATGACGTGTTTTAATTACGACCGCACGCATTCGATTTAGTACTTATTTCAGAAATCTTTTGATGGTGACGTTTCTGCTTTCTGACGGCTCAAGGTGCTCCCTGGTTGCCACTTGTCCTTTTTTGTTTGGCTGGGGTACAGTGCATTTATGGGACGTAACCCTTCTGTCTGCTTGCTTACGGCCTACGTCACTGCCCACGCCCCTCCATTTTCCCGCTTCTCTGTGCTTCTTCTAGGGTTTTGTTCCCCTTTTTGAAATTGATGCGTTGCCTATATATACTTATAGCGTTTATGGGTTTTCTTTCTTTATTTCCTTTTCTGCATTTCCCTTTTTAGAGAATTTCTTTTCTGCATTTTCGCGCGTTCTTCGAGGAATTTGCTTGCGTCTTTTGCCCTACTGCGGTTGTTTGCTTCAACCCCCAGGCCTTCTCTCGAAGATTCTCTCCGTAGCTTGCGTCACCTCCGCTTCTTGCTGTATCAAGGTTAGTTTCTATGGATTCTGCAGCTAGGTACCGTCTTTACACTGTTGGCATGATTGCTATTGAGCAACATGATGCACACACTGCATCTGTAGTCCACAATTTATTGAAACCACCTCTCTTTGATCAACCACATTTCATTGACGCCGACGTTTCTGTAGTGAATCGCAACAACTTCGCCTCTTCCGGAGCTCCATTTCCTCCCGAAGTTCATTCTGTTTCTTCGGATTCCTCGCCTCCCGACTATCAGCCTGAGGCTTGGTCGGATTCTTCTTCCACTTGTGCTAATACTCGGCTTGGGAGACGCCCGGGAAAGAAAATGAGCACTCGCAAAATCTACAAAGATTCTCACTCTCTGGAGAGCCGAGTCGCATACCAGAGGGTTGTAGAGGACGATATAGAAGAGGAGCACAGGACTGCTAGCATTCCCTACTCCCCCGAGCGGATATGTGTTTATGACGTTGAGCCGAACGTGGTCGGCCCTGTTGAGATAGCGAAATATATGCGGCGGTTTGATCTGGACAGCCGTATAGTTTCGTTGATTCCTGCGGAAGGTCGGGCCGCATGGAATCCACCCCCTGGCCACGTGGCGATCTACGGGGCGATGCTCACATGTGGCGTTACTCTTTCTTTCCAGCCTTTTATTACCTGGTTTTTGGCTGAGGCTCGACTTGCTCTGGCGCAGCTAACTCCGAACAGCTACCGGATTCTAATGTGCATGTGGCACATGTGGCATAGAATGCACCGGCCACCTCCCACTCCTCACGAAATCCGGCATTTCTATTCGCTGAGGCCTGTGGGGAAGAGTGGGGTCTACTTCCTCCAATCGAATCAGTCCGAGTTCTGGGTCCCCAAGGACGTCGTGGTTAAAGGTGAAATCGAGCCGACCACGGACGAGAAAATGAAGGGGTTTGTTTGGGGCTTCCCCTCCTCGAACAAATTTTGGAAGAACAGTTGGTTCTTTGTGGGTAAACGATGGGGCCAATCAATCAGTTTTGATCTGGAGGGTACCCGGATGACCCGCAGGGTTCCTCGTTATTTCTGCTCGCCCCAGTGGAATCATATGACTTCCGCCTTCACCGATGATGAGCTCAAGACCTTGGCTCGGGCTGCTTTCCGCCCTTTAATAAAGAGGGGTAGGCCCTATCTGTATGATGAGGGGAAGATGATAAAGGCTCGCCTTTTCCCTCAGATTTCTGCATGCCGCAGACGCCGTAAGTTATTTATCTTTTTATTATTATTATTTTTTTATTTTTTTTTATACTGACTCAGCTTCTTTCTGAAGTGTTTGATGTAGATATAGTCTGCGATGCCCAGGCACGTCGGATGAAAGGCATTGTGGAGGCTAGCCGAAAGGAAGCTCTTCGCCAGCAAGACGCTGGAATTGCCCCTCCCGAAGGTAACTCCGATGAGAGCGCGCCCGAGGATCTTCCTCCTGAAGGGGACGAGGAAGAGGAGGTGCCCGAGTACGTGCCCGAGGAAACCCATGGTCAAGAGACGACTGTAGATATAATGGGTCCTTTTACTTCAAAAGGGAAGGAAAAGGTGGGGTACCCCTCTGAGTCCGAGCGGGAAGCCTTTCCCAGTGGGTCCAATTCTCCCCGTACCGCTGCTCACACACCAGGTATTACTTCTCAAGGTGTCGAAGTAAGCGGGGGACGTTCGGACATGGTGGCTCCAGAGATCCCGACTTCTGTCGAGCCGACTCCTGCTGCTCCGAAAATCCCGGCTCCTGCTGATGTCACTCCTGCCCCAGGAGACGGCAATGTTGATGTAGAGCAGCCTGGCAAGATTTCTGCAGATCAGACGATTAGCTCTAGCTCTCGCGGGAGGCAATCTGGAAAGCGGAAGGCTTCGTTTTCTCCTGGTCGCCCGACCCCCAAGATCCCCCGAGTGGTTGCTTATGTTGATTCATCTTCGGATGACGAAGGGGTGGGTACCGTTGGGAAAGATGCGAGTGTTCCCCCTCCACTGGATCAGGTCAGGGGTGATATTAGAGGTTTACCTGGCTCTCCTCGGGTGGCCTCGTCTGCTGAGCTCCCTGAGGCCGGTGTGAGCGGTTCGGAGCCTTCCCCCCAGACCGACGATCCTGCCCCCGAAACCATGCTTAGGGCCATGGCTTCAGGCTGTGCCTATATCGGGGAGGATCGCTGGAGTCACTTCAGGACGAGGACCGTGTCGGACCGTCTCTGCAACTTCTTCAACAGCGCCTCTTACGTAAGTAACGCTTTGGTTATGCCTAAAACTTCGTATTTCTTCCTTTTTTGTTTTTACGTTACTTGTTGCTGTTTTAACTTGCTGCAGATGGTGGGGGAGATGTCCGGGGCTTATCAGGCCGGCGAAGCCTAGGCTGATAGAATAAGGCGGCTAGAGGCCCAACTGAAGGAGAGTGAGGATCGCTGCTCTCGGGCTGAGCTGGCTTGCCAAAAAGGTGCTAAGTCGAGTCAGGTGCTTATGGATCAATGCCTAGCTCGGCAACTGGAGGCTGAACAACGAGCATCTTCTGCTGCTGAGGAGGTCAAGATTTTGCAAGATCTGCTGTCATCAACTCAAGGTGCTTTGCTTCAGGCTGAGCAGACCGCTGAAGACGCCAAGTCTGCTTACGAGCGTCGAATTGAAGACCTGGAGCGTCAGGCCTTGACAGTTAGGTCCCTATCGAAGGAAGCTAGGCTGGAGCTGGAAATACAAGGTGTCGATCGGTTCAAGAGGTCTCCAGCCTATGATGCTTTGCTTCTGCGTGAATTCCAGCGGGGAATGGTCTCGGCTGGGGAATTTTTCAAGCAGAAGAATAGGGCGACTGATCGGGCTAGGGCCAACTGGAGCCTTTCAATCAAAAAGCATGTGGATACCTCTCTGGAGTCTCTTCGGGTCCAGATGAGAGAGTGGCGGGCGTATTGTAGAAGTAAGGGTAAAGCGCTGCATCCCATGCACCTTAAGGTTCCTTCTGCTGACTCCTTCTCTACCTTTTATGCCTGTGAGAATGCGGGGATCGACAACGAGACACCCGATTTGGGTCCCGTCCCCGAGGTTGATTATACCGACTGGATGGTCGATGAGGAGGAGGATGTGATTGTGTGGCCCTCGAATGACAGCCTGTTGAGCGAATATGTGATGGAGCCTGATCCGGATGTTGGTGGGAGCACCTCCCGACCCCCAGCACCGCCTTCTTGAGTTCTGATTTCAAATCTTTTTCTTTTGTATACTAAGTCTTTTACAACCGACTATTTGTAACTATCAAAAGACTATTTGTAACTATTTGTATACTATATACCTCATATATATACATGGATTTTTCTTCGGAATATTTTGTGGTCAATCTAAGCTCGTTTGCCTGTTCACGCTTAGCGTTCTTCGGACTTGTGGGTCTTTTGGGAGTCCGAAACTTTACTTTGACCGAGTGCTTTATTCTCTGGCTTTTTGGTCGGTCAAGTTGAGTCTTTCGACCGGTAGCTAATTTTGGCCGAGTATCTTATGTAACTGGCTTTTTATGTAGTTCACACCGCGTATCTTATTTAACCGGTTACTAGTTTTGGCCGAGTATCTCATGTAACTGGCCTTTTATGTAGTTTGAACCGAGTATCTTATTTAACCGGTAACTGGTTTTTGGCCGAGTGTCTCATGTAACTGGCCTTCATTTTTTTTTATTATTTAGTTTTTACCTCAGCGTTACGTCGAGGCTCGCCACGACCATACGCTAAGGTCCTTGCACAAGTCACCTAGGACGTCTCCTGGTTTTATCTGTGCGAGGTTTTTGCCGAATCGTTGGGGTATTTTATACCAGCCAACACGGCTGCGCGTCTCACTAGCCTTTCTAGCGGCGCTCCGAGCAGTTTTCCAGTTTTTATTCTGGTGCCTCGGTTTTGCCATTTTGCTAAAGGATACGTTCGTATCACTTTAACTAGGCGGGCATGCTACTATAGCTTTTCCGCCCTTCGGGCTCAATTTGTCCGCTCTTTCGCGGCTTTATTGCTCCCGTACTGTGTTTACTCGACCAATTTTTTGGTTAGCCGCTGTTGCCGACTAATTTTTGGTTGGCCGTTGTTGTCGAAGTGTTGCTTATGGACTATCAATTCCACGACTTATTCTGTACTGGCAACTGAACTTTGGGTGAACTTTATTAGATAAATGTGACTATGAAAACAACAAATAAACTTGAAACAATTAAGATAGGAACTAAAAAATTTAGCTAAAGCAGAATTATAAAGATATGGTTGGATCCCTCAGGGATAGAAGGTCTTCAGGTACTGTGCGTTGCATGGTCGGGGTACTAGGCTGCCCTCTGGTCGGGCTATCATGTAGGCCCCGTGTCTCACAACTCCTTTGATGATGTACGGCCCTTCCCATTTATCGGCAAGAGATCCCGAAGATTTATCCTTGGTGTTTGGGGATACTCTTCTCAGTACTAAGTCTCCGAGTTGGAATCTTCGCTCCCGAACGTGGGAATTGTAGTACCTCGCAGCCCTTTGCTGGTACGTGGAATTTCTTACTTGAGCCGTATCTCTGATTTCTTCGAGTTCGTCTAAACTCTGTTGCAGCATATCTATATTGTGCTCGGGGCTGTATAACTGTATCCTGGGGGATGTAAAAGTTGTTTCTGCTGGGATGACAGCTTCTGTCCCAAATGCCAGTGCAAAAGGGGTCTCCCCCGTGGATGACCTCATCGTTGTTCGGTATGCCCATAACACCTCGGGCAACTTGTCCGCCCAGCCCTCTTTCTTTGACTCTAGTTTTGCTTTCAGTGTGTGCTTGATCACTTTATTCACAGCTTCCGTCTGACCATTGGTTTGAGGGTGAGCAGGTGATGCGTAGTAGTTGGTGATCTTGAATTCTTTGCACATATCTCTGAAATTCTTGTTGTCGAACTGGGTTCCATTGTCAGTTATGATGATACTCGGGATCCCGAACCTGTATATGATGTTTTTCTTGACAAAGCTAGTGGTGTTAGCCTCCGTAATGTGTACAAGTGCTTCTGCTTCTGCCCATTTGGTGAAATAGTCCACTGCTACAATGGCGTGTTTTGCTCCTCCCTTTGTTCCTGTGGGCGTTGGTCCTATTAGATCGAGTCCCCACATGGCGAAGGGCCACGGTGAGGTTAAACTTCTGAGTAATTCTGGAGGTTGCCGAATGTCGTTTGCTATTTTTTGGCATGTTTCGCAACTCTCTGCGAACCGCTGTGCTTCTGCGAACAGAGTCGGCCAGTAGAACCCCTGCCTAAGCACCTTGTGTGCTAGGCTTTTACCCCCGGTGTGATTCCCACACACTCCACTGTGGATGCTTTTTAGTATTTTTTCAGCTTCTTCACCGGCCACACATCTTTGTAATACTTTGGAGAATCCTCTCCTGTATAATTCCCCTCTTAGAATCGTGTATCGGGTTGACCGGTATCGGATGCGTTTTGCTTCCACCGCATCCTCTGGTAGTATGTTTTCTTCCAGATACCTCCTGAGTTTGTATGTCCAGTCGCTTGGGCTTGGTCGGATCTCTGCCACTATGATTTCCTCTGATTCCTCTGTACTTGGTTTAGTCAGGTGTGCCACTGGTATTGCTTTGGACCTGATGCTTGTGGTGGCTGAAGCTAATTTGGACAAAGCATCCGCTTTCTCATTCTCTTCCCGAGGGATATGAGTGATTTTGTACATCTTGAATTTTCTAAGTAGCCTTTTTGCAATGTCCAAATAAACTACCATGTGCTCTTCCCTTGCCTGGTACTCGTCCAGTACTTGATTAACTACGACTTGTGAATCGCTGTAAATTTCCAGCTCATCTGCCCCTAATGCTATGCAGACCCTCAGGCCGGCCAACAAGGCTTCATATTCTGCTTGATTGTTGGTTGCTTTGAAATCGAATCTCATGGCACACTCTACAGTATCTCCCTCGGGGGTTGTGATGACTATTCCTGCCCCGCTGCCGTGTGTGTTCGATGATCCATCTACATGCAGTTCCCATTGGAGTTTGCCGGTCTGTTCATCTTCCATTGTCCTTCTCACCTCGGCGTCTGGTTCAGTGAATTCTGCTATAAAGTCTGATACCGCCTGCCCTTTAACTGCTGCTTTGGGTGTGTATCTGATGTCGTATTCGCTCAGCTCCACTGCCCATTTGGTCAGCCTTCCCGATACCTCCGGCTTTTGAAGAATAAGTTTCAATGGGCAATCAGTGTATACCTCTATCGTGTGCGCCTGGAAATATGGCCTCAATTTTCTCGCCGACGTGATTAGTGCTAGCGCTATTTTTTCTGCCGGCGAATACCTGGTTTCTGCTGGTAACAATGCCTTACTTGTGTAATACACTGGTTTTTGTACTCCTTCCTCTAACCGGATTAATACTGAACTTGTTGCCACATTTGTGACCGACAGGTATAAGTACAATGTTTCTCCCACCACCGGTTTTGAAAGGATGGGTGCTCTCCCCAAATACTCTTTCAATTTCTGAAAGGCTTCTTCACATTCTGTACTCCATTCGAGCCCTTTTCCTCTTTTTATTGCCCTGAAGAATTGGGCGCATTTGTCTGTTGACTTGGCAATGAACCGGTTGAGTGACGCAAGGCATCCCGTCAGCCTCTGTACATCTTTCAATGTCTTCGGTGAGGCCATCTCTTGTAGTGCTCTGATCTTTTCGGGATTTACCGCAATCCCTCTTTGGTGCACTTGAAAACCTAGAAACCTCCCCGAGGGTACTCCGAAAACACATTTACTCGGGTTAAGCTTCATTTTATATTTCCTTAGGACTTCGAAGGTTTCCTTTAAATCTTCCGAATGTTTTTCTGCCGTAGTGCTCTTAGTCAGCATGTCATCTACATAAACCTCCATGTTTCTCCCAATCTGCCAAGCAAACATTCTGTTCACCAACCTTTGGTACGTTGCCCCAGCATTCTTTAATCCAAACGGCATCACTTTGTAGCAATATAACCCTTGATCCGTGGTGAAAGACGTTTTTTCTTCGTCAGCTTTGTTCATCCGGATCTGATTGTATCCCGAGTAGGCATCCATGAAACTTAGTAGTTCGTATCCTGCCGTTGCATCTACCAACTGGTCAATCCTCGGTAAAAGGAAACTATCCTTCGGGCAAGCTTTGTTCAAGTCAGTAAAATCTACACACATCATCCATTGGTTATTCTTTTTCTTGACTAGTACTACATTGGCTACCCATTCCGGGTATTTGACTTCCCTTATTGATCCTGCGGAGAGCAGTTTCTCCACTTCTTTCTTGATTGCAACGCTTCTCTCTGGATTGAACAGCCTTCTCTTTTGTACCACTGGTCGAGACTCTGGGTTGATGGAAAGGCAGTGTGATATCACTTTTGGGTCTACTCCCAGCATGTCTTCGTGACCCCAGGCAAAGTCGTCCTCATAACTTCTTAGTAATTTGACGAGTTGGTTTTTTACATGTATATTTAAACTTGCCCCTACCTTCACCGTCTTACTCGAATCTGCTGGATTCAAGGCTACTTCTTCTGTCGGCTCATCCTTTCTGACTTCTGGTTCTTCTCTAGGGTCCAATTCAAATTCTTTTGGCACCTCTGCTTGCTCTTCTGGGTCTTCAACCTTTTGCTGGGCTGCTATTGCATACACTTGGTGTACTTCCCTATATTTGTATACTGACAAGTTGGCTCTTCGGGCCATCTCTTGTGACCCTTTAACCACCCCTACTCCATATTCTGTCGGGAACTTCATCATTAGGGCATAGGTTGCTGTCACTGCCTTGGTTTTATTCAAAAATGGTCGGCCCAATAAGGCGTTGTATGGCCAGTTCTCCGTATCCACTACCACAAAGTCGAGTAGTACAGTTTTTTGACAAGGTGCCTTCCCAATCTTCACGGGCAATTTCACCGTTCCTAGCGACCTTACCTCGACTCCTCCAAATCCTCTAAGGGGCGTGGGAAATGGCTGTAGGTCTTTTCTATCTAACCTTAGCTGGTCATATACTTCTGCACTTAAAATATCTGCAGAGCTCCCATTGTCAATCAGAATCCGATGAACTTCTCTATGGCCGATCCGCGCGCCAATTACTAGCGCGTCATTCGGCCTGACATCTACTCCATGCGAGTCGGCTTCTGTGAATACGATCGGGTCCCACCCCTCCTTGATTCTCTTCGGGTCAGGTTCAATGGAATTGACATCCAGGTCTCTCCGTGCCTCCATGGCCTCTCGGATCTCCTGTGTCCTTTCCCTGTTACTCTTGCCTGTTGCCGGTCCTCCAAAGATGGTGTTAATTGCGCCCTCATCCTCGGTTTTCTTGGGACTGAATTTTCTTGCCCGACCGTCCTGCCGGCTATCCTTTTGTCCATCCACCTTTTTTAGGACAATGTCCTTCAAATGCCCTTCCCTGATGAGGGTTTCGATATGGTCTCTCAGTTGGAAACACTTGGATGTCTCGTGCCCGTTCTCTTTGTGGAACCGGTAATATTTGGTGGTGTCCCTCCGAGCATATGTTGACTGCTTATGCGGTTCTTTAGACATGTTCTTTTCTTCTAGGATTGCCAGGATTTCGCCTTGATCTTTTTTCAATGGGGTATAATTTGTATACCTGCCTTGGAACTTCTGCCGCGGTTGATCGGTTTTCGAATCATATGCTCGCCGCCCATCCCGACTATCCCGCGCTTTATTCTTTTGTTTGTCGCTTTTGGTGTCGGGCGCCTTTGTTTGATCTTTGGTTTTGGTTCCCTCTGGGCGACCGCCATGCACGAAATATCCCCCTGTGGCAATTTCTTCCTCTTCAGCCAAGGCGTACCCCCCTGCCATGTCCATCATATCGGCATAACTGGTCAGTCAGGCTCTTCTGAGGTCAAACGATAACTGGCCATTCTGAAGATTGTTGATGAATGCGGCAATTATTGCTTCGTCATTTGCGCTCCCAATCTCGGACACTTCCTGACCGAATCTCCCCAGATATTTCTTTAGCAATTCGTCTTTTCCCTGTCTGAGTTGGGATAAGTGAGCCACCGATTTTTTTCTATGCACATTCCCGAGGAACTATCTTGAGAAAGCCTTGCTCAGCTCGCCAAAGCTGTTTATGCTTGCCGCTGGCAACCTACCAAACCACCGGGAGCCTAAATCCCCTAGAGTCTGAGGAAAATTCAAACATAGTAGTGCGTCGTTGTGGACGTACTGTGCCATAGCGCTCCTATATCTCCGGACGTGTTCTTTTGGATCAGTATCTTTCTTGAACAGCTCCACATGTGGCATCCTGAATCTCTCCGGAAAAGGTGTCCTCAGGATTCCGCTGGTGAAAGGGCTTCCGGATTCGTCGTCCGACAACTCGTTACGCCCATATCGCCTGACTAAAGCATCCATTTGTCGACGATTGTTCTGAACTTCACGGGTTAGGCTCTGTATGAGTATATCTCTGTCTCCTTCTGGTTCCCCCATTGCATTAAAATTTTGACTTATGGTCAGTTTTTGGCTCCTTTCTTCCGGATTCAACTCTCTGTGATCTCGGTTCAGGCCATGCAGCCGAACTGTGCCCCTGTGGCGCTTGCGATGATGATTCTGTTCGCTTTCTTCCGAAGATGAAGCCCGGTCTCTCCGGTGATTACGCCTCCTAGGGTGATCTTGATCCATCGCTATCCGCTCTCGATCGTATCCCTTGTCAGAATCGTTCCCCTCTTTATGCTCCCTACTTCTCCTAGCTTCCCTTTCCATCTCCGGTCTTCCTGTAGGGTCTCGCCTTGCCTTTTGGAGAGCATCAGGGGTTGGTATTAGCACTGCAGAACGCAGTCTCGCTGCCTGCTGGCTTGGGGCAGACAGATTGTGAGGTGACATCAAACCTTCCGTGGTGGAAAGGTCAATTCCCTGCCTTGCTGCATCTGACATAAGTTGTTGCAGGGAAGCGCGAAATCGTTGCGCGATTTCTTCATTAGTTGTGGGGAATCGTTGAATACCAGCTAGAGCGGCTGACTGGTCCGCCGTCGTTAGGGTGGCGTCCGCTGTATTGAGCGCGGTGTCGTCTTCTAGCTCGTTACTTGGAATGCCTTGACTGTACCTGGAATCGCTACCATCCCCTTCGCCAGCCATTGTTGTCACAAACTTTCGGTCCACCCTCCTTCTAGCCCCAATTGTTGACAGTGATTTTTGATGGTCACCGGGTCAATGATTTGCTTTTGAATTGTTATGGTTTATGGATAAAAAACAGCTAAAGATCAGTAAGAAATAACAAACAATTACGTGGTAAAACCCCAATAATTGGAGAAAACATCCACGGGTTGTTGCCTTAAGCAACTAAGCCAAATTCACTATGAAGAATGATTACAAGAATATCGTATTATGATCTCTCCACAGTGATCTCTCTCTTTTCTCCCCCCTCTCTACGTAAAGATGGGGTATTTATACATGTTTACTAGGGTTTCGTGTGTGATGCCCTAGTTTTAGTCGGATTCTACTTTCCTTTTTTGTGGTGTATTTCCTGATTTGGTTGAGTCTTGATCTGATTCTGATTCTTTCTCCGTAAATAAAGGGAAAACTATTTGTTTTCCTTTCTTGAACTCTGAGTAGTCACACTGTTGCTTATCGTGAAGACGTTGGTCGCTGATTACGTTTTGCCTTGAATATGGATGCTGGTGGCTATCTGTTTTTACTGATTCCCGAGTATGCCCGAGCATGCGCCCGACTGCGATTTATTGCCCGAGCAGGTGGTCTTTGTTTGCGGTCGGGCATCCTACACTTTTTCTGAGTATGTTTTCGGGAGATTCTTTTGCTTCGTGAATTGACTTATCTTGACTTCTGCTACGTGGCTTTTTATGAGGATGACGTGTCTGTCACGACTATTTTTACCTATAACAAAGGTAAAATGGTTAGATTATTATAGGGGGTTTCCAAATATTTATTTGATTATCGTAGTTTTTGATCCACGTTGTAAATTAGAAATTTTGGATTATTATCTAAATGGTTATAATGGTCACCAAGGTTTAAAAATTGAATGATGCTGGTGCGTGTTGTGATAGAGGTAAGAAATTATTGTATGTTTTATATAATGAATATGTTACAGTCTATGGATCCTCACTAAACTCAGATGTTACACGAACACAAACTTTATCTCAGCCCCTATCATCCTTCGGATTTATGAATTTAGGGTATAGTCTGTTATAAAAAAAAATTAAAAATAAAAATAAAAACCAAAAAACCACGATATTCTTCTTCATCAAGCTCCGACAAGTATTCTGAGCTTGAATCTTATCTAAGTTCCTATTTTGAGTTTATAGAAGATACGCCAGGGAAAAAATTTGATATCTTACAATATTAGAAAGAGTATGCAAGGTACTATCCAATCATGGCTATGATAACCAAAAATATTTTTTCAACACCTGTTTCTACAGTGGCAGTAGAACAAGAGTTCAGCACCGGGGAAAATATCCTGGATGAAAAGCGTTCCTGCTTGACTCTGAAAGCACTATAGATACAGGTTTGTGTAGATGACTGGACAAAGGCTCAATATAGACAACAAGAAATCGTACATTGCGGCAATGTACGATTTCTTCAAAGATGACAAACTTGAAACTGGAGTAGCGGAGCCGGAATAGAAGATGCGGATCACTTCATCTCGAGTCCACATCATCACCAAACTTGCAATAAAACGTAAAAGAATTACGTGGCATTTGATTCCTCTAAACCCCCCAAGAGGATACGTAGGCAACTTAATTATGGTAAAAATTAAGTGCAAGGCTAATAATTTACATTTTTTTTAGTTTTATTTTAATTTAATTTTGTAATTTATCATTTATTTATTTTATGTAATTTTGAATTTCGGGGACTCAATTCCCAAATACCCAATGAAATGTAATTTGTAATTTGTCATTTTGTTTAGTTTTATTTTAATTTAATTTTATAATTTGTCATTTGTTTATTTTATTTTACTTTTGGGTGACCCAACCTAATGAATTTTATTTTATTTTATTTTGTAATTTGTCATTTATATATTTTATTTCATTTATAATTACAACTTAGTAACTTACAAGTCTAATTTTTTTTTTATTAAAAAAGGAAAAAAAAAAAAAGGTTCATAACTGCCGGTTCCATAGAAACCAAAATTGGAACCTGAATAATAAATCAATCAACCTAATCTAAGTGCAGAAAACAATAAATTGCTCATTGATTGCTTTACATGAGAAACCCTCAACAGGGAAAAACTCATGGGCTAAGTTGTAATGGTGTTTACAACCTAGGTTGATCATGTCAAACCCTATACGGTCACTAACCCACCACTACTACTCAACAGGCCTTTAATAGCTAACCTAGATTAATTTGCTTCCGGACTAAGCAACCTTAGCCACAAGATTTAATTCGCACTAAAGAGATCAACAACCTAAGTGAATATCATGATATTCAATTATGCAAGTAATGCTAGGTTGCAATAAATGCTTATCTATGATGAAAGATGACAACAATCACAATCCTAGATATCAATATTGCTAGACATGGCATATAACATAGCTATCAAAGATAAAACAATCCTAGGGAATAGCTATCAAAATACAACTCTCAATCAAACAACACAATAATCTCAATCTTGTAAATAGAATTTAATCTAAAAGCGTACAAGTAATAAAAGAGATTAATTGATAAGAAAGAATACTAAAATGGATGAAATTAGTGAACAACTTACCAAATCAAGTGTGTTGAAGAAGACTCATGCATAGATGTATCATAGATGATCCTAGATGATGCTAGAGGATGATTAATGCACATGGAAATGATTTGAGTAATCAAAAATGAGTTCTTGGATGAATTTCTCTCTTTGAAAATGCTCTCAATGAAAAATATGGATTTTTGAGTCATTGGGATGACCTAAAAAGAACGCAATATATATAGGTGTCCAAAATGATGCAACGCCATTTTGACAAAACACGGGTCGATCGCTATGGGTACCGTTGCCAAAGCCACAGCAGTAGACTTAAATGCAATCAGGTCAACAAAACGTTATGCCAACCGATGTGGCTTCCACATCGGTTATGACAGAGGTATGCGCTGGATGCAAACTGTTGTGCCTATCGTTACGAAAAACCACAGCGGCCAAGAGAGCGGCCGAGACAGAATCCTCACCGCTGTGAAGGACACAACGATATTGACAGCGGTCGCTTGGGCCAAAGCATGCCAAGAGAAAAATCATGCAATCTAAAGCTATTTATGGCATGGCAATAATCAAATGCATGAAGAGTTAAGAACTTGAATGCACAAACATAAGAGCACACAACATAAAAGAAGTATAGATATGCATGAGTTGTGTGTGTGCACAACTACGATCTTTTCAATGCGAATAAGCACAAGTGTTCTACCTTTGGAGTGCTTATCATCTTGAGGTCTTAAGAGGGCCTTTGTTGAGCTTGATCAGTAACAATTAAAAGCCTAGGCTACCCTTACATCTCAACCCCCAATTGTTTTCTCACTGAAATAAACCAATCAAACTTAAGGAACTTACATATGGAGATAGGATGAAAAATACAATTGTAGTTAAATTGCCTAAAGCATACCTAAGGGGGGTGAATAGGTTTTTACACATTTTTCAATCCCTTGAAACAAACGCAAGTTTGTCCTTCAAGGTAGCTTACATTACAACACATAAACCAAACATACAAGTATAGACAAGTAAGCCTGTGATCATTAAAGCATTGTCTATACATCAACAAGACGCAAAAGGAAGAATAACATTAAAACATAACAATAAAGAATACTTGTATTTCCAATAATGTCCAATATATTACAAGTATCAATCAAAGAATAACTATACACTAAAGAATCAATATACAAAAGAATTACATATACAACTTATGATCAAAATGATTTGCTTACATATCACATTAAACAAAATCTTGTTTCAAAATATATCACAAGTGAATATTGAGCAACAAGATTAAAATATACACATATACAAATATGAAAGAGAGAAACAGAAAGAATTGACACCAGAGATTTTTTAAAGTGGTAAAACCTCTAAGGAAGAAACATTCATGGGTTGAACTACAACCATTGGGTACTATATATACTGAATGATAGATTAGAAATTCTTTAAAAGTGACCAACTTATGATCTATTCTCTATTAGAGTCTATGTCTACTCAATCCCTATTGGTAGATAAGAAATCCCTCAATGATGCGAAACCACCATATATTGAATTCCATGTCTAACCAACATCGTTGGAAGATTAGAAATTCCTCAAAAGTGCATACATATCCCATGTACCACCCTCTATTAGAGTTTATGTCTATCAAAACGCCCGGGTCTACCAATATTGTAGCCAACTCCCTATCCAAGGCACTCATGCCTCTAGAAAACCTCCCTTGCATAGCTATCCTGACCTTCTCGAACCTAACCACTAACCAAGACTTCCTTGTTTGACTATTCAGACCTCTTGTCCTAGTCGGGCCTTCTTGCTTGGTTATCCGGACCACATGTCCTAACCAAGACTTCATACCTTTTACAAGGATTTTTTAGTGTGATCAATGAATGCAAATGATACAAACAACCAATTCAACATAGAACATGTGATCAATACACTCCATGGAATCTAGACTTAATCATGTGAGAACACAAATCAAAATAGTCTAGATGCAAAACTTAAATTAAAACCTAGAGCATGTGAAAGCACCTTGTAAGTGCCTCATTTTTATTGGCTCATTTCATGACAAACCACATTGTGGGGGTTTAAAATGTAAGGGTAGTTTAGGGCTTCCATGTTCGTGATCAAGCTCATTTGGTTTTCAAGCCCTCAAGCACAAGAGCTCATTGAAGGTAAAATCACTTGTGCTTAATCTTAATTGAAGAGATTTAGTTGCACACACACACTTAGCATATTTGCATATGTGTGCATTCTCTTCACATATCACTTTTCACACTAGCACCTCTTTGTTGTATTTTGTTGTGTGATAGTGTCTTGTAATTCGTTTCCATTTGTGTGATTGGAAATGTCTGTGCTTGTCTTAGCGCGATGTTTGACCACTAGAGAGGTCCATTTTCCTCTCTTGGATCAGTCCTTGGTCACGTGGTCTTATACCATGAGTTTTGGCAATATTGTATTGCTCAAATTTGACCTTTGGTCACTCAAATGACCATATCTCTTTCTACAGATATCAAAACCCCTTTTTGTAAAAAGGAGTAGAAAGTAGACATCCATACCTTTCCAATGTTATGTCATACGAAAGGTTTTGATGTTGTTTGGTCATGTTTCGGGAAGCTCGAATCTAGAGCTATTGCGTTGTTGCACTTTGTTTACCCGAGACAAATGCGACCTTAGAAGTGACTTCTATCAAAGTCTCTTTTAAAGTCACTTTTTGACCCCTTGTACTGAGACATATGTGACCTTAGAAGTGACTTCCATCCAAGTCACTTCTAAAGTCGCTTTTTTGACGGGAAAACTAAGTTCTCTTTCCAAAACTACGTAGTTTCATTTATGGTTTTATATATTTCCAAAACTACGTAGTTTCATTTAGGGTTCCTATATATATGATGTCTTCTCTCTTGTATGTTTTTTTGTGAGAGCAAAAATTACATCTTTCAAGAGCCAAAGAGAACTTTCCAACCAAAGTCATCTAGATTTGATTTTTATCACACAAAACACAAAGACCCATCATCCTTTCATGATTCATTCATCATCTAGCATATTCTAGGTATGATTTCTTATGGGTTTTCATTATTGCTCACATGACTTGTAGTTAGAACATTATTTGCATATCTTCACATGTTCTTACTTTACAAGATTACATCTTTATTATTGACTAGTTTCAAGATTGCTCTTTTATTGTGTTTTGTGAGTTGTATTGTGATAGCTAGCATTTAGGACCATTTTGCCCTCTAGCTAAGTCTCTATGCTTTGCAGTTAGACAATGTTGATTAGGACTCCTTGATTGCATTTCTTGATTGCATTTATTGTCCTTGACTTGTTTAATGACAACTTATGTTGATTGGCTTTTGTTTGATGACTAGATTTTAGGTTTTCATATCTATATCTAGTTAGGTCTTCATGAGCATTCATTTAGACATATTGATATCTATGATTGATTTTATTGCCATCATTTAATATCTAGATAAGCATTTAGTGTAGCCTAGCATTATTTACATTTTGGATATTGTCATATATTCACATAGGTTATTGATCTCTTCATTAAGAATTAAGTCTTGTGACTACCGGTGTGTAGTGCTCAAGAAACTTTGGTCTAGGTTCACTATTAAAGGCCTGCGGGTAGTAGTGGTGGGTTAGTGACCGTGTAGGGTTTGACGTGGTCAACCTAGGTTGTAAACACCATTACAAGTAGTGGATTCGATGATCGTGTGTGGCGCACATATCAGCCCGTGGTTTTTTCCTTGTTGAATGTTTCCACATAAAAATCAAGTGTTCTTTAAATTCCGCACTTTTACTTGATTTTTATTGTTTGTTGAAATGAGTTAATTGTGATTAATTTTGACTAATTGAAAAAATTGGTAATAATCGATTAACAACCCATTCACCCCCCCTCTAGGTTGTTTTAGACACACTCGAGTATATATTTTCACACCTGACACATATGGCTCCTAGTTTCATTCACACATCTAACACTTGAATCAATCATATACATGAAGCACATATTCAAGATATTAGAAACATACACTGAAAATGCTAGAATCACAAAATATATTCAATGAATATTCTAGCCAACATTTAGAGTAAGGATATAATTAATAATCAATTAAATCCTATTAGGCTCTAAATATAAAATCACATGTGCTAATCCTAGATTTGTTTAATTAAAGGATCCAAGCACATGCCAAGGTTATTGATCATAAAATGAATCATTCAAATCACAATTAACCCTAGATATCAAATTAATCACAATACAACTCTCAAACATGTGAAAAACTAGAATCCTAGAAAACTAGTTCACATTTATCTCTAATTAAACTTGATTAGGTTTGATTATGAAGCTATCTTTCTTAATAGCATTCATCATACATACATATACATATAGAAGAAGAAACCCCAAGGTAATTGGAGGTTATAAAAGAAGAAAACACATAGATTAGTCAAATACCTAAGAATCACGAGCTGGTTCGTAGTCCGAATTAGAAAGATTTGAGAGAAAATTCTGCATTTGGTGTTTTCAAACTCTTCTTCTTGAAATGAAATGGGAGGGAAATGAGAAACTTAAAAGAGATGAAAGAGAGGGAATAAGTGGACCAATGGACAGTGGCCACCTCACATCCCCATGAAAGGCGTGTGAGCCTCACAGGGCAGCCCCGCAGAGGGGCTGCTAGCCCATGAGGCTCACGCGCCCCACACGGCCTCCTCCAATCTTGGCCTTTGGCCAATGCTGGTCTCCCTCGCATTCTTCGACCGATTACGAACCGTGAATCCCTTACACATGAGGAAAACAATGAAACTTTGACAAAAAGTTAAGAATTCAACTCGGAATACGATGACGAAAACAACTCAATGAATGAGAACGCAAAGTAGTGTAGCTTCTTAGTTTGGACTCAAAACCTAATGAATGAGTAACCGAAATGACTAGGACTCGATAACGAATCATATAAGATCATGTTCAAGTCCAAAAACAATAAAATAAAAACAAATAAACACAATGTCACTTCCTAGAGATAATTCTAGAACATGCAATTTCACAATATTTGTTAAATTATATCTAATGCAAGTACATACTTTGTCAAGTGTGTGAATGTGTTATACTAATAGTATACAACTTTGCAGTGACATAAATGAATACCATATGTGTGTGTGTGTGTGTGTGTGTGCATGTGCTTTGTAAGAGGAATGAGATCAATTATACCTTTGTTGAGCAATATAGCTTAGTCTCTTTTTAAGACACCATCTTGCGTGAAACGTAGTCAAGTCTTTCTTTGAAGTTTTGAATCATCATTTAAAAACATCGTTTTGATATGGAATTCATGCCAACACAAACCAAAATCCTAACATAGGATTTTTATATATATATAAAAAAAAAAAAAAACGAAGAGATAGTAATTAGAAGAGAGTGTTTAATATGGTAATAATATATTTAGGATAGAGAGTTTAATACGTTATATTTAATCTAATGATGTAGGAGAGAGAGTTTTTTTATTTTGTCTTGATTAGTTTGGAGTGTCTTTAGAGTTTTTTTTTTTGTCTTGATTAGTAATTTTAGTTTAGGTTAAAATTGTCATTAATAAAAAAAAATTAAATTGGAGTGTAAATAGATAATTTGTGGATTGTAAGGAGAAGCTCTCTTAAAATATATAACTAATCCAGACCATTGATTTAGGTGATGATAAGATGACTACAAAGTGAGATGAGAAGAGGATTCAAATCCGACCCACGCACTAGGGGTCGATGTTTGAAATATGGGAGAATTGTAAATAACTCGTCTTTTGATAAAAAATATAATTTAACCCTCTGATTTGAGAAATCAGTGAATAACCCTTTCATGTTAGATTTAAAAAAAAATGGATTGATTTAAGGGGAAAAAACATCACTAGACAACCAACAACAAAAACAAGAGGGACCAACCCCAACCAAATAGAGCGGCAAGTAGGCCGCTGAAACCAAACAAAAAAAAAATCAACTAAATCGAAAAACTATATATATATTAAATTGGATTGACCTACGGGGAAAAAGCATCATAAGCAATCATATATTTAAAAACCCCTAAGCATTATCCATATATATATAAAAGATAAAAGAAAAGAAAAAAAGTGACAGAAAGCAACAAAGCACAAAGAACTAAGGAGAAAACAACCCCAAACAAAAAGAAGCAAGCATGCCACATCAAAAAGAAAATGAAAGTATTAAAAAAATCAAAAGACTCCCGGCCCATGCAATCATTGCCAACTAAAGAAAAACAAAACGGCAAGGCGGAGAACCAACAAGAATCAGCCTAAAGCTCCAAAGCATGCTTAGAAATCGCATCTGCAACCTGATTCCCTTCCTTAAAAATATGGGAAACCTGAAAATCCATTTGTGAGATCTGGAAGATGCAACACCACCACGCTTGACGAACCCTCCAAGTAACCATCTCAAAACGAGAAGAAAGAAGATGAACCACATAAGAAGAGTCATTCTCAAGCTAGATCTGATGCCACACATACTTCCAATTAAAATTAATGGTTAAGAAGCTCAGCGTCAAATGCGAAAACCTGACCAAGAGGAATAGCAAAGTAACCTTTCACAAAGGCTCTATAGTTCTGAAAGATACCACCACAACCACCAACCCTCGGAGAGCCCATAGTAGCATCATATGTATTTACTTTGATCCAACCAGGAGCCGGAGATGACCAAACCACATTTTTGATCACCGGAGTTTTAAAAGGGCGACCACGAAGACCAAATCGACGAAGAATCAAAAGGTCGTCCATACAATTATGCATACAACCAATCTCCATGTAATTAGCCTTTGAAACTATATGCCAAACTAAAGAGAGGACGGTTCTAAAGTCCATCAATTACCCTTCAAAGATCCATTGATTAGGGGTAGTCCACACCGTCAAAATCACTGCATGGATAGCCGCCTTCCATAAAATCCTAACATGCTCATTAAAGGAAACTAACATGGCCTACAAGAAGAAGGATTGCAAAATTTCGATAGAGACACGTCGCTAAAAGCCAAGAAAATAGCCTCCCAAAGAGCAACCGCCAAGGAACAATGAAGAAAAATATGATTAGCTGATTTATTGCTAACTCCACAAATACTGTAATGAGAAGCCAACTGGAACCTATACCTGCAAAAACGATCCTCAATAAGAAGTTTGTTCAACATAAGGCGTCAGGTCAAAGTTGAGTGAGAGGGGGGAATAAAACGAGACCAAACATCTCTCCACCAAATAACATGAGGAATATCACGAAAAAACTAGGAATAAGCAGCCTTGCAAGAAACACAACCATCTCGAGAATTAGCCCAAACCAGAGAATCCACAACAGGAGAAATCGCAATCCGATCAATCTGAAAACACAAATTCAGGAAGTGCGCTCAGAAACAATCATCCAACACCCATCTACCCTCCTAAATAAAATTTAAGACCTTCGCCCATAGTGGATTAGCCAAATAATCCGAAATCCTTAAAAGCTCCAAAATGGGAACCCTTAGTCAATTATCACACCAAAAGTCTTGCTAAAAGTTCTCGACAATCAGCCAGATACCTTCTTTAAGAAGGAAACTATAATTGAACTGAAGAGAAGACCAAATCGAGGAGGTGAAATACCTTCCTTGAGGCTTCTATAGATGCCTGATACCTCTCACGAAGAAATGAGAAAACAAAACCATTAGAGGTCATAAACTTCCAAGTGAATTTCCGCAATAGCGAGTCATTCAGCAACCTAAGATCTTTTATACCAAGACCACTCTAAGAGTAAGGTCTAAAACAACGATACCCTTTGACCCGAACCAACTTAGTCTCCTCACAAGAATCGGTCCACAAAAAGTTCCTCAACCTGTGGTTAATTAGTGACAGTAAAGAAAAAGGCCACTTGTAAATCTTAAAAGAGTGCACAAATGAATGAGTGATGATCGACCTGATCAAAGTAGCACGACCGGCCAGAGAGAGGGACTTGGCCTTCCATTTAGCGAATTTAGACAAGATCTTATCCACAATAGACCGTAACACTGCCTTTCGAGACTTACCTCAAAACAAAGGAACTCCTAAATAAGAGAACCAGAAGCTGCCCAATCTGCATACCAACTAGAGACTGCAAACTACCAATCCGAGAAAGGGAGATAGAAGATCCAAAATAAATGGAGGACTTACCTCAGTTAACCAACTAGCTTGAAATATATCACCATAATCCCTAGAAGCACCTATGATATTCTTCAGATTCTTTTGAGTGCATCTGTAAAAGATCAGAACATCATCTATATAGAACAAACGAGTTGGAGCCAAAAAAAAAACCCTTGGGGAAGAAACCAACAGAATATGAGAAGAACCCACCATCCTCGTCAATAATCTATGAAAATACCTACAAGGTTATACTAAACAACCTAGAGGGGGGTGAATAGGTTGACACACTAGTTTTAAAAACTCTTTCGTGACTTATGTCAAAACCTTGGTGAGCATACAAATTAACCTTTAACAAGATTATTATGACAAAACAATTTACACAAGTATGCTCAATTCACCACCCTTAGTCTATAAAACATATACCAAGAAACAATGTATCTCATATACAAGTATGTTCAACGAAAAGCACATTCCACAAGTTGTAATATGAATATTACAATGTAAGAACACAATAACTTGCTAGTGAAGAAACTATATTAAAATTAAAATAAAGAATACTTGTAATTAAATAATGTCTAATATATTACAAGTATCAATCAAGGAATACCTATACACAAAAATCAATGAATAAAAGAATTATATTTACAATTATGATCAAAATGAATATGCTTACAAATCACACTTTACAAAATCTTGTTTCCAAATACATCACAAGTGAAGATTGTACTACAAGATTAAAACATACACATATACAAACATAAGAGAAGGAGATAGAAATAATTAACACAAGAGGTTTTTTAACGTGGTAAAACCTCCAAGGAGGAAACATCCACGGGTTGAACTACAGTCATTGGGTACTATATATATTGGATGATAGATTAGAAATTCCTCAAAAGTGACCAACCTTGACCAACTTCCTATTGGAGTCTATGTCTACCCAATCCCTATTGGAAGATACAAAATCCCTCAATGATGCGCAGCCACTATATATTGGAGATCATATCAAACCAACATCGTTGGAAGATTAGAAATTCCTCAAGAGCTAATACGCATCCCATGCAACACTCTCTATTGCATTCATTTAACCAAGCGCCCGGGCCTACCAATAAAATAGCCAACTCTCTATCCAAGGCACTCATGCCTCTAGAAAGCCTTAAATGCATAGTTATACGGACCTTCCCGATCCTAGCCATGACTTCTTGCTTAACTATCCGAGTACTCCCGACTCTAGTCATGACTTCTTGCTTGGTTATCCGTGTTAGGATTATGATCAATAGTAAGAATGCAATATTGTATTTGACAATCTTATCATATTAATAAAGTGATTTCTATTTTTTAATGAATCATATAGCATTTATAGTTATAATTGTTAAAGTAAATAATCATAAGGTCAAAATGCTATGAGAAAAGAAGAATTGTTCGTATATCTAGATATGTATGAGGTAGACACAATTCTTTAGTTAGTCTTGAATAATGTTCACAACTTAAGGTAAAGGTTGGGCACCTTTATCTTGTTAAAGTAGTAGATTCTTTTGCTAGCATTTGAGTGGGATCAAATGTGTTATGATAAGTCTAAAACCATCAAAGTGTCTTTGAGTAAAAGAATCTAGTGCACTAGGTGCATTGAACAGGATTACAATGAAATACTTTATCTAGAACCGTCAATAGATAAAAGTTTTTTCATTATGAGGACAATCGGAGAGTCTATCTTAATCCTGAGATAAATGATGGACTTATAGTTACAAGTGTTATCATTTGAGCTATCAATGAGTACGATAATATAAGATAGTCTATCCTCGATAGTTTGGTGGTATTCATTTGCTAATTGATAGAGAACTTCATTTATATATATAGATATTGTGGCTCCATTTATTAAATGAGAGTAGAAGATCATCATATGGATGTTTTGAGGTATTGAATATTAAATTTTAACGTTAAGTTTTTGATAGTGTCTATTGAAACATGGCTTCTGGATAAGTCAAAATATCCAAGTTCAAAATGTGGGTTTTATGAGTAAATATGGTAACTTGGAGAGCTATAGGCAATCTATGAGCTCTTGGTGATTACTGATATTCTTCACGAGGATACACTATCTCCAATAAGATTGTCTAGGGTACGAATGAGAAATACTTGCTTATTCTATCTTTATTTAAGAGTGCAATTTTAGTTTTTTAATGGAATGAACTAAAATTAATAGATCGAACCCAAGTGAATCATTTGTTGATTGTGATTGGGTTATGTCTATTGAAGCTTAAATTTAGATAGCCCACCAAGATCCTCAATTCACACGGACTTGCATGGATTACTTGATATATTCTACCGGACTAATTATGGGTCCATCTAGAATTGTATTAAGGCATGTGGATTTGTTTCTTTTAGTAAGAATGAGCCTATTTCACATGTGGGCTTTTTTATTAAGGTCCAATGGATTAAATAAAATGGAAAAAATAATATATGACCCATGTGGTGCACTTGGGTGGCAAGGATATTAATTTAGTCTAATATATTATTTGATTAAATGGAGATTAATTAATTTATTGATTAATTATTTAATTAAAAATCAAAATCTTTTTCTGACTAGGAAATATGTTTCTTAGTGTTATACTATTGTTAATAGTATAATAAATACTAATAAATATCAAAGACTTTATTTGGTAAGTGAATAAATAAAAGGTATTTATTTATCTAGTCAAATAAGGAAGTTTTTGGATATAGTCATAATTAAATAATACACTAAAGAATTGGATTAGAGTTTGGATTCTAAGGTTGATACTTGATAGGAATTTTGGTGAAGCACAAATCCTCTTGAGGAGAGGATTTTGGCCAACACACAAATCATTTGTGTATGTGGATTTCGACCACCACCTAAATTCACATCAAGGGAATTCGGCCAACCCTAATTAAAAAGCAAGAGGGAATTCGGCCACCATAAATATACATATCATGATATAGATTTCGGCCACCCTAATGTTTTTCTAGAGAGTTATTTTCTTTTGCTTGAAAAATAAATCCAACTCTAGAGACTAGTGTGAGAATTTGTCCAAGAGGAAAAAGAGAGAAGAGTTGGTTCTTACTTCAATAGTGCACTAGTAGCTTTTACATTAAAAGGCTTTGTGCACAATTTGTATTAGGTTCACACAAATTTCGATCAAAGGATTGAGAATTCAAAAGTGACCGGAACTTTCTTTGTTATCTCTTGGAAGTTATTGTGACTAACGAAAAAGAAAAGTTTTTGTTAACCATCCTTAAGTACACAATTCAAAGAAAGGGAGACCATGCTCCTAAGTGATTCGCGTTCGTGATTGGATTGGAAGATCTTGCGGATTACCATCGACGCAACGTCAATCGGATCACGCGACAAAGGTACGATACTTTTAATCATATATAATCATATATGTTAATTAATTAAGGGGTTAAGTTTCATCTTTAAGGAAAAATTTTAAACTATACTAAACCTATTTTTCGCTTCCGCCGCATGTATTTTTCCCTACAATTCGGACCTCACGTCCTAACCAAGACTTCATGCCTTTTACAAGGACTTCTTAGTGTGATCATGTGAATGCAAATGATGCAAACAATCAATTCATCGTAGAACATGTGATCAATACATTCTATGGAACAACTAGACCTAAACATGTGAAAACACAAGTAATATAGTCTAGATGCAAAACATGAATTAAACCTAGAGCATGTTAAAATACCTAACACAAAAGCTCCTAGTTTCATTCACACAAATAACACTTGAATAAATCATAAACATGAAGCACATATTCAAGATTCTATAAGCATACACATAAATGCTATAAACATAAAATGTATTCAATGAATATTCCAGCTAAAGATTTAGAGTAAGGATATAATGATAAATCAATTAAATCCTAGATATCTCTAAAAACACATACACAAACACTAATCCTAGATGTTATCAATCAAAGGATCAAAGCACATTTCAAGGATTATTAATCATAAAATGATTCAATCAAGTCACAAATAATCATAGATATCAAATTAATCACAATAAAACTCTCAATTATGTGAAAAACCTAGAATCCAAGAAACTAGTTCACATATGTCTCTAATTAGACTTTTGATTAGGTTTGATAATGAAGCTATCTTTCTCAACAGCATTCACCATACATATACATACATATAGAAGAATAAACCCCAAATTGAAGGTTATAAAAGAAGAAATCTCAAAGATATGATCAATACCTCAAGATCACGAGCCGGTTCGGTTTTGGTGATGAAACCACTAAAAAACTTGATCAAACAGCTACAAGACCAAAAGGTAGAGGACTTGAATATGAACAATCTCCAACTTGAATCAACCAATTCCGACTTGAAATGAAAATTCAAATGGTGTGAGAAATTTCGACCAAATGGTGTTTGGAAGGTGAGAAAAAGTTGAGAGAAAATTCTAGTGTGAGAAATTCTAATTTTTCTTCTTGAAATGAAATGGGAGGGAATGAAAATATTTAAAAAGGAGAGAAGGAAAGAAGCCACCAATCACGTGGTGCCATGTCAGCAGCCTGTGTGGGGTGCATGTGGCACACATGGGCAGAAGGCCTGCCTGGCCGTATGGCACACGGCCTCTACACGTGGCCACCAAGCTTAGCCGTTGGCCATGCTTGCTCCTCTCGCACTCTGCTCGCATTCTTTAGCCGTATTTGGGCCTCCGAACTCCGATTTCGAATCCGTCTTTGGATTACGAATTGTGACTCTCTCACGCACAATGACGACTACAAAACTTTGATAAAAGGTTGAGAATTAATTTTGAAAAATGACGACAAAGACAACTCAATGAATAAGAACATAAACTAGCGTAGTTACATCGTTTGGACTCGAAACCTAATGAATGAGTAACCGAAATGACCAGGACTCAATAAGGAATCATAAGAGATCATGTTCAAGTCTAAAATCAATAAAACGGAAACAAATAAACACAATATCACACACATATGTCGTTTCCTTGACATAGTCCTAAAGCATGCAATTAATAGTGTTTGTCAATATAAATCTAATGCATGTGCATACATTACCAAGTGTGTGAAAGTGTTATATAAATGTTGTTCAACCATGCAGGGCCATATATGAATGCCATGTGTGTGTATGCCTACACCTTGTAAGAGGAATGAGGTCTAATATACCTTTATTATTCAATGTAGCACATTCCTCTTCGAACACTCCTTCTTGCATGAATTTGTGGCCAAGTCTTTCTTTGAAGCTTTGAATCATCATTCTTAAGACCACTAAGTAATACAAGAAAAACATCGTTTTTATATGGAATATATGCCAAGACAAACCAAGAACCTAACAATCTACTATGGAAATCCTTAACAATACCATACAAAAGCGGAGAGAGCGGATCTCCTTGATGAACCCTTCTAGAACAACGGAAATAACCCTCTGGGACCCCATTCAAAAGAAACGAAAGCCTATACGAACGAAGAATGCCGCCTATCAAACAAAATCGAAAAACTAATGTTAGATTGTTAATTGACTTTATTTAAATTAAAAAAAAATAACCATTTTTAAATTTTTTATTATATGAAAAGAAATAATAAAAAATATAGTAATAATAATAAAAATAACTTCTTAAAATTTGTAAAATATATTACAATAAAAATATATAAAAGTCAATTAATATTTAATATATAATCAAAAACTATAAAGAAGACATGCACGTGGTAAATATGGACATGTGAGCAGTGAGCCTCTCCTTCAAATATATATATTTAAAAATAAGTTTGTTTTTTTATGATATTATTATTTACATATAATAATATTTTGTTTTTAGTATATATATTTTTTAATTTATTAAGTTAAGTCCTATAGAAAACCACTTTAATAATCACATTTTATTAAATTTAATTAAAATCAACTAATGGTCAACTAACATCAGGGTTCTTTTTTTGATGATTTCTCAAATCAAAGGGTTTAATTTGTGTTTTCATCAAAAGATAGGGGTTTATTTAAAATTCTCCTTTAAAATATTGACAATTTTCCATATTTTTGTTTGTATTTCTGTATTTTACGAGTATTGATATCTGTGTAATATCTTTTTAGCAGAATATTGGGTGTAAAATATCATCATATTTTTATTTAATATCTTGAAAATTTCTATGAAATATCGAGGAAATTGTTATGAAATGCGAGGACTTTTTTGTCAATGCATAATGAGAAATGGATAATATTTTCTAATACTTTTATTTACCTTTTTTTTTTTTTTTTTTTTTTTTTTTTTTGAGGTATTACCAAATAAGTCCTAGATTTAAAAAAATAAAAATAAAAATAAAATCAAAAAAGTTACCAAATTGGTCCCTAACTTTTTTCATAAGTGCCAAATTGGTCCCTTCCTTAACCTTTCGTTTGTCAAACTTAAGGGTAAAGGGGTATTTTAGTCTTTTAACTTGTGTAAAAAAATTAAAAAATAAAATATTTTTTATACAATAAAAAATAATTATAAAAATCTATTATTATTATTATTATTATTATTATTATTATTATTAAAAAATTAAAAGCAATAATACTAATAATTCCACCTTCAGTGCCTCAGGTGGATTCCAACAATTTCCTCATCCACTTGAGGAAATCGTCATTGTTGAGAGCTTGTGGCTCTCATATGCTACTGGGTTAACACTACTTGGTTGTATGAAATTGGCAAGCATCCCCGATTTTAGAGTTGCTTATTACTTTTTATATAAAAGTCTAATTAGTATTGGGGTTGAGGAAAGACCTTGGTTTATCTTCTTCGCTAAATCAAACATTGGGGTTGACTTAGTAAAGCCCGTAGCCATAAAAGTGTTGGAGGCATGAGATTGAGTGTTTGTTTGGTTGAGCATTCTACTACCTCAAAAGGTCTAGAAATGTCCATTTGAGTTTTTTAAAGTTGTTTGATTGAGTTTTTAAGATTGTCTATTTTAAATTGAGTATAGTCTAGTAGAGTTTAAGCCTCTACCAAGCAAAATCTCATATGGATGTGCTTCTCCAAATAAACCTTTTTTTTTAAAAAAAAAAAGTCTACTAACCAAACAACTATAATTTTATTTTTCAAAAACTCTATTTTTAATAGATCTACTACAAGTAGATCTTTTACCAATAGAGATTTTTCAAAAGCCCAACCAAACAAGCTCTGAAATTCAATGGTTTCAAGTGCAACATAAGCCATTGATAGAGGCAGTCATTTGCTTCATTAATTTCAACGGTGGTAGTTGTAGAATCTGCTATTGGGAGAACGCGATTGGATGCATGAGGAGCAATAGGGGCAGAAGGTGATTTGAGTAGCTATCAAAACTATTCTGAAGTTAATGTTTTCGTTACCTCCACGATTTGGGTTGGAATCATGCAAGACTTCCAGGATCTGAAAAACAAAATCATGGAGGCTTCATAGCATCTAGTTACTTTCTTTTGTTTTTAATTTTTACTTAATTTTTTTTAATTTATTAAGTTATCAATTCTAAGTAGGGTATTATAGTAATTTCACAACTTCAGCCCAAATCATGTTGGAGAAAAATTCAGAATATGTGTACCTTACATTGATATTTGTTGAATATAACCATAAAATGCTTCAAATTATAACTTGTGTCGAGCTGAATATTGCTGCAAAATAGAAATTGTATTCTTCGAGGCATGTCATTAATGATGCTTTCCTTAAGACATTGTTTGCCCCTACCAATTGGGTGTTACACCGGGTTATGCAAATATGCCTCTAAGATATAATGAATCATCGGTGTCTAACGATGTTGTGCACTAACGAAATTAGACCGTAAGCACCGTTGACATTTGCAAGCTTATTAAGATACAAAATTTTATCATTGCGCAAATTGATAGAATATCAGTAATTTAATGCAAGGAAACACATGTGACGACATGGGTTTATTAAAATATGAGAAAATGGAGAAGATGGATCACAACTGTCCAAACTCTCCAAGTTAGCCAAATTTTGTTCTATCTCAAATGATGTAGGAATGTGCATTTTTTAAGAATGACTTGCACCTATTTCTAAAACGATGCAACCTTTGATGTTTTACACTCATTCATGAAATGATGCAACGTTTAGTCATATAGTTGTGTCTTTTCTACTCAATAAGACACACAAACATCATTTGGAAAAGTTGTGACTTTTCATCAACAATATCTGGAAAGTTATGTCCTTTCCATTCCAATTTAATTTAGTTGAAAATTTTCTAAGAAGTCAAACGTCTAAATTAAGGACCAATTTGGTATTGTTTTAAAAAAAATTAAAATCAGATTATTTTATAATTTTGATATAAAATGATGTTTGGTAAAACTTCCAAAAGTGATTAATTGATAATCTGACAAGTTTTGACAGTGATTTTAAGAAGTAAGTGAGTGGTTACTTTTTAAAAGTAATTATGAAATAATCTATTTCAGCATTTAATAAATCTTTTAAAATATCATTATTATCCTTATGAAATAAAGTTAAAATCATTTATATACCTTATTTCATCTTAAAATTAAATATTCTATTTAAATATTGATTTGATTTATAAAATCTTTTAAAAATATTTTATTGTTCTTATGGATTTTTTTTTCTAATTTAAATATTCTACTTAAATGTTGATTTAATTTATATAATTAATGAAAAAAATGAAATAGGGTAAATCATGTATATTTTAGTCGTTGTAACTAATCTCAGCACTTGCAATAAAATTACCAAACATATGTATACTGTTTTTTAGCTATACAGTAATTTTAAAAATACAATTAACCAAACATCTACTAATTAACTTGACAGCTGATTATTCGTTCAGTACAGCTGACAGTGATTATTATAAAAGTTACAGCAATACCAAACTGACCATAACTGTCAACATGACCAATTTGGTATTTGTGAAAAGTTAGGGACCAATATGGCACTTAAAGAAATAAACATAAGGATCAATTTGGTCACTAATTCAAATGTCGCAAACTACAATGATTCAAGACTTATATGGTGATTGCCTTTCAAAAAAAAATTATATAATATATATGGTTGAACCACCTAGGTCTTCCTTTTAGTTTTAAAATTTCTCTAGCTTGTATGATGCAAACTATTGGAGAATGAAGTTTTAATGGAAGTTTTTCAATTTTATATGGATCATATGTGCATTATATTACTATATTATATGTTTTTGAACAACAACAAAAAAACATGTTTTTTGGTTAGATTATTGATTGTTTTAACATTTAAATTTTCTATGTTTTTATAATTTGAGCTATATTTTTGTACTTTTCGTAAATTTTATATTAATTTCTGTCAATATCAATATTAAAAAAATAAAATAACATAATGTTTTAGGAGTTGAGGATTGAGAGAAATGATTAAGGTTTTGTTTCTTTTAAAGTCTAGAAAGAAACATTATATGGTTTTTGGTATTTAAAGTTTTTAAAGTAATTTTTTTATTATTGTTTAAATTGACAAAAAAAAAATGTAATTTTTTTTTTTTTTTTAGTTTAGATTGATAAATGATGTTTGTTTAGTTTCCATTCCATGATTAGGTTTATTTTGGCCGATTAACCATTCAAATAGTGAACAAGAAAAAGAAAATAAGTGATACAGAGGAAATGATTGTGGAAGAACATTGTTAATAAGTTCATTACTAATTTATCAGACTAAAGATTATAATTTCACCCGAATCTGTGGGCACCCACCCGAATCCAAACCACGTGGGTTGGGTTTGGATTTTGTTATTCGAGTCATGGGTCGAGTTCAGTTGTAGGAATACAGACCCGAAGTGGGTTCAGGTTCGAATTTTGAAAGAACCACCGAACCCAAACTTGCAAACCTGAATATTTAAAAAAACTTAAATGCAAACACTCAAAACTATGTAGTTTTGAGTTTTAATCTAAAAAACCTGGTTGTAAGGACCTCTATTTTGCGGCTTATTTCATGACAAACCACATTGAGGATGATTGTGTAATGGGTGGCTTAGGTCTTCTTGATGATTATCAAGGCAAGCTTCCAAGCATCTCCATGACTTCAAGAGCGAAATGTATATTCACTTGAGTTTGCCACTTGAAGAGTTTAGGTGCGCACACACACTTCATGCATGCTTTGTTCATCTTGCATATGTGTTCTAATTGTTTATATATGTGCATCCATTACACCCATTACACTTGCACTTCATTCTTAGACTTAAGTGTGTTTTTGTGTGATGTAATTCGTTTTCCAATGATTGATCAGAAACGTCTGCACATGCACAATGGTGTGCTTATCTTAGCATGATGAGGACCATTAGAGAAGGTCTTATTCTTCTCTTGATTTGGTCTTTAGTCACATGGTCTTATACCATGAGTTTTGGACATTTTGTTGTTGTCCATATTTGACCTTTGGTCACTCTTTTGACCATATCTCTTTCTATAGACATCGAAACCTCATTTTGTAAAGTAAAGTAAAAAGTAGACTTTAATACATTTCCAATGGTATATCATACTAAAGGTTTGGATGTCATTTGGTCTTCTGTTTGATCCTTTTGGAAATAAGGTTGTTATGCTGATTTGCTAGTGCGCGAGTCCCTACCCGCGCAGTCACTAGCGAAGTCATTTTCAATTATTTTCTTGGTCCCAGTGCGTTGGTAACTACGCGGGTCCATATCAGCACAGCGGACTCACGCACTGCACTGATTTTTGCACTATTTTCCCAAAACAACCTAGTTTCACTAGAGCTTCTATATAAACTTTCTTTTCTTCCCCATTTCGACCTAGAACTCAAAATTTCCAGATCCTAGTGAGAGAATTCATCAAGATTGCTTCTTTAACTCTCCAAACCCCAAAACCTATCTTCATCTTGCATCTTTAGCATCATTTAAACATGGGTATTTATTAATGTCTTCACTTGGTAAGTAAAACAAACATCCTAGCTCATTTATTGTTCTATTTCATCAAGACATGTTATTTATTGCTCAGGTTAGCAAATCTTCATACTTATTGTATATCTATTAAAGTTATGACATGTTTGGGGTTTGTTTGTGATAGCTAGAATCTAGGACCATATTGCCCTTCTAGCTAAGTTTTTATGCCTTGCATCTAGACTTTGATATTTATGCATCATTAATTGCATTTCTTGATTGAATATTTATTGCCCCTGTTATATGTTGTGACAACTTGTGTTGGTTGGACTTTATTTGACAATTAGGTTGTTAGATTTTATCTGAACATCTAATTGAGTCCTTATGTATGGGTATGTTGGCATTATTTGATAACTAGGCTATTAAATTGCATTATAACATCTAGTTAAGCAGTTTGTGTGTGGTCTTACACATTATTGCATTTGAGCATATTGTTATATATACACTTAGACCGTATACTCTTCATAGAGTCAAAGTTTTGTGGCTTCTAAGTGAAATTGCACAAGCAAGTAAAGTCTTGCAACCAAGGGTGGGTTGGCAAGCATTGGTCAAGTGCCACTGTAAAAGACATGCGGGTAGAGTAAGAGGTGATCACAGCAAGAGTAATGGATTAGGGGATATTACTATTGATTGAACCAAGAGTGATGAGTGGTAGTGTCCATAGTCTGAGGTTGTCAAGAGTGAGAGTCCGAGTATCACTTGATGGTGTAACCATTTATTCATATTGTTGATTTCCGTGACTGTATGTGACTAGAAGGATAGCCCATGAGTTTTGCCCAGTTGGAGGGTTTCTCAAGTAAATCAATTCGATGTTTCATTTATTGTTTTCCGCATTTTAATTTCGTTGATTGATTGTTTGTTTGAATTGGGTTTCATTGTTAATATTGACTAATTGAAAACGTTGGTAATAATTGATTAACAACTCATGCACACACACACACCCCCCCCCCCCCCCCCCCCCACCCACTCCCACTCCTACTCCCACTATAGGTTGTATTAGACACACGCTTGTTGTATCTTCACTGGTTTTCTTCACTCTTTCATTCACTCAATCAATCCATCCCTAGTCAAGCACTGCACCTCCATTGTCTGTTTGTCTTCTTCAATCTTCAAGCGTCACGCCTCTACCGTCTTCTTCAATCTTCAAATCCTCATGGAACTATCATCACTGAGTTCTCTCTTGGACTCATTATCACCAATAGGTATGTCTATATACCAGAGCAGATAAGATACCAGAGTATTTGTTGGCAATTTAGAAGAATTGCTTTAGCTTTTATGATAGGTATTTAGTGTTTAAAAGTTTTTAAATTTTTTAATTTAAGTCAGATATTGTCTTCACGACAGTATATATCTATTTTTGTTTCTATATTGTAATTGAAACGTTAACAGAGAAATATTTGTTTTCTTTTTTTCCTTCTATGTTGATTAAAATTATATTATTTTGATAATCAGAATCCTATAATTTGCATGTGTAATTTTTTTTTATTTGCATGTTAATTTGTATAATTACACATTCAAAGACACCAAATCTGAGATTTTTGTTCAATTTTCAACTTTAAATGTTCAATATTATCGGGTTTTTGTTCAACATTCTTGGTTCGTGGGTAGGCGGGTCAAAACCCGACCCGAATAATTTCAAGGGTTGAAACCCGAACCTGAACCTACAATATTATTCGAGTTCGTGGTCAGGTTTCGGTCAAACAATATTTCACGGGTTCAAGTTCAAAACTCGACCCGTTGCCATTCTTACATTAGACCCCTTTATTTGCAATTATGCTCTATTAAAATCATTTTCAAAATTTGTTGTTTTCGCCAACATTGTTAAGAGATATATTCAGATGTACAGGCTGATACTATCGAAGGCCGAAGTCTGTACTTTAGATGATTGCAGTACACTAGCTATTTTAAATATGGATTTTCTTTTGAATTCTTCAGAAATTATCAAGGGATGAAACCCGAACCTAAACCCGCAATATTATTCAAGTTCGTGGTCAGGTTTAGGTTAAACAATATTTCACGGGTTTGGGTTTAGAATCCGACCTGTTGCCATTCTTACATTAGACCCCTTTTATTGGCAATTATGCTCTATTAAAATCATTTTCAAAATTTGTTGTTTTCACCAACATTGTTGAGAGATATATTCAGATGTATAGGCTGATACCATTGAAGGCCAAAGTCTGTACTTTAGATGCTTGCAGTACACTAGCTGTTTTAAATATGGATTTTCATTCGACTTCTTCAGAAATTATCAATTCTGTTGTTGCTAGTACCATGAATGACGCTAATGACGTCCTATGCTGGCTTAGTGCCAATAATCATTTTCCTCCCTATAGTTTGACATATTAGATACTTTACCCTCTCTAGTTTTAGTAATGGTTATTTTCCCCCCTGGAAACCAAAATATTAGACATTTTACCCCCTCTAGTTTTAGTAATGGCTATTTTCCCCCCTAAAAACCAAAATATTAGACATTTTACCCCCTAACCATTTGTTAGTCCATTAGTCAACAACTTTGACCATAAAAAAATCATTTAAATACCCCTATTACCCTTAAACACATTAGTTATGCCCTCTAATGACACCACTAATTGTTTTTAAAGAAATAAAAAAAAAATTAAACTAATAAAAGTATTTAAAAAAAAAGAGAGAGAAAACCATAATTGGCCATAAGAATTATTAAACTTTTGTTAATAACCACTTTTGAAAAATTAATTGTTAATAACCACTTTTTCAAAAAAATTTCACTGTATGTCCGTAATTTACTAGAATGCCCTTGAAATTAGTTTTATTTATTTATTTATTTTTTATAGAAAAACTCAAACTTGAAATCATGCCTAAAATTAAATATGTGAAACTTGAAAACATGCAAAAAATGGAATATGTGAAAGTTGATGTCTTCTTCCCCAATTTTCTTTCTCTCTCCTCTAGTCTCTCTCATTTTCCTCTCTCTCTCTCTCTCTCTCTCTCTCCTCGATCTACCTCTCTCTCTCCTTTATGGCCTCTCACCGGCGTGATGGAGGCTCGCCGGGCGCTGGCGAAAGCGTCACCGAGCACCGGCGAGCCCTAAGTTGCAGCGGCAACGCACGGAGTTGTTGCAGCTATTGTCGCTAAACGAAGCAACAGCTCTGTGCGCTGCTGCTGCAGCTCGGGGCTCGGTGACGCCTTCGCCGGCGCTCGACAAGCCTCCATCACGCCGGCGAGAGGCCATAGAGGAGAGAGAGAGGTAGATCAGGGAGAGAGATCAGAGGAGAGAGAAAGAAAAAAAGAGAAAGAAGAGAGAGAGAGCTGATTTGAGGGTTTTTATATGAGGGCTTTCTTATAATTTCTCAAAAAAGTGGTTATAAACAAATAATTTCGTTTGTGGTTAGAAAAGAATTTCCCCTAATATTTGTGGTCATTATGAGTAATTTCCACTAAAAAAAAAAACATAACTGAAAATAAAAAAAATTATAAATTTAATTAAACTTTAATAAAAAAAATTCAGTATTTCAAAAATAAAATATTAATGTTTTTTACATTAATTAAAATTTTTAATTATTTTTACATTTCATTCTTTATATTAATGTTTTGTAAATTAAATTTTTATTTTTACATTTCATTCTTTATATTAATGTCTTTTAAATAAATTATTCAATATTTCAAATATATATATATTAATGTTTTTTACATTATTTTTACATTAATTAAAAATTTTCATTACTTTTACATTTCATTCTTTATATTGATGTTTTTTAAATGAAATTTTTATTTTTACATTTCATTCTTTAAATTAATGTTTTTTAAATAAATTTTTATTTGTACATTTAATTATTTATATTTATTTTTGTTTAAATATTTTTTTTATTAAAGTTTAATTAAATTTTATAATTTTTATTTTCAATTATTAAAAAAAAATACTTTATTAGTTTCATTTTTTTTATGATTTTTTTTTCTTTAAAAACAATTAATGGGGGTATAACTAATGTATTTAAGGGTAATAATGTCATTTAATTGATTTTTTGACAGTCAAAGAAGTTGACTAATGGACTTTCTAACCATCAGGGGGTAAAATGTCTAATATTTTGGTTTTTATGGGGGAAAATGGTCATTATTGAAACTAGAGGGGGCAAAATGTCTAATATTTTAGTTTTCAAGGGGAAAATGGTCATTACTGAAACTAGAGAGGGTAAAGTGTCTAATATTGCAAACTACAGGGGGGAAAATGATTATATCCCATTCAAAAATTCAAATGCACTATAGTGTGGGCTAGATGTGGACAGAGAGGGGAAGTTGGCGTGTTGGCCACGTGCCTCCACGTCACTCCCTCTCTTTGGTTTGGCTTTCATGCCATGCCAAGCCATCTTCGGTCCAGCGCATTCTTCGGTCCAGATTTGACATTGGAACTCGAAATTCGATTATATTTTTGGAATACGAAAATAGACTCAATCACCGATATGGAAAATTGCATAACTTTCTACTTGGAACTCGGAATTCGATTTTGATTTTGATTTCCGACAAAAATACTGAATGTCTCAGAAATCATCCGAAACATATCCGAATTTATCAAAATACCCCCGAATCCCACAAATAAACCCGAAAAGCCTTGGAAACATCCAAAAACACTTAGATAAGTCTCTGAATTGCAACTCCTATAGGGACAAATCCACATACAGTTGGACTTGTAAAAAATGAAAAATCTCAAAAATATAATTCTTTAAAAATGCAATGAGATTTAACCAACCATACCAAAACAAACAAAAACACTAAAATACACAACCACGTTCGAAATATGTCATTCCTTAAATTTATTTCCTAGCACATGATTGCTAATGCATGGACATACGAAATGTGAACGTGTGTGTTACATAATTTTGCACAACGATGTAGGGACATGAATGTATGATATGTGTGTGTGTGTGCGCGCATACGTCTCGCAAGAGGAGAGAGAATCTCGATACCTTAACATTCAAGTAAACATCTTTTCTCTTGAAGATGAACTTTGCATGCGAAGTTGCTTTCCTTCCTTGAAGTTCATATCAAACATGAACCACCTAAGCAACTAATCAACACAAACAAAGAGAGTTTTGTTATGGAATCAAACTAACACAAATCTAAAACCTAACAGAATGGAAAAATAACAAAGTTGTCAGCTAATGAAGATTTTCAAAAGGAGAGTAGTAAAGAATTCGAATTTTGCTATCTCGGTTTCATAATCTCCAAGAAAAACAGGAGCAATGTAGTACCTACTCTTGCTTGACTTGTTTCAAACATTGAAAACAAAAACAAGTCTATGAAAATAAGGTTTTTTTTGAAAAAGAAAGGGAGGGAGAGAAGATTGTGAAGAAACCAGCAGTAAAGAAGCTGTAAGTTCCTTAATTTTGATTGGCTTATTTCATGACAAACTACATTTTGGGGGTTTAAAATGTAAGGGTAGTTTAGGGCTTCCTTGTTCTTGTTCAAGCTTATTTGGTTTCAAGCCCTCAAGCACAAGAGCTCATTGAAGGTATAATCACTTGTGCTTAACCCTTTTTTGAAGAGATTTAGTTGCACACACACACACACACACTTCATGATCTTATGTTCTATATACTTTGTTGTGTGTTTTATGTTGTTGCATATTCATTTTCATGCTTGATCACTCTATCATTGTGCATTTATTCTTTGGCATGTTTTTTGGCCTTGAGAGTTGCTTGAAGGTTTTTTTAGAGGTAAATTTTTACCTCAGACCGCTCCTGGACCGCTGCGATTTTCTTCCCAGCGCTAGGAAAGCTTTTTTTCGGACAGAGAAAACCGCTCCCGAATCGCTTCCGGACCGCTGCCATTTTTCACAAGTGTTTGGGCGAACAGCTGCCGGACAGCTGCGGCTTTGGCAGCAGTATGCGCAGTGGTTGTGCGTGACTTTTCGTTTTCCAAAGGCCAAAACGACATCATTTCATCTAGGGGTCCTATATAAGTATCATCTTCTTCCTAGCTTTGTTTTTAGAGAGCTAAAAATCAGATCTTAGAGAGAGAAACTCAAACCCTAGAGAGAGAAGCTCCCAAGAACTCACATTTACTCAACCAAACCACTTCCCATGTGCATCTAGCTTCTTCCTAACATCATTCAAGCCTGGGATTTCTTGTTTTCTTTGACTAGGTAACTTCTACATGTCCTAGAACTTCGTATTTCATTTTTATGACATGTTTGCCTAGGTTTAGCATTTATTTGTTAATTAAATGCATGTCTCCTTTGCTTATTGTTATTTCTAGCATGATTGAGACTTTGATTGTTGGTTGAGATGAGTTGTTTGTGATAGCTAGGATTGTTTTGTGATTAATAACATCTAGCTAAGTATGTATGCTTTACATTTAGGCATTCTTGATTAGGACTCATTGATTGCATTAGTTAATTGCATTTATTGTCCTTGCCATATTCATTGACAACATGTGTTGATTGGCTTTTAATTGACAATTCCTTGATTGCACTTGTTAATTGCATTTATTGTCACTGCCATGTTTATTGACAACTTGTGTTGAGTTGGCCTTGTTTATTGACAATTAGATTGCTAGAATCACTTTGCATCTAATTGAGTCCTCATGCATGAGCATGTAGGCATTGTTGATAACTAGAGTGTTGATTTGCATTATAACATCTAGTTAAGCATTTAGTGTAGCATAGCATTATTTGCATTTAGAATATTATCATATTCACATAGGTTGTTGATCTCTTCATTGAGAGTGAAGTCTTGTGACTACCGGTGTGTAGTGCTCAAGCACCCTTGGTCTAGGTTTGCTATAAAAGACCTGCGGGTAGTAGTGGTGGATTAGTAACCGAGAATGGTGTGACTAGAGGTTAACCTAGGGTTGTAATCATCATTACATATAATGGATTCAAGAACCGTGTGTGGCGCACATATCAGCCCGTGGTTTTTTCCCGTGAGGGTTTCCATGTAAATATCAAGTGTTATTTAAATTCCGCACATATTACACTTGATTATTGTTTGTTAATTTGGGTTTATTTTTGAATATTGACTAATCCGAAAATTTGGTAACTAATCGGATTAACAACCCATTCACCCCCCCTCTAGGTTGTTTAGACACACGCAAGTATATATTTTCAATTGGTATCAGAACGGGTTCCTAGACATACTTAGGTGATCCTTGATCTTGCTTGTGTGTTTTGCTTTTGTGTATTTTGAGTGCTACATTCATTTGCATTCATTTGCATACATTCACTCAAACACTATGAGTGAATTTAGGACTAGCCAAGAGGGAGCGTCGAGCGTGAGACCGCCGTTGCTCAAGGGTGACAATTATTCCTCATGGAAGGGGAAGATAGAGTCCTATCTATCGGCGATAGATGATAGGGTGTGGATGGTGATTGAGGATGGATACACACCTCCCACCGTGACCACTGGGGATGGAAGCATTGTGCCTAAGCCCAAGGCTCAATGGACCGCCGAAGAGTTTGGAGCTTCAAAGTGGAACAACAAGGCCATGCATGCCTTGCTTAGTGCAATGGATGAGAGTCAATATAAACTCATCCAAATCACCAAAAATGCACATGAAGCTTGGAAAATCTTAGAGACAGCACATGAGGGAACCGAAGTGGTGAAAGAGTCCAAGCTCCAAGTGCTTCAAACTCTATTCGAGAGTATTAGGATGGAAGACCATGAGTGCTTCAATGACTTCCAAGTGAAGTTGATGGACATCGTCAATCAAAGCCATCAACTAGGTGACCCATATTCGGATAGAAGGATCAAGCAAAAGATCATGAGGTCACTACCTCCTAGATTTGAATCTAAGGTGACGGCGCTTGAAGAAAATAGTGACTTCAAGAAGATGAAGCCGAGTGAAGTGATTGGAAGGCTACTTGCCTATGAGTCAAGAAAGGCTCCCACCTCCTCATCTCCCAAGAAGCAAAAGGGGATAGCCTTGAAGACCTCCAAAGTTGAAAAGGAGGATGATGACTCGGATGAAGAAGTAGCTCAAATGGTGAAGAAATTCAAGAAGTTCTTAAGAGTACAAAAGGATGACTCCAAGAACATTGAGCCATGCCAAGAGAAGTCTTCAAGAAAAGGCATTCAATGCTTTGTGAAAATGTACGAATTTTACCATTATACGTGTGGGTGTCTTTTAAAAAAATGACATAGAGGGTGTGTGAAAGGGTTGTTAATCCGTTATTACCAAATTTTCGGATTAGTCAATATTACAAATATAACCCAATTCACAAAACAATAATCAAGTGTAATAAGGTGCGGAAATATAAACGACACTTGATTTTTACGTGGAAACCCTCAACAGGGAAAAACCACGGGCTATTATAGTGCGCCACACTCAAACATCGAATCCACTAATTGTGATAACATATACAACCTAATATAGGTTTGACGGCCTAATCCCGGCCTATATCCCGCTACCACTACCCGCAGGCCTGTAAAAGTGGACCTAGTCCAATTTGCTTATGTGACCACCTAATCCCGGTGTACGACCTAATCCCGGTCTATCACACAAGACTTACCTCTCCGAAGAGATCAACACCCTATGTGAATATGCACTGATATCCAAATATGCAATAAGAGCTAGGGTACTCTAGATGCTTACCTAGGATTATATGATGACAATAAAATCAATCCTAGATATGAAAATAGTTATATGACATGGCATACAACTTTAGCTAAGTAAAGGATAACCAATCCTAGATACAAAGCTATCAAAAACAATCTCAATCATACAATGAGATTAATTGGCTAGATGTTAGATAAACATGTAAAATCCTAGCTATCAAAAATAACCCACAAACATTCAAAGGATTAACTAGTTGATTAAAACACAATCTATCAACCTAGTTATCAATAAAGCACACAAGAATGTTTATGGCATAGCTTTTAGGCAATAATGACCTAATCAACTAAGCTATGTTAAAATAAACTCAATCAACACATAATCTCAATCATGTATGTAGAAATTACTCAAGAACATAAAAGTAATAAAAGAGATAAAATTGATAAGTAAAAACACTAAAATTAGATGAGATTTATGTTCAACAAATCATACCATGTGTGTTGAAGAAGACCCATGCATTAGCATACACTAGATGATCCTAGATGATGCTTAGATGATGATATGTGCATGTGGAAATGGGTTGAGAGGAATAAAGATGTGATCTTTAAGGTTTTCCTCTCAAGTCTCTCTAAATATCTCTCTAGGGTTCTTGAGATCAGAGACTTGGTTTGGGAACCAGAGATAAGGATGTATTTATAGAGACAAAAAACAGGGCATGTAAAAATACAATTTTGCCCCTGAAAACGCACGATCGGCGGTTTCATTCTGCGGTCGGGGCCGCAGAACTAAACCGCCGAATTGAAACCCGAGAACCTAGATTTCATTCGGCGCTTTCATTCTGCGGGTACATAACCGCCGATCTAACCACCGTTTTGGACCCGAGACATTTATTACAATCAGGTCTTAATCGGCGGTTTCGATTCGGCAGCCAGGCCGCCGATCTCAACCGTCGTTCACCAAATATGGTGAATCCAAAGGAGAAGCCAAGGGCATCTCCACCGGCGATCATCGCGCTAAACCATGCACACCAACGTGCACGCGCGGACGTTTCTGAACATCCTTCGGGAAACGAATTACACCACACTAAAAGCTAATCAAACATGAAGTGCATGTGTGGGAATTGAATGCATCCTAATGCCTATCATGTCATGGCATTAACATAGAACAAGATGCAATCAATTCAAACAAGCATAAAATAAATTCATGACTTTGCATCCTAATGCCTAAACTTGTTATGACATACCAATAGACTAGATGCAATCAAATAAACATGCATGAAGAGATGTTCAACAATTATGAATGCACACATATGAAAACACACAACATACAAATATAGAAATATGCATGAGTTGTGAGTGTGTGCAACTATGATCTTTTCAAAGCATGTAAGCACTAAAATATACCTTTGGTGATTCTTCACTTGAGGTCTTGAGAGGGCAATTGGATGTTCACCAATTCCTAAGCTACCCTTACAACAACCCCAACATGTGGTTTGTCCACGAAACAAGCCAATCAACAAATGAGAATCCTTACACTTTGAATGTGGAGAATGCGGAGGATATGGGCATATCTCCAAGGTTTGTGGTAACTTGAAGAACAAGAGAAATGGAAAGGAGATGGCCACCTCTTCAAGTGATAGTGAGAGTGTAGAAGATTCTTCAAGTGATGAAGAGCTTGCAAATTACTACATGGCCTTTGGAGCCTCTCATGTGGATGTTGGAGAAGAAGGCAAAAATGCCTCTATTTGTGATCTTGAAGAATGAGTAGATGAAAAGGTAGCTAGAAGTGTGATTGATTTAGCTATGCAAGGGGAAGTTGCTTGTATGACATCAAATGACCAAGGCAAAGATCTTGATGAGGAAGTTAACTCACTTAGTGAGGGACAAAGTGATGAGTGTTGCTCATACTCATGTGAAGATGATAACTCAGACTTGGAGAGTTTTGACAACAAGAAGAGAATGAGTTATGAGGATTTTACGACATTCTTCCATGACTCCTTGAAGAAGAAAAAGAAGGAGATTTTTGTGTTGAAGGAAGATAATCTTCAACTAAGAGAAAAGGTGATTCTCTTAGATGAGGAAGTAACACTTGTCAAGAAAAATGAGGACAAGTTGAAGAAGCAAGGATGTCACTTGCTAAATTTACTTCGGGTACGGAGAAGCTTAACATTATGCTAGGGTGTGGGAAGATGCCTAGTGACAAGAGAGGCCTAGGTTTTGTTGATGATGAAACCACACCATCATCCAACATGACACCTTTTGTGAAGGAAATTGTTCCTAAGTTGCCTCCTCACTCTTCTTGCCACAAGAAGACTCTTGAAGTGGGTGAATCTTCTAAGAGTGCTCATTTGAAGATTGCCAAGGACAAAGAGATGAGGTATCTAGAAGTTTTGAAGAAGGCTAAGATCAAGCAACCTCATGCTCAAGGCAAAAGCTTAGCTTCACCTCCTCAACATCCTAGGAGAAAAATTGATCTTGGAGAGTCATCCAAAAATGGCCAAATGAAGATGCCAACAAAGGGTAAAGCTCAATCCCAAAATTCAAGAGCTCAACACCCAAACTTTGCACAACCAAGGAGGCGCTTTCAACCGGCTCAACCACCTCAACAAGCTAGACCACAAAGGTGCCACCAATCGGCTCAAGCTCCAAAGAGAAGCAAACCGATGCACCATCAAAGACAACCTCATCAACATGGCAATGCCTCAATGAGATCACAATGCAATGGTATAAATTCTTACTTTGTACCTACTTGTCATTTTTGTGGTATGATTGGTCACTTAAGACTAAATTGCTTTAAATACATTAAGAGGTGTAGGTTAGAGAGTATGAAAGAAAAACGGTTGAAAAAGAGGGCAAATTTGTATGAACCTAGTGATCTTAGAAACATGTCTATGACCACTAGAAATGATAAAGTGGAACCTAGGTGGGCTAGAAAGAATGAACCCACTTGCCATTGTGCCAATGTGATACCCGTAGACACTACTAGGTCCAATGGACTTGGTAAGTCTATAGAGGCTCATGTCTCTTTTTGACTTGGTTGGATTTGACCCCAATAAGGGGAGCTCAAGCAAAGAGAGCAAACTTGCATGAATTGTCATATGCAAAAAGTTGATTAAATTTATGTTCTTTTGATAATTGCTTAAGATTTTTGGTTGCACATATATGCTTATATGTTCCTTTTTCATAATAAGTGTGCTCAATTGCTTTACTTGCAATCCATGTCATATTTATGCTCAAACATGCATTTTTGGACTAGGAGAATTATTTGGGAAAGTACATATGAATGACCCATAATTTATCTCCATGACATGAGAATTTTATGACATGCTTAAAATGATATGCATGAAATGTTTTTGATTGCTTGATATGCAAAAGTTGTGTGAAAGCAAATGAGAAGACTAAAATCAATAAGGATCTAGTATCCATTCAATCAATAGGGATTTTATATCCAAATTAGTCTTTTCTCTCTTCTTAAAGGTGTAAACAAGGCTACTATCATACGGATGTTTCATCCGGAAAAATCAAATAGGATCTTTGAATCCATGTCTTGTTTTGCCCTTAAGGATTGATATAGTTGCTCTTAGCTCAAAAATATTTTTTTTGAAAAAACTATATCTTGCTTGATTATGTCAAAAGGGCACAAATTGGTTTGAATTCACTTGGAAACCCTTTTGATGTTTGTTTTGCCAAATACCATTGGTTTTGAACTTAAATGCAATATGTCTTGCATGTAAAGCATCTTGTCACACATTTTTGTTTTAAAATAAAACTCTTTGAATCTCTCTCAATTACTTGAATTGCATAAAGTTCGTTTATATAATTACACAAATGCCTTTTGTGCAAATAGCTCTCTTTGCTAAAGCAACCCGATAGGGGGAGCTCCTTTGCCTATCTCATGACAAAAAGGGGGAGAAGTCTTGAAAGATATATGGGGAGCATTGTGTATGCTTTGGGGAGAAGTTTGAGAGAGAGTAACCGTTTAGGGGGAGCATTGCACATGCATTGTTTTGTATTGCCTTATTGAGTGCAAATGCTTTTTATATTTGTTCACCTCACATGCACTTGGTCTTGGAAAGTGCTTTCTTGCTATTGTGTGTAGGTATGATGATCTACGAGGAGATTGAAGACCTTGAAGACTTAGATTCTTAGGTTTCTCTCATTGTAACGTAGAATACATTTTTTGTTGACCAATAGCTTTATTTTATGTTTTGTGAGGATTTTTTTGTGAGTGGTTGTTTTGTCATGAAATAGCCAAAGGGGGAGATTGTAAGTTCCTTAATTTTGATTGGCTTATTTCATGACAAACTACATTTTGGGGGTTTAAAATGTAAGGGTAATTTAGGGCTTCTTTGTTCTTGTTCAAGCTTATTTGGTTTCAAGCCCTCAAGCACAAGAGCTCATTGAAGGTATAATCACTTGTGCTTAACCCTTTTTTGAAGAGATTTAGTTGCACACACACACACACATTTCGTGATCTTATGTTCTATATACTTTGTTGTGTGTTTTGTGTTGTTGCATATTCGTTTTCATGCTTGATCACTCTATCATTGTGCATTTATTCTTTGGCATGTTTTTTGGCCTTGAGAGTTGCTTTGAAGGTTTTTTTAGAGGTAAATTTTTACCTCAGACCACTCCTGGACCGCTGCGATTTTCTTCCCAGCGCTAGGAAAGCTTTTTTTCGGGCAGAGAAAACCGCTCCCGAACCGCTTTCGGACCGCTGCCATTTTTCTGCAGCGGTTGGCTTGACAGGGAAAACCGCTGCCAGACAGCTGCCATTTTTCACAAGTGTTTGGGCGAACAGCAGCCGGACCGCTGCCGGACAGCTGCGGCTTTGGCAGCGGTATGCGCAGTGGTTGTGCGTGACTTTTCGTTTTCCAAAGGCCAAAACGACATCATTTCATCTAGGGGTCCTATATAAGTATCATCTTCTTCCTAGCTTTGTTTTTATATAGCTAAAAATTAGATCTTAGAGAGAAAAACTCAAACCCTAGAGAGAGAAGCTCCCAAGAACTCACCTTTACTCAACCAAACCACTTCCCATGTGCATCTAGCTTCTTCCTAACATCATTCAAGCCTGGGATTCCTTGTTTTCTTTGACTAGGTAACTTCTACATGTCCTAGAACTTCGTATTTCATTCTTATGACATGTTTGCCTAGGTTTAGCATTTATTTGTTAATTAAATGCATGTCTCCTTTGCTTATTGTTATTTCTAGCATGATTAAGACTTTGATTGTTGGTTGAGATGAGTTGTTTGTGATAGCTAGGATTGTTTTGTGATTGATAACATCTAGCTAAGTATGTATGCTTTACATTTAGGCATTCTTGATTAGGACTCATTGATTGCATTAGTTAATTGCATTTATTGTCCTTGCCATATTCATTGACAACATGTGTTGATTGGCTTTTAATTGACAATTCCTTGATTGCACTTGTTAATTGCATTTATTGTCATTGCCATGTTTATTGACAACTTGTGTTGAGTTGGCCTTGTTTATTGACAATTAGATTGCTAGAATCACTTTGCATCTAATTGAGTCCTCATGCATGAGCATGTAGGCATTGTTGATAACTAGAGTGTTGATTTGCATTATAACATCTAGTTAAGCATTTAGTGTAGCGTAGCATTATTTGCATTTAGAATATTATCATATTCACATAGGTTGTTGATCTCTTCATTGAGAGTTAAGTCTTGTGACTACCGGTGTGTAGTGCTCAAGCACCCTTGGTCTAGGTTTGCTATAAAAGACCTGCGGGTAGTAGTGGTGGATTAGTAACCGAGAATGGTGTGACTAGAGGTCAACCTAGGGTTGTAATCATCATTACATATAGTGGATTTGAGGACCGTGTGTGGCGCACATATCAGCCCGTGGGTTTTTCCCGTGAGGGTTTCCACGTAAATATCAAGTGTTATTTAAATTCCGCACATATTACACTTGATTATTGTTTGTTAATTTGAGTTTATTTTTGAATATTGACTAATCCGAAAATTTGGTAACTAATCAGATTAACAACCCATTCACCCCCCCCCCCCCCCCCCCCCCCCCTCTAGGTTGTTTAGACACACGCAATTATATATTTTCAGAAGCAAAGGAATGCCGATAGTTTGGAGAAAAATAAAGAGACCACTATCAAGAAAAAGTATATTGATGACCAATTGGGTTTGAACCCACCTCCAGATCTTCCTCAAGAGTTTAAAGATCGAATTGAGAAATTAAACGGTACCAATTTCATATGGGTGGGTCAAAAAGAGATGACAGTCATTTATATGAACCAAAATCAATGTCGTTTTTCGATGCTGAGAGAGAAAGTAATAAGTCATGATTTTTTGAATACAAAGGAAATCAACTTATTGGATTAGGAGGATATCAAAGTAGGGATACAATGTTCACTCTTCCAATCTTGTCTCGAAGAAATAACATATATGGAATTCAAGAAGTGGTACATAAAAGAGAGCTTCTCTTGTACATTTTTTTGAAGATGGAAGTCAGTTACTTATGACATAAGAAATCAACTTCAAATAGGTTGTATGGTGTAACATATATATGTTCAGTAGAAAAATTATTTGCATGTATTTTTTTGTCAAAAAATGGTCATTTGTGTGTGTATATATATACAGAAATGTTCAAGTTAGTGCGCACTTATATAACTTCATCAGTGCGTTGGATGTTGACTATTAGATTTACATACTTTGACTCAAAGTGTATGCACTTGTCAAAGCTCATTATTTTGCTCAACCACAAGAAGACATGAAATTAACTCAATATTTGGTAAATCTACTCTCTCGATATTGCTATTGCATGAGCAAATTCGATGTATGAAAAGTAGAAAATGTTTTTTCTAACATGTCTTATTCAGTTATTGTCTCTCAACATAATTTCAATGGATAATCTTAAATAATGAAGAATTATACTCACAGACACATTTGAAATCTTGCAATTCAAGCATAACGAGCATTTGGAAGTATCACCGTTTTCTGGTGATTAAATTTCTCTTTTAAATTTGTCCAAAGCTCAAATGGATTTTTGATAGTAAGATACTCAAAATTTCAATCCTTCATGGAGATGGTGCCAAAGGAAAATCATTGCTCTAACATGGTCCTGTAAAGATGCTTCATTTTTTTCTTTAATCGTATCTCCCATATTCTTAGCAACAAGATAAATTTCAACATCAAAAATCCATAATAGATAGTTGTTACCAGAAATATCAAGAGCAGCAAATTCAAGTTTCATGGTGTTCGACATATTCGACTAGCTAAATCACAAAAATAATTATTAGAAATTCCTAAACACAAATATGTCAAATACTACAACAAAATATTTAAGGGTAAAAATATACATGTTAATTCATGGTATTTTGTAATTGTAAAAATATTAATAGTAAGAACACAATAAGAAATCAAGAGATAGACAACATATAAATATGATATTTTATTCACTTCTTAATGGTGTTTACAACTTGGTGATACCTCTTTTTTATAAGCTCACAGTATAATAGTTACAAACTTGAAAAGACACTAGTAATAAACTTGAGAATCAATGGAGCCATAAACTTGAGAATAAATGGCACCGTAAACTTGAGAATAAATTGGGGAAGGTGAATGATCAAAAGTTACATTGTGAGATTGGATGAACATTCACTAATATTATGTTTTCGTAACAGTTATATTGTGAGATTGGATGGACATTCTCCTCTCCAACAAACTCTATTTATACATCTAATATAACCCAACAAGCTTCATCGATTAATCACTACTTGACTCACTCACCCACTTCTCTTACCTCCTAAAGAACTCAGCCATAGCCATGGCTATAGAGTTCAACGACACCTTTCAACTCGACATCTCTAGCTATACCTCCACCACCATTACAAATACTACTACAACCACCACCACCACCAATAATATAGACGATGACCATGGTTGTAAATGGAGCAATTGGTCCCCAGTTGTCGACTGGGAAGCTTAATTTATCTGGCGGCCAAGATGATTTTCACGGCCAAGATGATTTTCACGACCTCATCGAATCCATGATGGACGATGGTGGATTAAACCATGGTCAAGTAATTACGAATGAAACTACGTCCAACTTTCAGAAATCTGGAAGCTTCATAGCTACACCATACAACTTATTTGAAGTTGATTTCTTGTGTCATAAGTAACTGACTTTCATTTTCTGATCAATGTATAAGAGAAGCTCTCTTTCATGTACCACTTCTTGAATTCCAGATATGTTATTTCTTCGAGATGTGGCTGGATTAGTGAACATTTTACCCATTCTTTGATATCTTTTTGATCCAATAAGTTGATCTCCTTTGCATTCAAAAAATCATGACTTATTACTTTCCCTCTTGGCTTTGAAAAGCAACATTGATTTTTGTTCATATAATAGATGATATCTTTTTTTGACCCACCAATATGATATAGGTACAGTTCAATTTCTCGATTCAATCTTTGAACTCTTGAGGAAGATCAGAAGGTGGGTTCAAACCCAATTGGTCATCAAGATTCTTTATCTTGATAGTGATCTCCTTATTCTTCTCCAAACTATCAGCCTTCATCTGCTACTTCATTGCTACTTTCTTCACAATCTACTGCTCATCCTTTTCTACTTCAAAAAACTTCTTTTCATAGACATGTTTTGCTTTCAACGTTTGAAACAACATCTTTAGCAAAAGCATGTACTACCTTGCTCCTATTTTTCTTGGGAATTTTGAAATTGAGATAACGAAATTCAAACTTGTTACTACTCTCCTTTCAAAAATCTTCCTCAGCCAAAAACTTCGTTCTGTTGTCTTTCGAAAGTGCATTTTGATAAAGCCTAGGAGGATTGTCTTTGTCATCAATTTCAATTTGAAATTTTCATCACCAATGGAGGCTTCTATCACCTCATTCACAAGCCGATCAAAAGACTCACCATCATTTATCACCAAGTGTTTCTCCACAAGAGGTCTTTCAAGCAGTAGTAACATTAGACATAAGGATGAGATTGAATTCGGTTTCAATATAAAGAAAAGGCAAACGACTTTAGATATATATTTTAAGAAAGATTTGAATTGAGAAAATAGAAGTTGTTAAATTTTTTTTTTATTTTTTTGAAAGGAAGTTGTTAAGTTAAAAGTTTATTGATATGTATTATGAATTTTTATGTGTTATATTTTTATATGTATTTAATCAATTATTAATTTATATATTGGTTGGGACCTAAAGGACTTCAAAGAAATTATTATCTTATGCATTTACTACATAGGCCCGAGTCGGGACCGGAAGATTTTATTATTTAAGTGGGGTTTTAATTTATCGAACATTCATTTATTGAGGTTTTACTGTATATCCAAATAATAATACCAATAATAATAATAATAATAATAATAATAATAATAATAATAATAATAATAATAATAATAAAGAAGAAGAAGAAGAAGAAGAAGAAGAAGAAGAAGAAGAATATATTTAATAATAACACAAAAATAATATAATTTTATTGTAATATTAAATTTAAATTAAATTAAATTAATATTATGTAAATTTAATTAAATAAAAAAAATAACCAATTATTCCAATATTATATATCTAAAAATTATATAAGTTAAATAAAAAATTAAAAATAATTGTCAAATATTATTGATATTGTTACATGAATGATAATTTATGTAATAAAAATATTAATTATATATTAATTATTATTTAAAAAATATATATATAAATATATATTTTATAATATATATTTTTATTCTAAAAATATATCAATTTTATTAGTTAATAAAATATTGAGGAACACAAATCACATCCAAGCATTGTATAATTTAATACATTCTAATACGAAATATTATCAAACACATAATTGTATAAGGATAATACAGTCTAATGCAATATAATACAATCCAACATAATCCAAGCTTAATACAATCTAATACGAAATACCACCAACACATAATTGTATAAGAATAATACAGTCTAATGCAATGTAATACAATACAATCTAACATAATCCAATAAAATCCAGTACAATACAATACAACGTACCAAACGAACACAACCCATTGTGTTTTTACTATTAAGTTTATTTCAAAAGCTAGTTTCCAATAGGGATGTAAAAATTACCTATTGGTCTAGGGCCTTGTGGTGACTCGCCCTGTTAAGGGCTGTTTTAATCGTACCATTTAAGTTGTGATATAGAGCGGGTGTTTTTTTCAATCCCCGATTTAATTTTGGTACAAATACGGGATTTCAAATCCTCGTCCTGCCCCGTTCCGTCCTGTCCTTGTACCCGCTAAACATAAATTTCCCTCATATTTTTCCCTCCCACTAATATAATTTTTCCTCTTTTTTTTTTCCCATTTTTTCCCTCCATTGAAACACTACCCTATTCCAGATCATTATATATAATATTTCCCTCACACTATTATTTTCATATTTTTCAATAGTATTTATATGATCTTTATGAAAAAGGCATAAAAAAAATACATTAATGAATTGAGGATGGTATTGAGCAAAAAACAATCTTCTAATGGGGAATCCTCGTACCCACATCGTTTATTTTAAGGTGGGTATTAATTGAGGATGATATTTCTCATTCAAATTGGTATTAGAGATGATAATGTAATACCTCTTCCCAACTTGTACCATTGATATCCCTAATTTCCAAAATAAAAATAAAAATGCCATACATTCCAAACATGTCATTAATTAACTCATGGAGACCGGTCAAAAGTGAAATACGTTCTTGAATTGAAGGGTAAATTAGAGAATTAACAAAACAGATGGAGAGAGGTGATATATATACGTGTTAGTCAAGCTTTCACTGACACTGTAGAGAGAGGTTATACCTTCAGAGTGAACATTTGCCTGCCTTCTTGGTTCCAAGTCACGTCTTTTCATTTATCAAATCTTAACCGACCTTCACTCCTCCTAGACGACACATAAGCTCGACTTACAGATCTTGGTATCCAAGAGAAGATCAAAATGGGGTCTTCTGGTGACACTAACAGCGATTTGTTTGGTAAAGGCTCACTTGTAGAAGTGAGCAGTCAAGCAGATGGGTTTCCTGGTGGGTGGTACTTGGCCAAAATCTTGGAAAGGCCAAAGGAAAAGGAAAAAGAAATGATTTTCTTGGTGGAGTACCAGAAGTTACGTTGTAAGATTAACAATGTTAAAACCAAGTTAGTCAAAGCTGTTAATTTTGAATTTATAAGGCCAGTACCTCCTCCTCCTCCTAATCGTGAACATCAGATTTTTAAACCAAATGATGCGGTTGAAGTTTATCATGTAAATGGGTGGAGGGGTGGAGTGGTCTTCAAAGCCTTGGAGGGGCCAGGATGCTACTCTGTCATGCTCAAAAACCCACCTGATTTGATCTGCTATAGGTCTCCAGACTTGAGGCCTCCTCTCGATTGGGTCGATAACAAATGGGTTCCACTTCAAAAACAGGTATTTTTAATTCAAATTCGTTTCGTTTCAACTTTATTTCTCTTTTTTCGAAGATATCATTGCAAAAAGTTGTTGCCTTTCAAAGATTTTGAATCATTATATTTATGTACCCACAGTGGTAGGATGATAAAGTGTTTGTTTTTATTTCTCTTGTTTGTGGATTCGTTTTAGTTTTGGGGTCACATTTAGCTTCAACAAAGAAAGAAAATCTTGGGTTCTTCTAGTTATAAAACATTAGATCAAACATGAATTTGGAGTTAAAAAATTGTTTCTTTTCAACTTTATTTCTCTATTTTCAAAGATATCATGCAAAAAGTTGTTGCCTTTCTCGAGATATTGGATGATTATTTACCCAGTTAACCACCCAAATGCAAGCTAGTGGTGGTAAGCTATAAAGTGTTTGTTTTTTATTTCACTTGCTTGTGGATTCGTTCAAGAAAGACAGAATATCTTGTGTTCTTTTAGTTATAAAATACCATGGGAGTTAAAATAATCTGACATTGTGCAGACCTAGTGTCTAGTATTGGTATTGCTTATTCGTTGTGTTGTAGAGATCAAGTTTCAGTGGAACTCTTAGCATCCAAAGTGGAGTGTTTTGAAAATTAGTTCAAAGCTTGGGGCCTCAATGCCATTTTGGCCTCACCTGGGCTGATTTTATTATTTTTATTTATTTAAATAAAAAAAAAAAACCTGACTATATATAACCCATAAAACGCTAACTTCTTATTTAAATTACTCTCACCTCTACTCTATCCAAGAACAAGACCATCAAACCCTAAGTTCTTCTCCAAGACTCCAAGTTCCAACGGCTATCTCCATTCTCATGCAGGTTTTTTGTTTCTATTATTTTTTTTCCAAGTTTTTGTTAGAAAGTTATGTTAGATTATGAATCATAAAGTATTAGTTTATAATCTAAGATAATTTGTTATTGTTTGTTTTGCAACTAAACAACTTTATTTTTTGTCATGCAATTTATTTTTTGGGGATGTTAACACAATTTATTAAATGTTATGATGATTTTCTATTTTTGTAATTTTTAATTATTTTTATTTTTACATTATTTATCATTTTCCAATTGAGGCGATGCACACAACCTCCTCACGCATTTTAAAACATTGATAAGAAGCAAGCATTTTCTTTAGGTTGGTGCTTTTGAAGTGGGATATAAATAGAGATATGCTCTTTACTTATGAATGACACGATATAATATTATATATGATGGTCATGACCTTGGACATGAGAATAAATAGTTCTATCACTGTATCACATATAAACCCTCTTTTGGTATGACTAAAGAGTGGATCTTAGATCACTTGTGCTTAGATTGGAGCTAAGAACAGTCCAGCTCTCTTTCATGTATGAATTTTCTTTTTTATATCAGCTGCCAGCCTTCAATTACATTTGACATTAAGCTATCACAATATGAAATCATGATTATGTCATTGTTTTTATTTTACTAATAACTTTTGCCTTCTAAGCCACAGCTCAAACTTACCATTCAACATCTTGAGAGCAAAGTTGGCTTGAGGTACTGATTAAGTATTAATTAATTGGAGTTTATTGGTTGATAGCAGGCTCATTAGGTGCAGGCCTGTGCTATCAAATTAGAAATAAAATTTATGCAATATAGAAGGGATTAATATTGATTTTGGTAACACTTTACAAATCAGAATGGTCAATATTAAAGCGAAATGTAATCTATATCTACTTGTTTCCAGTTTAGAGTTGGGTATTTGGGGGTTTGGGAAAATTTCATTACAGTCATCCATAACTTCTTCAGGATTACAATAGAAAAAAGTACAATTGTACTTTGGATTAACTTGTGACTTTTACTGTAGTAAAGGTACAATTGTGCTAAAAAAAGTAACAAGTAGAATATTGTAATAATCCGGACGGAGTACACTTCATTACTTATCTCACCGTCCTTTTCTCAAAGGATCATATTTTAAGTATTGAAGGATCTTGACTTGACATTCATAATCCAAAGTGGGGGTATTTTGAAAATCAGGTTTTTTCTTCATTATGTTAAAAGATTTTTTCTTAGATTCTTATTGAAAGTCATGAATCTTAACTTTGTGTCATCATTTGAAATGATCTTGTCATGGCTGTAGTGATTAATGAGTTGTACTCACAATTCTTTGGATATCATATGGCAGAGTCACATTATCGGATGCCCTGATGGCATCTGGTTTAATTAGCTTACTTTATTTGAATAGGTTCTTCATTGTTTATACATTCTGTGTGCTCTGAGTTATTTTAGGATTTTTAATTATCATCATGCTTATAGTTCAGTTTACTCTTCCATGTCTGTTGTGGTTGTAATACTGATGCTGTCTAGTCGATTTCAGGATCGTTTTCCTTCTTAGATGCTAAACTACCGACAAATGTAATTAGTTTAATCATTCACAAGATGCTCTATACGCATAAGTGACACCTAGAATATTAACATCTACTTGCAATCTGTATGTCTGTATCTTTATCTCCATATACCCCACCTGCATTCTACATATCCACATGCAAAAGCATCCACACACTCAATGATAGTTTGTGATAGATGTAATTAATTAAAGCCGTGCTAGCATTTTCCTTTAACATGGACAGATTTTTGTTCAAGTGAGATAGTTTATGTTGTCTATATTGTAAAGAACTCTATATTGTAGATTACAATCTATCTTGATCATTTGAATAACTGCATCTCTGCTCATAGAATCAATACTTTTCATTCTAGTTTTGTTATATTTCCATTGTGTGGTTCAACGTACATTAATTTTTATTAAAAAAGTACTAGTCCATTTTTGATGGGTGTTTGTTGTCACTTGTCAACAATATCTATTTATGCTATTTTGGAGGTATGGGCCCCGTTGTTTATCTGATGGTGTGCATAACTGTCATAAGTGATCTTGACATGCAACCCATGGGGATTGCTTTAACTATTTCTCTGATGAAGTGACTTAATTAGGTAGCTTGCATAATATTTTTGTTGCCCTCAACAGGTAACAAAGAGTGCATGTTAATAAGGTGGGAAATAAGTGACTGTCACATGAGGCTATATTGTGTTAAAATCAATTATAGTGTTCGTTTGGTGTTGTTTCATTGCACCGTGGGTATATTGAGTTCAAAAAAAGTCTTTCTGATGTTTGTTGAATTATGGTATAAGATTTATAATATATAAACATTGTTGACCCACATCCACCATTAGCTTAAACGGGTGAAAGAACAAGCATTCACTCATGTTTGAGTAACAGAGTATTTTTCCCTATTTAGTGAAATTGATGTTTAGTTGAGTTGGACATGGATTTCAATATAATTGTATAATTTCCATTACACAAAATCTAGCATAAACATAAATTCACTTAGTTTTTGTGTTCATGTATATTGATTGAACCATAAGATTGATTAAAGGTTGCTAGGACATGCACATCTGATGGTATAATCCTTTTGTAGAAAGCCTATTAGCATCATGAGTTCAAATAAAACTGAAAATGCATGTATATTCAAGGCACTTCTTGTTTGTGTATGGGTTTCTACTTTGTTGATGTAGAACCAGAAGAGTAGCAAGGGAGGAGGAAAGAGGAGAAAGAGAGAAGGAAAAAAAAAAAAAAGAAGAGACAGAAATTATAGAATAGATAGATGAAATGCTAGTTTTCTATTATCCTTAAATTAGTCAAACATACTACTAAAATGAAATGCATCAAGTGTTATTTGTAAAAGTTTCAATGATGTTTATTCTTATTTCTATGCAGCAGAAGGAAGTTGTAACCAGAAACAAGAAGAAACAGGGAGGTAATCCTTCAAAATCCTTACTTGCAGGTACATAAGCTTTATCAAATTGCATTGGATAGCTTGAAGCTACAATTTTTTTCTTAAGGATGTTTTTTTATGCATAAATATGTCTTATGTTTTAGTGTTTTACAGATAAGGAGTGTGATGGAGCTGAAGGTGTAGTTGGTAAAATGACCGTAGAGGATTCTGCAACTGTTGGTGTTGAATCAGTAGGAGAATCTACAGGTATGAGGACTTCCCAACCAATATTCCTTACCGACTTTTAAATATAGTTTTAATATCATTTTACATCCAAATCAGTTTCTGAATGAACCATGGCCCACATGAACATAATTGTATAATCATAATGCCCTTACTGCTGGGAAACGAAAAACTTCTGAAACAAAAGTTGCAGGATTTGGCAACCAGGATGAAAGAAAATTTATGGAACATGAACATAAATGATTGATTGATGACTGAAAATATAATATATATTTTTTCAATCTTTTAAACAATGGACTCAAGGTATCATTGGAATACTAGTTCAAACATGCTTTAAAATTCTCTTGTATGCTTTTTTTAATGGCTATAAGACACTGGTGGAGACTGGAGAGTATTTATCTTATATCGGCCTCTCTAATTCACCTGATGAAGGTTTCAAAGTTTCTTTTTCATTTAGTGTTCGTCATTAAGGCAATGGTGCATTATAGATTATTTCCTAGCAAAAGGCACCCTTCTAAGTTTTGTACACATGAATGTGAGAGTATGATGCAAAGTACTTGTTATTAGACCAAAAAATATTGTTCAAGCAATGCAGCCTCTTTCTCTATAAAAGCAACTAACAGTGGTAAAAGTGTACATATCTGAAGAGGGAAATCTAGAAGAAGTATGACGTAATTTTTAATATCAATGTCGTAGATAGATATGCACATTAGGTTGCAAACTGAATCTTTTTATTTATTTATTTATATCGATGGTAGGAAACATAGTCCATGGAAATAAATAAATAAAAAAAAAAAATTTGAGACTTGGCTTTTTATCCTTTAATTGGCACATGTAGTATTTCTTGTTTTTTTTTTTTTTTTGGATTGTGTTTTTGGCTTTTGATGTGCATCGACAGAAACAACTATTGAACTTTCTGATTTGGGTTCCAGGGCTGAGATATTGAAATGACCATTATACATAGTAACATGGTTGATGTTGATGAACCTATGCTGTAGTTGAGTGAATTTTATTTTACACATTCTTGTAGAAATTTTCTTAATTTTGTTGGTGTTCACTGTTCATGTGACTATGTTGATTACTATGTTGGTGTTCACTATCTAGATGATTATGTTGGTTTTTCATGTCTAAATGATGAAGTTGTGCAATCTGATTATGTTGGTTTTTCATGTCCAGATATATGTGGTAGGACTATCAACCAATTAATTGAGTTTAAACAAAGATTAAATGATGAAGTTGTGCAATGTGATGCAGGGGCAGCTATGAATGATGATATGCCATGTAAGGACCAAAACTTACGAATTGTGGAGGATTCACCTGTGATGCAATTCATTCAAGCTATGGACGTATTTCAATCAATTCCACAGGAACCACATTTTCGTCCTTTAGCCGAATGTGAAGAGGTGTGTCGGGAAGGATTAGCTCTTGGGCATATGATGACCTTTGTTAATGTGACAAAGAAAATATCAACATTACAAGCAAGTGATCCAAGAATCGACTTTGACAGCCTTTTGAAATGTCTTTCTGAATTAGAGTTACATGGCTTTAATGTTGAAGCTGTGCGAAGTCGTCTTCTTGAATTGCAATCAATGAAAGACAGTCAAGAACATCTTAAAACAAAATCGAAAAACATTAAAAGTGAGATCATAGAGCAGACTCATGAGAGAAGCAAGGTAAAGGCTGAGTTAGATGAAGTTATGAAGGACTTGAAGCTGTTAGAAGATAAGAAAAAAGAGGTGGAAGAAAAGAAGGCGAGGTTTGTATCGACGAACAATGAAAATGAATCAGAGATTGTTAAGTTGAAATCGGGCATTGGTTCACTTTTTGAAGAGATGAAGAAAGTTAATAATGAATTTAAAAGTGTAGCTGGTTCCCCATGGAAGAAGTGACCGACTTGTAATTGTCTCTCCTAGTTCGGATTTTGCTGCTTATCCCCATGGAGGTGACTGACCTGATCATCTTTTAGCTTTTGCTGCATTTTAACTTTGCATGATCATGTAGATGTTCTAATTATTGGCTTTCTTGTTTCGGTAGCTACTGCAGCTGTGCAGTACTGAAAGATGTTTTTGATGATAGATAACTTTACAGTAGCTGTGCAGTACTGGTAACCAAGTTTATTTTGTTTCTCCCTAATTATGCTTTCCATTTCATGGGAAATATTATTAGCAATCTTTTTTTTTGTTTATGTTACTAATTCTTTTTATGAGTATTGTATCAGTATGGTCTGATCTCCTATATCGAATTTCAAAGTCTAAAATCAGGTGAATTTGAATGTCAGGAGACTTTTATATAAAATCATAAAAGTCTCGTAATACCATATCATACTACATGATTTCTACAAAGTTTGTAATTTTATTGCTTATCACGGAACTAGTTTACTTTGTTAGACTAGGCACTTTTTATTAAGGGTCGATAGTTAAAACTTAAAATGAAAATTTTTAAAATTTTGAAAATAAATACATAATTTTTTTTTTTTTTTTTTTTTTACAAAATCTTTGTAATTATTATTTGAGTAATATGGGGCCATGGCTAAGAATAAACCATGGTTTATGATTCTTAACAAGTAAAAACCATGGTTTGTGTTTTCCAAAAGGGATTTCGAATTTGCGTTCGTTAATTGTTTTTTGTTTTATTTATAAAAAAAAAACCGGAAAGTGAACCTAGTATTAAAATTGAAAAACATGAAAAAAAATAAATAAATAAACATGTTTTTCTTAGAATTTTTTTTTCCTTGTTATTATTATTTTTTATTTTGTCTTCTTCTTCTTCTTCTTCTTCTTCTTCCATTAAAGCTTCTTCTTATTCTTATTCTTATTCTTATTCTTCCATGAAAGGAAATTTGGTTACTCCTCCAACGTTGGAGGAGGATCTCACCTCCACCGGCGTTGGAGTCATTGATATGCTCCTACAAGAGCAGATCGACGACTCTTCCTTAATTTTTTTTTCCCTTTTTCTTTTGAAATATTTTTAATTCTTTGTATGTTAATACAAAATTTAATGACGATTTTTTATATTTTGGATGAAATATCTACAATTTTTTTATAGAGAGCTTCTTTTGACAATCCAATTTTTTCTTTTTACACTTCTTTTCTAAAAACACTCCATTCTCAAAATTTAAATTTAAAAAAATTCTAAAGACACTTCATTTTGTTACAAGATTATTCTTTTTATCTTTTTTGAATTAAATTATTAAAAAAAGAATTATCTCTCCTAAATCATTAGAGATTAATTATTACATATTAAATACTCTCTCCTAATGTTAATTACCATATTAAGCTTTCTTTCCTCCAATACATATCTCTAATTTTCTATCTTCATTCTTTCTCAAGCAAGACTAACTGTTAAGAGAGAAAAAAAAAAAAAAAAACAAACAAACTAATAAGCTTGATTTTTAGGAACCATATGCATGTATATACTAAAAAATACTCAAAAAACAAGTATCTTTTTTTTTTTTTTTTTTTTTTTAAATCGAAATATGAAAATGCTTTTTGTTACTCTTATACGTATGTGATTGCTTAGAGAACATTAATTTTTTCATTAGTCTTAGAAATTCTAAGTTTAATCGAATCTAATTGAAACAATTTAAGCTTTCATATATATATATATATATATTTTTTTTTTTGAAAATTGACTTTTTAATATATATATATATATCGTTGTTAGTAAAAAACTAAAATATTCATAATTTTTTTTTTTTTTTTTAACTATTAATCAGAGATTGATCAAAAAGTATAGAAATATGATAATTATTTTTTTCAAAAATGGAGAGAGATTAATTAGAAGAGAGTTTTAATATGGTAATAACAGATTTAGGAGAGAGAGTTTAATACATAATATTTAATCTAATGATTTAGAAGAGAGAATTTTTTTTTTAATAATTTAATTATTTTGAAGTGTCTTTAATTTTTTTTGTCTTGTTTAGTAATTTTAATTTAGGTTAAAATTGTCATTAATAAAAAAATTTAAATTGGAGTGTGAATAGATAATTTGTGGATTGTAAGGAGAAGCTCTCTTTTTTATATTTGATGGTTAATCCACCGTCGTGTTTTTATTTTAGAATATCGTTATCTGTGTATGCTACTAGATGCGTTTTCGGATATAGAAACTGAAACCAAAAACATTATTTTCATTTACATTTTTATTTTTTAATTTTTTTATTATTTTGTTTGAAGATATTTAGAAATTTCCAGATATCAATTTTGTTTTTATTTTGTTCGATCAAGATCTCTTTAAAAGCTTCTTAGTTTTTTATTTTTTTATTTTATATATATATATATTAATTATTTATACAATTTTATTTTATTTTATTCAAAATATTTTTAACTCATTAAGAAAATAAAATTTTATTTTTATTTTAAAGTCAAGGGTAAACATGTCTTTTTACCTTTTCTATGACTGTTGACTGTCAAAAATCTAGTCAAAGAAACCAAATTGATGGATTTTAGAAAACATAGGGATCACAGAGAACTAAAAAAGAAAAGATAGTGATTAATGTATTCTAAAAGTTATTTAAATTTTTATTTCATGTTTTTTTTTTTTTTTTTTTTTTTTTTTTTTTTTTTTTTTTTTGACAATATCTATTAATTCGGGACTAGATATTTTTTTGAAAACTTTCACATTGGTAGGATTCGAACTGCTGACCTGGGAGTTATTTACTCAAATCTCAACCTCGTCCATCTACAAACTGAGTTACGCCCCTGTTGGCAATTTTATTTCATGTTAATCAAATAAATTTAAATATATATATATATATATATTAATAAAATTGGACTGACCTAAAGGGTAAAAGCATCACAAGCAATCATATACTGAAAAACCCCTAGGCAATATCCATAAATATAAAAGATAAAAAAAAAAGAAAAGAGTGACAAAAAGTAACAAAGCAAAGAGAACCAGAGGGAAAACAACCCTAAACAAAAAGAAGCACGCATGCCACACTAAAAAGAAAAGGAAAGTATCAAGAAAAAGGAAAAGACTCTCGGCCCATGCAATTATTGCCAACTAAATAAGAATTGAAAGTATATAAACAATGTTAAATTGCTTAAAGCGTACCTAGAGGGGGGGGATGTCAATAGGTTTTTCGCCTAATTTCAAACCTTTGAACAAACTTATGTTTGTCCCTGAAGGTAGCTTTACATACAACATATAAATGGAACATTTATATATAGACAATATATGCATATCATCGTTTAAGCAATGTCTACATATAACAAGTTGTTGTATGAGGTATAATATCACTAAAAACACAAAGTCGATGAATATCTTGTAATTCAATATTGTTCAAAGTTATTACAAGAGTGATCAAATATATCAATATACAAGAACAACCAAATATGAAATATTACAAATACAAATTGATTTAAAGAGGATTGTTCTACAAATCACTCTTTACAAGTACTTGTTTAAATATTCAATACAAGTAAATGATATTTAATAAGTTAACACATACATATACACAATATAAAAGAGATAGAGAAAGAGACAATGAACACAAGATTTTTACGTGGTAAACCTCTGAAGAGGAAACATCCACGAGTTGAATCCACAACCACCGGCAAAGCAAATCCACTATATGAAAAGGACTTACACACTCAAGACTATCAACTCTATGATATCTATCTCAAGCTATCAAATCCTAATTTACTCTCGGGCTAGTGAATCACTAAGCCTACTCCCTATCCAAGGTGTGTCCTACACCTCTAGGAAACAACTCCCTATCCAAGGCTCTCAAGCCTCTAGGAAGATTTCCTCGCTTAGCAATCTAGATCACTAGGATCCTAGTTAAGCCCCCCTAACTCAACCATCCAGAGTATGCAACTCCTTGCTAAGACTTTCGTTTGGCTATCCGGAACTCATTCCTAGCCAAGACTTCTTGCTCAATACAAAGCTTCACTCACTTTGAAAGAGACTTTAACCTTTCCTCAAGGCAAATGATCTAAATGATGTAAATAATGCAAATCATAATCAACACAACATAGAACATGCGATCAATATATTCTATGAAACAACTAGACCTAAACATATGAGAACACAAGCATAAAAGTCTAGATGCAAAACATGAATTAAATTAGAGCATGTGAAAACACCTAAACACAAAAACTCATAGTTCCATTAACACATATAACACTTGAACATGTATCATAATCATGAAGCACAAAATTCAAGATGTTATAAACATACAAATAAATACTAGAAACATAAAATGTATTCAATGAGTAATCTAGCCAAAGATTTAGAGAAAGGATATATTGATAAATCAATTTAATCCTAGATCTAAAAACACATACAAGAGCCTTAATCCAAGATTTCATCAATCAAAAGATCAAAACACATTTCAAGGATTATCAATAATAAAATCATTCAATCAAGTCTCAAATAATCCTAGATGTCAATCTAATCACAATACAACTCTCAAACATGTGAAAATCATAGAATCAAATATTCTAGTTCACAAGTGTCTTTAATTAGACTTTTGATTAAGATTGATTATGAAGCTATCTTTCTCAATAGCATTAACTAAACATATACATACATATAGAAGAAGAAACCCCAAGCAAATTGAAGGTTATAAAAGAAGAAATCACAAAGATAAAGTCAATACCTCTCAATCACGAGCTGTCACGATTTTCTAGGTAGAACACCTTGAAAACTCAATCAAATGACTGTAAGATCAATTGAAAAAGGTAGAGGACTCAATTACGAACAATCTCCAATTTGAATCACTCAAATCCGACTTCGTATGAAGAAGTTATGGTGTTTGGAAGGTGAGAAAATTGGAGAGAAAAATTCTGACGGGATTTCTTATTTTTCTTCTTCCTTTTCTTCTTCAACAATGAAAATGGAGGGAAGTGGAAATATTTAAAAGGAAGAGAGAGAGAGAAGATTTTGGCCAATCAAAAGAGGCCACATCAGCCTCCTGGCTGTGTGAGGCGTGTGGGCCACACGGGACCAGAGGGCTGGTCAGTCCGTGTGGCATACGGCCTCCACACGGGGTGGCCAAGGCATGGCCTTAAGCCATGCTTGCTTCTCCCGCGCACCTCCCATGTTCTTCGACCGTATTCGGGCCTCTGAACTTCAATTTTGAATCTGTTTTCGGATTACGAATCCTGACTCCCTCACGCACAACGAAGACTATGAAACTTTGATAAAAGGTTGAGAATTCATCTCGGAAAACGAAGACGAACACAACTCAACGAATGTGAACGAAAAGTAGCGTAGCGACATCGTTTGGACTCGAAACTCAATGAATGAGTAACTGAAATGATCGGGACTCAATAAGGAATCAAATAAGATCATGTAAAAATCCAAAACACATGAAACACAAAAAATCAAACACAAATTCACATATGAATGCCATTTCCTAGACATAGTCTTAAAACATGCAACTCTACAATGTATGAGCATTTGAGTTCAATGCATGAACATACAAAAATATGTGAATGTGTTATATAAATGGTGCACAAAGATGTAGGGACACTTATGACTGATTTGTGTGTGTGTGCCTATTACCTTGAAGAAGAATGAGGTCTATATTACCTTAATTGTGCAATGATGTCCATTCCTCTTCAAAGGCCACTTCTTGCTTGATCTTTTGGTCACATCTTTCTTTGAAGCTTCAAATCATCAACCTATGACCATTAATCATATGCAAGAAAAACATCGTTTTGATATGGAATATATGCTAACACAAACTAAAAACCTAACAAGAATAGAACGGCAAGGTGGAGAACGACTAAGAATCAGCCTGAAGCTCCTACGCATGCTTAGAAAGGGCATCTGCAACCTGATTCCTCTCTCTAAAAATATGGAAAACCTAAAAATTTGGAAAACCTAAAAATCCATCTGTGAGATCTGAAAGATGAAAAAAGAAGGGCCAACTGGTTACATTTCATCTCCCCTATATGTGGTTAGTGACGTATTACTATGAATTACACACCAAAATTGTCACTACTCCAATATCAACACTCGGATTTCATTAGTCTCACCTTGTCACAACCTCGACCTAGAATCAGACGTGACGAGGTCGAACACCCCATGTCCAATATATGCAGTTGGAAAGCACTGGAAAAGCGTGCATATGAATCTAACAGGTTTGGTGATATTTTAGACTACTTTATATGAAGTTAGAGGCTTTGAGGCAAGCTAGGTCGAAACCTAGGCCACTTGGGATTTTCTTCAGTGAAATATAGAGTTTCGGCTCCAAATACACTTAAGGAAATATGCAGGACCAGGATCGTGATATAATGAAAGAGTTTGCAGATAAATAGGATTCTACAATAGACCACTCCCATTCAAACATAAAAGGATAAGGGATAAGTGTCCACTTTCCTTAAAATTGGGAAGTGATCAATTACAATTGAGATATTATAGGCGCATGACTCTTGGCACTCTCAGAGTTAACTTAGTCCACCATTCATCCATTAATGCACACTTGACATGTCAGAAGTTGACCTAGTCCAAAGCAGACCCAGTTAGCGACCATGTCAACTGGTCAACACCTCGTCACATAGCCATATGAACTGGTCAATGCCTTATCATCAGCCACCTTAGCTGGTCAACGACTCGCACCTAGTCAACATCACGTCACTAGCCATGTCACCAGCCATGTCACCTGGTCAATGATTTCTACACCACTTCTTCTCCATGTATAAGAGAGGTTTCATCCTATTTTCTCCCATACATCCTTGAAACATGCACCCATAGGCCATAACAAGTAATCGGGAAAATAGGATGAAACAAATTAAGGGTGTGTTCTAATATTAATCTAGAGATGGTGTGAATAGATTTTAATCCTTACTACCCAATTTTCGCGTTAAGTTAATATTACGAAATACCCAAATCTAGTCAATATATAACAAGTGTAATATGTGCGGAATTTAAATAACACTTGATATTTACGTAGAAACTTTCACAAGAAAAACCACGGGCTGGTAAGTGTGCCACACTCGAACCTCGAATCCATTAAATGTGAAATGATTACAACCTAATCCCAGTTTAATGATCTAATCACGATTAATAATCATCACACCTACCTAATCCCGGTATAAGTGAACCTAGTCCAATTGCCTGTGTGACGACCTAATCCCGGTGTACGACCTAATCCCGGTTTATCACACAAGACTTCAATTGCTT
>OX940808.1:22847123-22981244 GCA_954870605.1 Acer campestre | reverse complement strand
TCTGATACCAATTGAAACAAATTAAGGGTGTGTTCTAATATTAATCTAGAGGGAGTGGGGGGTGGGGGGGGGGGGGGGGGGGGGGGGGGGGGGGGTGGGGTGAATAGATTTACCCTTATTACCCAATTTTCGCATTAAGTTAATATTACGAAAATGCCCCAATCTAGTTAATATATATAACAAGTGTAATATGTGCGGAATTTAAATAATACTTGATATTTACGTGGAAACCCTCACTGGAAAAACCACGGGCTAGTAAGTGCGCCACACTCGAACCTCGAATCCACTAAATGTGAAATGATTGCAACCTAATCCCGGTTTAATGATCTATCTCGATCAATAATCATCACACCTACCTAATCCTGGTATAAGTGAACCTAGTCCAATTTCTTGTGTGACCACCTAATCCCGGTGTAAGATCTAATCTCAGTCTATCACACAAGACTTCAATTGCTTGCGATTTAAGCAACCTAATCCCGGAAGCTACACACAAGGCTTACTTCTTAATGAAGAGATAAAATGCCTAAGTGAATATATGATGATATTCAAAGAGCAAATAAAGCTAGGAAACCTTATATGCTTATCTAGGATGATATGATGACAATATATACAATCCTAGATATCAAAAGCTAAATGATATGTCATAAAGTTTAGTTAATCATAGATTAAACAACCTAGATATAGCTATCAAAATACAACACTCAATCAAAACAACACACAATCTCTATCTTGTATTATAGCATATGAACTAAGAACATACAAGTAAGTAAAGAGATGCTTTAATATGAAAAACACTAAAATTAGATGAGATTAGTGAAGAACATACCAAAGGAAGTGTGTTGAGCAAAACCCATGCAAACAAGCATCCTAACTATGCTAGAAAATGCTTGATGATATTTTGATGCATATAAGAATGGTTTTTGAGTGTTAAAAATGAGTTCTTGATTTGATTTTCTCTTAAATATCTCTCTTTGAAGTTTAGGGTTCTTAGAGTCAAATAACTTCTCTTTAGAGAATGAGAAAGTTGTATATTTATAAACATCAACAACAGGGCATGTGAAAAGACAAATTTGCCCCTGAAAATGCACGATTGGCGGTTTCATTCAGCGGCCAGGCCGCCAATCACAACGGCCGAATTGATCCCGAGAGAAACAGGGGAACAACGGCGGTTTCATTTGGCGGTTTCGTAACCGCCGAATCAAACCCAAGAGAAAAATCAATTAGGTTTGAAGGCTGTTTTGAATGGTAGTCATGGCCACCGATCTTAACCGCCGTTTCACTAAAAGTGGTGAAACCAAGGGAGAAGCCAAGGGTATTCTCCGAGAGCGGTTTTCTTGCAAAACCAAGCACACCAATGTGCATGCGCGGACGTTTCCGAACATATTCGAGAAATGAATTACAAGACACAAAAACACATAACAAGATATGTCGATCAAAGTGCTAGTGTGTAATGTGACATGTGAAGAGTATGCACACAAATGTAAGTATGTTAAGTGTGTATGTGCTTCTAAATCTTTTCAAAGAAAACTAAGCACTAGAGATTATACCTTTGGAGTGCTTGTCATCTTGAGGTCTTGAGGGCTTTGAGCTTGATTACACATTACCTAAGCTACCCTTACAACAACCCTAATATGTGGTTTGTCCACAAAATAAGCCAATCAATAAACCGGAATCCTTACATAGGAGATCTAGCTGACTAAAAAGGGTGCTATAAATACAAAAGATGAAGATATTATAGGATAGATGATGGAAGCCAAAGATAACACATTCTTTGAACTCTATTCATGTACTTTTCACTAATCTTCATTCATGTTGCTTGTATAATGGTCAATCGTAATGAATACACATTGAATTTACACTAATCTTGTTGGGGATGACCATGTCACGAACAGGAATTGACACCTCTGGGACTTACCCTTTGAACTTCCTTTTTTTATTATCATGACTATTTCTATAGTAAAATACTAAAATCCGAGCACTCCTATAAGTGGCTTTAATTTAGGCCTAAAAGCTAAAAGCAAATTTCCAAAAGTCATGCCAAATAGGCCATTAATTAACTTATGGGAGACCTATCAAAACTCAAAAGTGAATATTTTCTTGAATTCAAGGGTAAATTAAGGAATTAACTAATCTTTTAACATAAGAGATGGAGAGAGGTGATATATAGGGATGTCAATGGTATGGGTAGCGGACGAGTTTTCCATTACCAACCCCAATCCTAATTTATATGAGAAGTACCATCCCTGGTGAATACCCACCTTATAATAAACGGTACGGGTATGGGGATTCTCCGTTAGGGGATCGGTTCCCTACCTCATACAATCCACATCCCATTAATGTATTTTTTTTTAAAATTTAGATCATATCAAAATTATTGAATAATATAATTATTAAAATACAAAACCGGTAACGATTAACATACTCTAAATCAATTATAGCATAACACAGCTCATTAACAAACTCTAAAAAGAGTGCAAAATTACATTGAAAGTTGTAGTTTTAGTTTTATATATACTTTTTCTAATATTGGATGACATTGTTTGACATAAATATATATATAACCGATACAAAGATGGGTCGGGATGGGGATTAAAAATCCCAAAACCATTTTGAAATTAAATCAGGGATTGAAAAAATAACCAAACCCATACCATAACATATATGGTAAACACTAAACCCGCCTTAATGATTGGGACCTTGGACCAATGGGTAATTTTGACATCCTTAGTGATATGTATGTGTTGGTCAAGCTTTCATTTGCGCTTTGCTTAAACCTTCTCAGTTCCAAGTCACGTCTTTATCTCCTCATAGACTACACAGTGGTTCAACTCACAAATCTTGATATCAAAGATAAAGATTCAAATGGGGTCTTCTAGTGACACTGGCAGTGATTTGTTTCAAAGGCTCACTTGTAGAAGTGAGCAATAAAGCAGATGTGTTTCCTGGTGGGTGGTACTTGGCCAAAATCTTGGAAAGGCTAATGAAAAGGAGATAAGAAATAGGTTCCTCTATATTTGATCAACTATAGGTCTCCAGACTTGATGCCTTCTCTCGATTGGGTCGATAACAAATGGGTTCCACTTCAAAAACTGGTGTTTTAGTTAAAAAAAATAAGAAGTTAGATCTAGTGACTTTAGGGCTACAGTAGCTGTTGGGATTTTAAATTGGTTCTGAGTTAAACGATTGTGTTTTGGATAACAGGATTCAAGCAAAATGACCTTGTTTTGCCCTATCTTAGGTTTAGTAAAATGCTACTGTTTTACCTTTAGTATTTAGCTTTCTTCAATTAAAACGATACCGTTTTGGTATCATGACTTGAAGCATTGTAATAGTGCTAGGTGCATCTCAGGGAATCATTTCTCTTATTATATTAGTTTGTTTTGCCTAATATAGGCCAGTGGAATGGAATTTGGGTTGTATGCTGAAATTATTACAAAATTCTCTCTAACTAATTTCTCTCTCTTATTTCACTAAAATTCTCTCACGTTCTTCTCCATTCTTTGATCTTATTCATTAGTGCACAGAAAACCCCATATCCAAGCACGTGAAATAGAGTAAATCACACAGATTAACAACAATTTCACCATTAGATCTAGTGACTTTAGGGCTACAGTAGCTGTTGGGATTTTAAATTGGTTCCGAGTTAAACGATTGTGTTTTGGATAACAGGATTCAAGCAAAATGACCTTGTTTTGCCCTATCTTAGGTTTAGTAAAATGCTACTGTTTTACCTTTAGTATTTAGCTTTCTTCAATTAAAACGATACCGTTTTGGTATCATGACTTGAAGCATTGTAATAGTGCTAGGTGCATCTCAGGGAATCATTTCTCTTATTATATTAGTTTGTTTTGCCTAATATAGGCCAGTGGAATGGAATTTGGGTTGTATGCTGAAATTATTACAAAATTCTCTCTAACTAATTTCTCTCTCTTATTTCACTAAAATTCTCTCACGTTCTTCTCCATTCTTTGATCTTATTCATTAGTGCACAGAAAACCCCATATCCAAGCACGTGAAATAGAGTAAATCACACAGATTAACAACAATTTCACCATTAAAACTTAATCGGAAACTCAAGTCATAACAACTTGGTATCAGAGCAATTCTGGGCAAACTTAATGACGAAAGGAATTAGGCAACATCATTATGTGGATGAATGCTTGGATGAGATGGAGGCTAGGAATGAAGCTAGGAACCAGGAAAGGGATGAGAGGCAACAAAGGTTTGAAGATGGGTTTGATGATGGGTTTGATGCCTTTAAGATTGAAATGGCAAACCAAATGGAAAGGTTAGTCAATCAGCTCGCTGAGAAGAAGAAAGGGATGGATCTAGATGTAGGACCCGAAGATCAAAAAATTCAGAGTTGTGATTTTCATAAAATCGACGCAAAGAAAAAAAAAAGGTTTTAAATTTTATTTTTGTATACATCAATATAGATAAGGATTCAAGAATATCTTATTGATTTTCTCCTTTGTTTCTTTTCGATCTGTCACAACTAAGTCTTCTGAGCTATGACCCGTGATCTAGCAACTGTGTGTGCACACGTCACAAATTCCGGGAGTACTTGAATGAAGGCTACAGAGACGGAGAAGACAACCCCTTATCTTCTTTCTTGGATTCGGCCAAGCTTAAGGAAAAAAGAAGATTAATTTTCATTTTCTTTTTCTTCTTTTTGCTGCACACTCTCTCTCTCTCTCTCTCTCTCTCTCTCTCTCTCTCTCTGTATTAAGGTTAGGTAATTTTATTTCCTGATATTATATCTGTATATATTATCAAGAGATTATGGTTTTAGTGATTAAGTTAAGATAGGATTCTAAATCCTATATTAATCTTTGTTGTCACTATAACTTGAACCTTTGACCTCTTTAAAGTAAATAAAAATAATCTCTTCTTATTTTATTCCTTTGCTATTGTCAGGGTTCAAACCTACAACCTCCAATTAACAATTAATAATTTTTAATTATTAATTTGTCAATTAAATAATCATATTATTTAATTATATTTAATTAGCCAATTAAATAATTTATTAATTAAATAATCATATTATTTACTTAATTCCCAGAATAAATCCAGGTCACTTTTGTAACATAATTAATTGGACCATCCAATTAACCGTGAACCTTGTTACCAATAATTGTAAAGGGCTAGTAAGGGGACTTAATGAACCCATAGTTTTAAGCTCTAGTAATACTTAGAAAAAATTAATTAAACTCTTTAATTAATATTTCATGATTATTAACCTCGGAGTTATTCCACTAAAAACCCGAGGTTGCACGCTCGTAACTATAGATGTTTTACAAAAAAAATATCAGTGTCTATCGATATAGCTATTACATATGGTATGATCCTTCACAAGTAGTTCATAATTAGGGCTAGGTCATAAAATCCGTTATACCTCTCTAATTATATCTTTTCCTTTAAGTACCATTGATTATCTACTGAACAATTATATCCTCCTTCCTTTACAGAAGAAGGAGAGCACTCTTAATCATTTAAGTCCCGAATCAACCCTTAAAGGAACTACTCCTCTACATTTCGCAAGAAAGAGTGGATTCCGCTATTGTGTGCATACCTTCCCAACCACAAGCCAAACTGTGATTCCAAGATACCGAGTTATTGATCGGGAATGCTACTTCGATCTCACCCATGGTATGTCAAAAACCACAATCTAATCTTGAAGGAGTCAGTAAGACATTCAGGATTAAGACCACCCATTTACATCCATCATTTGTTGATATATATATGAATCTCTTCATGTAACGGATCTTGGTGATAGATTCATATAGATCGTGGCCCAGTCCTATATGATTACAACATAAAAGGTGCCTCCATTCTCATATCACCATATGAGTAGTCTAGGATAAGACTACCGTACATTACGGAATAGACCGTATCTGTAGATTAACCACAAATAAAGTACCTAGCTTTGTTTGCTCTCTACGGACTCTTTAGATTGCATGTCTCAAATCGAATTCCTCTGCATACGACATTTATAACTCAGTTTGAGATTACATCTAGCAATCTTGGATGTTTAGCATATATGATATAAGTGTATGAGTCATATTTATTGAATGAAAAAACTACTTCTTTTATTTTTTGTTTTTTTTAACATTTACAAATTACAAGCTTTAGGGCATAAATCCTAACACTAAAGGACTCCAATGGTAGTAGCAAGGGCATTCTAGAAGTCGCACTAGGAGGTTCATTAGGGGAATAACGATATAAAGGCTAGTCTAGTTCTTCCAATAAGGTATTTTCAGATCCTAGTCTTAAACCACCTAAACTTACTTTTCCAAAGTTTGATGGAACTGACCCCAAGATTTGGATTCGCACGTGTGATAGATTTTTCCTTATCCATCATGTATCACCTGATCAAAAGGTTATTATAGCCTTTATTCACTTTGAAAAGAAGGTAAAAGCCTAATTTCAAAGTTATTTTACAGGAAATGAAATGGTGAGTTGGGAAGAGTTCACTGAGGCAATTTTGGGAAGGTTTTTAGAGGTTGACTAGGAGGATGTAGTGAGTAAGCTCTACCGACTGAAGCAAACCACTACAATCTCTAAATATCTTGACAGATTTGAAGAGCTACAGCCTAGGTTGTTAGCTAAACACAAGGAGTTAAGGGAATGGTTATTCCTTGCCATTTTTTTAAGTGAATTAAAAGGAGAAATAAGATATTTGGTAAATATGTTTAATCCAACTGACCTTAAAACAACTATACATTTGGCTAAATTATAGGAGGCCTCCCTTGAATCTAAGAAGTTCAAACCATGGGCAGTTAAGCCAACCAACACTCACAACATAGCCATTTAACAGAATTCAAACACACTAAAATGGAATCCACAAAATAGCTCACCCACACTTACTTACCCCACCTTAAAGAATGCCAAACCAATTCCAATTAAGAGGCTTACCCCCACTGAGATGAAAGTTAGGAGGGACAAAGGACTTTGTTATAATTATGACGAGACTTACTCATTTGGATACCAATGTGCCAAAAGACAGCTCTACTTACTAGGTGGTGAGAATGAGGTTGAGGAAACAGAAGAAGAAGAACAGCCGGTTGCAATTAAGGAAGGAGATGCAGAAAAGAAGGATGAGATTACCATATCTTACCATGCCTTGAATGGTAATGTGGGGTTACAAACAATTAAGCTTAAAGGGAGAGTGAACAATAGGGATGTTATCATCTTGGTAGACAGTGGGTCTACCCACAATTTTTTAGACCCTGAGAGAGCAAAGTTCACAGGGGTAGAAGTAGAAAACATTGATGTGATGTGGGTCACAGTTGGAGGGGGAGGAAAGATAAATAATCAAGCTAAGTGTCAGTCTTTCCTACCAAGATGAGGCTTCTAACCTTGGGAGGCTATGATGCAATGGTTGAAGAAAATTGGACCTATTCTATTAGATGCAAACTAGTAAAGCATGAGTTTTATGGAGAATGGGAAGTGTATTACATTACATGGTATTAAAGAAGACAGTAAATTGACATCTATGGCTGAAAAAAGGGTGGTTGTTCAGCTACGTAAGGCTCAAGACAGGGAAGAACTAGCTATTCAACTATATTCCCTAGAAGTGGAGAATTAGAGGAAGGACACACCTACTAAATTGGAGTCAATTCTGGACTCCTTTGTGGATGTTTTCACCGAACCAACAGCTTTACCTCCTAAAAGAGAACAAGATCACCACATTGTAGGAACCTAGGGTTACAGATTGTGCAGCGAAAGGGTTTTAAATTTTTTTATGCAATCATCAAGTAAACTCATTTGAATAGTAATAATCGAAAATAACAAAGAAGGTGAAACGATTCATACCAAAGTTTGTAGACTCATTTTTAGTTTTCGATTTTCTTTCTGATTTGAACCACAAGATCTTCCTTGTAAGGTCTCAATTATTAATTGGCTTATTTTATAGACAAATCATAATTAGGGGTTTTGATGTAAGGGTAGCTTAAGCTCTCAAGACCTCAAAAGAAGAAGCACTCTAAAGGTAAATTTCTATAGTGCTTACTCGCTTTGAAGAGATGTAGTTGCACACACACACAACACTTGCATAATTCTTATTCTTGAATGTGTTGTGTCTTTATTATGTGTGTGCATTATTGATTATTTAATCTCTCTTCTTGCATGTGTAAATTGATTGCATCTTGTGTTTTTTAATGTCATATCATGTTAGTCTTATGATGCATTGCCTTCACCTTTCTTCTCTTGCATTTTTGTGAGAAGCTTGAAGGAAGTGTGTTGTGCGCTGGTCGTCATGCGTAAGACCAGCGCAGCACACAAGCACAGATCGCTCAGGTGTCTGTCGCTAGTCATGCGCATGTCCACCAGCGCAGCCCACACCAGCTCAACATGTTCAGTGGAATGTCGCTGGTTGTGCGCTGTTGATCAGTGCTGGTCGACCAACGCACCGTGCATTTTTGGTGGTGCGCTGGTCGTCTAGTGCAGCGCACTAGCGCACAATGCACAACCTGGTGCGAAATTTCCAAAACGACTACACTTTGTTTAAGTCACCTATATATATATATATATATATGACTCTATGTTTCTAGGTCGTTTTTGTGAGTCCAAAAATCATATTTTTACTCAAGGATATTTTTTAAGAGAAAAATTCTCAGGAATTTCTCCTTTGTTCTTAAAAGTTAATCTAGGATCATCCATGACCATATAGGATGCATCCATGCATGGTTTTGCATCATCACATTGTTTTTGGTATGTTCTTCACTAATCTCATCTAATTTTAGTGTTCTTCATATTAAGACATCTCTTTTATTAATTGTATGTTTTTAGATAATATGCTAAATACAAGATAGAGATTATTTGTGATGTATTGATTGAGTGTTGTATTGTGATAGCTATCTAGGTTTTTATAATCTATGTTTAGCTAAGCTTTTTGACATGTCATTTAGCTATTGATATCTAGGATTGCATTTATTGTCATCTAATCATCCTAGATAAACATCTAAGGTTTCCTAGCTTTATATGCTCTTTGAATATCATTATATATTCACATAGGTCATTTATCTATTCATTAAGAATTAAGACTTGTGGCAAAGATTGCTTAGGCCACAAGCAAATTGAACTAGAGCCACTTTTAAAGGCCCACGGGTAGTGTTGGTGGGTTATTGATCGGGATTAGATCATTAAACCGGGATTAGATTGTAAACACCTTCACAATTAGTGGATTCGAGGTTCGAGCGTGGCACACTTACCGGCCCGTGGTTTTTTCTGTTGAGGGTTTTTACGTAAATATCTTGTGTTATTTAAATTCCGCTGTTTACACTTGACATTTTATATTTGACTAGTTTGAGGTATTTTCCTAAATTGGCTTAACGCGAAAATTGGGTAAAATTGTTAAAATTGGGAACTAAACTCTGCCTTAGCACTGCCTACCACCCACAGACGGATGGTTAAAGTGAAAGATTAAATCAATGCTTAGAGAATTACTTAAGGTTCATGACAAGCTCGAGGCCAGCTAGGTAGGCTACTTGGCTACCTATGGCTGAATGGTGGTACAATACAAATTATCACTCAACTCTCACAATGATTCCATTCGAGGCATTATATGGATACAAACCACCTATGTTTTCCTTCACTGAACTCGGTCCAAGCTCAACAGAAGTGAGGAGTTTCACAAAAGACAGGTCCAAGCTACAATCTATTCTAAAGGAAGCCTTAACTCAGGCACAAGCAATGATGAAATTTTATGCAGACAAGAAAAGGATAGAAAAGGGTTTTTGAGGTAGAAGATTGGGTATTTCTCAGGTTACAACCTTATAGACCGAACACATTAGCTATGAGAAAAAATTTAAAACTAGCACCAAGGTATTATGGACCTTACCAGGTTGTGACTAAGATCAGAGCCGTGGCCTATCGTTTGTAGCTTCCACCAGGTTCTCAGGTCCACCCAGTTTTTCATGTGTCCCAGTTGAAGAAGAAAGTAGGAAACTCTGTGACTCCAAGCTCTGAGCTTCCACGAACCGATCCAGATAAGCAGTTCTTAGTGTTGCCGATCCAAACTTGTCAAACGGAAGAACCAAGTTGTAGTTTAGTTCCTAGTGCAATGGTCAAATACCAGCTCGGAGGATGCCATCATCATCGCGAAGCATTTCGCTGATTTTCGTCCTTGAGGACAAGAATGGTTTTAAGAGGGAGGGAATGATAGATCTAGTTAATTTAGGGCTATTATAGCCATTGTGATTTTAAATTGGTTCCACGTTAAACGAACGTGTTTTGGAAAACAGGACTCGGGCAAAACGACCTCGTTTTGCTCTATCTTAGGTTTAGTAAAATGCTACCATTTTACCTTTAGCATTTTGTTTCCTTCAATTTAAACGATACCATTTTGGTATCTTGACTTGAAGCTTTGTAATAGTGCTAGGCGCATCGCAGGGAATCATTTCTCTGATTCTATTAGTTTGTTTTGTCTGATAGAGGCCAATGGAATGGAATTTGGGTTTTACGCTGAAATTATTACAAAATTCTCTCTAACTAATTTCTCTCTCTTATTTCACTAAAATTCTCTCACGTTCTTCTCCATTCTTTGATCTTATTCATTAGTGCACAGAAAACCCCATATCCAAGCACTTGAAATAGAGTAAATCACACAGATTAACAACAATTTCACCATTAAAACTTAGTCGGAAACTCAAGTCATAACAAAAAAAAATCATTTCTTTTCAACTTTATTTTTCTTTTTTTGAAGATATCATGCAAAAAGTTGTTGTCTTTCTTAAGATATTGGATGATTATGTACCCAGTTAACCACCCAGATGCAAGCAAGTAGTGGTAGGTTATAAAGTGTTTGTTTTTATTTCACTTGTTGGTGGATTCGTTCAAGAAAGAAAGAAGATATTGTGTTCTTTTAGTTATAAAATACTATGGGAGTTAAAATAATCTGATATTGTACAGAACTAGTGTCTAGTATTGGTATTGCTTATTCGTTGTGTTGTAGAGATCAAATTTGATCAAGTTTCAGTGGAACTCTTATCATCTAAAGTGGAGTGTTTTGAAAATTAGTTCAAAGCATGGGGCCTCAATGTGATTTTGGCCTCACCTAGGTAGATTTTATTTTATTTGTTTATGTTAAAAAAAACCCGATAAAAATGTAAGAACAGTCTAGCTCTCTTAACATGTATGCATTTTCTTTTTTACATCAGCTGCCATCCTTCAATTACATTTGAAATTAAGCTTTCCCAATATAAAATCATGATTATGTCATTGTTATTATTTCTACTAATAACTTTTGCCTTCTAAGCCACAACTCAAACTTACTTGAGAGCCAAGTTGGCTAGAGCCTAGAGGTACTGATTAAGTAATAATTAATTGGAAGTTATTGGTTAAAAGCAGGCTCATTAGGTGCAGCCTGTGCTATCAAATTAGAAATAAATTAACTACATGGAATATAGACATGGTTTTAAAAGGCTTTTTGAGGCTTACTCCTCGAGGCTATGAGGAACTAAAAAAAAAGCCTCGATGGGTTGCTGAGAGGCTTACACCTTAGAAAAAGAACAAGTTTTAACTATTGTTTTGATGTTTGGACCTTTTATTTTTCAAAAAAGTTTTAGGCCACAGTTTTAGTGTTTGGTATGGCTTTTTAAGTAGATCTTCTAGAGTAGATTTTTGTGTAGTAGAACTTCTAATAAAAAAGGCTTTTGGTTGTGTAAATTACAAAAAAGGTATTGAAAATGTATTTTTAGAAATAATTTTTGGTTGAGTGAATTACAAAAAAAAAAAAAAAAAAGTGTTGACAATGTATTTATATTAAAAGAGTTATGGTGGAATATCTAAAATTTATAAAGGGTAGTTGAGACAATTCATATGTTTTAAAAAAGCTATAAAAAAAAAAAAAAGCTTTTTGGAAAAGCCCAAATTTTGGGCTTCTCCAAGTAGACATAAAATAGTTTTTTTAAAAGGTAATTGAGACAATTAATATATTAAAAAAGTTGTTTTGATTTTTACCAAACAACTAAAAAAAAAATTCAAAATAGCTTATAGCATTAAAAAAGCACTTTTGATCCTATCTGAAGCCATACCAAACATACACTTAACCTTATGTTTGAGGTTTAGTTAGTAAAAAAGTTTAGAAGACAACATTAAAACACAAATAAAACAACAAAAGAAACCCTAGCTGCTCCAACAAAGAAACACACAAGGAAAACATCTGGTTTCTCTTCTTCTTCCCCAACAAAGGACGCACAACATATTTCTCTTTATGTAGGGAGTTTACAATTGATAGGTGAAGGTGAAGGTGAAGATGAAGATGACTTTGGAGACGAAGACAATGAGATTGGGTTTAATGATGTTGATAAGATGGACTTAATAATTTTGAATATTATCATCTTCCAATTTATCCCAATCCCAATAGTCTTGATGAGAATGATGATTAGATAGAGTTATAGATTTTAAGTCTAAAACTTTTTCTAAATTTCTAGTATAGGATATGAGGATTCATGGTTTTTAGCCTTTTATTTTATGACTTTGTTTTGTTATTAGTTTTCTCTATTATGAACAACATCATCATGATGTGTGTTTTTATTTGATGTTGATGTTATTGAGTCATTGAACTAATGGTATGAAATTTGAATTTCTAATTTTTTAAAGATTTTTTTAACGTTTAATTTTTTTTTTAATGTTTTACTTTTTTTAATATTGACTCTCTGGTAACACATTACAAATCAAAATGGTAATATTAAAGTGAAATGTAATCTATATCCACTTGTTTCGGTATAGAGTTAGGTATTCGGGGGTTTGGGAAAATTTCATTACAATCATGAGTCATCCATAGCTTCTTGAGGATTATAATAGGTACAATTTTACTTTGGATCAACTTGTGACTTTTACTGTATAAAATTTGCAATTTTACTAAAAAAGTAACAAGTAGGATATTGTAAGCATCCGGACTTAGAGTGTGTTTGGTATAGCTTTTCAATTTGAGCTTTTACAGTAGATCTTTTTGTAGTAGAGCTTCTAATGAGTAAATCTTCTAACAAAAAAAGCTTTTGATTATGTAAATTACAAAAAAGATGTTGACAATGTATTTTTAGAAATAGTTTTTGGTTGAGTGAATTACAGAAAAAGTGTTGACAATATATTTATAATAAAAAAGATTTGGTGGAATATCTAAAATTTATAAAGGATAGTTGAGACAATTCATATGTTTTAAAAAAGTTCAAAAAAAGCTTCTTGGGTAATTGAGATAATTTATATATTAAAAAAGTTGTTTTGAGTTTTGCAAACAATCTAAAAAAATTTCAAAATAGCTTCTAACATTAAAAAAACGCTTTTGATCTTTTCAAAAGCCATACCAAACATAGACATAGTACACATCATTACTTATCTCAATGTGCTTTGCTTTGTTATTTTAAGGAGTCTTGGGTTTTTAAGTACACCAACGTGATTATATTTGAATTTGTTATTTGTTATATGTTTGTGTTTGGGATCGAATCACATGTCAAGCCCGTTAGTCTTGCAAGTGAGGGAGTATGTTAGAGTGTTTAAATATTAATATTGGGCCATTTCCTATCAATTTAAGCTTTTGGGTTTATTGGTTATCAGCAAGATTTATAATATATAAACATTGTCAACCCATACCCACATATTATTTTACCTCATTTAGTTAAATTTCATATCAATCACGTATGAGGAAACAACAGATTATACCTATCAACAAGACAACTCAAACAATCATTTTACATATTGAACAGCTGTTGCACTTATAAATATGATGTATAAGGTAAAATTTAAATAGAGAACTATTTCATAAAGAAATCATGACTATCACTTGCTCCATGAAAAAAAAAATATGATAATTTAGAAAAGGATAAAATTATTTGAATTACTTGTGATAGTTTCTTGAGAAAGTGATAGAAAATCTTAAAACTCATAGCAAAATTTGTATTATGAATAAGAAATAAATTTTAAATTAATGAGATAATAGAGGTTTTTTATTATTTATTTATTTTTATTTTTTTAAGAAAGAAAGAGAGAAAATAGAGTTGAAGATGTCAAATTAGGAAACAATATATATAAAGACAATTATGTCTTTAAGAAAACGAAGGCAATTCAGGTTTTTTTTTAAGATTCATTAAATTCTAAAATTGATTATTTCAAAATTATTTTTGAAAAGTTACATCTACATCATTCTCAAAATCACTGTCAAATCAATGTAGATTATTAAATAATCAGTTTTGGAAGGTTAGCCAAGATTTTTTCTATGGGTTGGCTAAGCATATTTAACATTTCGATAAACGAAACTTAATAAAATATAAAAGCTTTAATAGTATAACAACATATACACCTAGTTAAAAGAAATAAGAAAGGTTAGAAGTCTAATTTATTTTGTATTTTGTACAAAATTATAAATAAAAATAAATGACAATAAAGGAAAAAAATAAAAATTAGAGTTTCCTAAATTTTTTTGTAATATATATACATATATATATTTTTAAATCAGTGCGCATTGATATAATTTACATCAGTGAGTTGCATGTAGACCACTAGATTTACATGCTTTAAGTCAGTGTATATACACTTATCAGTGTTTCTCCATAATCAGTGGCCCACATACAACGCACTATTGTAAGTTATATCAGTACGCACTGACTAGAATCGGGATATATATATATATATTCATGATTAAATTAATATTTTGAGATTACTTATGTGAGGACTATGAGAGAGTAAGAGAGTCGTGCACTCGTGCTAATAAAACAAGGGATCAAATATTTAACAATCAACATAAATAAAATAATTTAACAATCAGTATTGAAAACAGTTAAATTTGAATTATAAAATTATTTTATTAGATAATCTAGTGGGTCTTACAATATCGAATGTACTCTAAAATGTTTGTACCGATTTGAAAAAAATTAGCAATTATATTAAATAATCTCATAATTAACTCATAAATAATTTATCTAACTAATAATATATTTTTTTCCCTAGTTTTAGACTGGACTGCAGCTAGGGGTAGCCTACCCTTGGCTACACCCTTGGTTTTACCAAACATCTTTCTCTTCCAAAATTATGAAATAAGTTGATTTTAGCTATTAAAAGCAATACCAAACTGGTTTTTAATAAATCTTTTAAATGACTAAATTATCTTTGTTAATTTAACATAAAAACATTTTCCCCATATTTATTTTATATAAATCTACTTTATTATATGCTATTATAATTATAATTTTTTAAAAATATTTTTAAATAATTATTTGATTTATTTTTCATAATTATTTTTATATCTCCTATTATAATAATTGGTAGACCATTTTTTGTATATTCTCTAAGAATACACATAGGGCGCGTTTACTAATCAGTAATCAAACTTAGGAAAAGGAATTAAGTTACTGATATGTGAATTCCAATGTTTACTAAATTTTTAGGGAATTAAGTTACGTGGACCCCACTCTGAAATCAGTAATTAAGTTACTGATGGAAAGAGAATTTGATTTATTAAATGGAAATATAGGTGGCCAGAATATGGAATTTCAATCTCAAGGTACTGAAGACTTTGAAATATCATCTTCCCAACCACCAAGTGCTCAACGTCGTAAATCCACAGACAATAATGTTGCTGTTTCAAAGTGTGCTCGTACTGTTAGAAATATGGCAACTAATGAAATGCATAAGGATTTTAGTAACATGACATCTGCTATTGCAGCAGTGGCACCCAAGCTTGATGGCTAAATTAATGTTTTATCATATGAGAAAGAGGTGGCTGACTTACAAGCTAAACTTAAGAGTGAGTTGAACAATATGGAAGGATTGAGTCGACTACAACTCTTTTGAGCTACAAACATGTTGGCTAAAGATCATGACTTGCTGAGGGTCCCATGTTTACTGAGGAGAAGAAAATATATGTTATGGATCTCTTAGAGCATGGACTGTAATTTTTTATGTTATTGTCTTTTGCAGCAAGATCATTGTTATCTTATTATTTAGTTTTATTGGCAATGTTTTAATGTTTAAAAACATTTTAGATTATTTATGTACTTTTGAGACATGTTTTTATTTTTGATATTTTAGACTTGTTTTTTGTTTGACAATCTTTTGAGACATAGCTTAAAATTTATATATAATTTTTTTTGTTTTCTTTTATACAACTAATAATGAATCAAGTACTGTGTAAGCTAATTGTTGCATATGTCGAGTTATTTTGTGTTTTAATTTCGAGAGAAGGGAAAAAAGCACCTAAATGTGAGAAATTAATTCGATATCAAATTAATTATGCTTTCAAATCTGTATTACTCCTCAAATTTTAATTATTATTGACTAATTAGTTGAAAGTTTACGATATAAACATGTTAATTACTAGTTATAGTGTTATGAGCAGTATAAAAAATAGTTTTTCATAATAATAAAAAATATTTCAACATATTATATACACAAGGGTATTTTTGTAATCAACTATATATCATTCCGATTCCTTAGTTGATGTAAAACACTATAAATGGAATAAATTTGATTCCATTTCTGATTCCTAAATTGTTAGTAAACACTGGAATGAAATTTAGTAACTTAATTCTGATTCCTCTCCATTCCCTTTCCAGTGGAACTTGATTCCGATTCCCTCCATTCCTGATTAGTAAACGCGCCGATTTGAATTATAAAATTATTTTATTAGATAATCTAGTGGGTTTTACAATATCAAATGTACTCTAAAATGTTTGTACCGATTTGAAAAAATTTAGCTTGATTATATTAAATAATCTCATAATTAACTCATAAATAATTTATCTAACTAATAATATTTTTTTTCCCTACTTTTAGACTGGACTGCAGCCAGGGGTAGCCTACCCTTGGCTACGCCCTTGGTTTTACCAAACATCTTTCTCTTCCAAAATTATAAAATAAGTTGATTTTAGCTATTAAAAACAATACCAAACTGGTTCTTAATAAATCTTTTAAATGACTAAATTATCTTTGTTTTTTTTTTTTTTTTTTTGGTTTAGACTAAATTATCTTTGTTAATTTAACATAAAAACATTTTTCCCATATTTATTTTATATAAATCTACTTTATTATATGCTATTATAATTTTAATTTTTTAAAAATATTTTAAAATAATTATTTGATTTATTTTTCATAATTATTTTTTATCTCCTATTATAATAATTGGTAGACCATTTTTTGTATATTCTCTAAGAATACACATAAAGCAGAAGTAGTTCTATAACTAAAAAAGAACTATAACTAAAAAGAACGCTACATCTAGTACTTTATACTTATTAGCTAATACTAATACATAGATCGGTAACACGAATTATATCTAAAAAAACTGATATTTTATTTTTGTTTATTTGATATTTGAATTAAATGCTATAAAATTATTTTGCATTTTCTTTGACATTTAAATTAAATATTTGTTTGATACTAACTAGAAATTAAAACATTTCTATTTTCATACATATCTTTCGAAAACAAAATCATATCATTTTTAATCATTTTATAAATTCACAACAACTAACATTACAATTTAGCAGCAATGTTACCTAAACAATTATCTGATTAACTTGACAGCATATTATTTCCTTAACACGGCTAACCGTGATTATTTTAAAAGTTACATCAAAACCAAACCAACATCAACAAAATCATTAGATAATAAATGATAAATATGTCGGAATTTTAGTTTATTATTCATTGTTATAAGGATAAAATTTGCAATATGAAAGTCTCATTAAACTCAAAACAGTTTTTCTTCCCTCAAACCTTAAGGTTGTGTTTGGTATACCGGATAAAGGGGCGATTTGACTATATTTAGTCCTCATTAACCTTGTTAGTGTTTGGAGTCCAACTGGATTGGACCCACCAAAATCCCACACTAGTTGGATTATACACCATTTTGGTGGGTTTATATAGTCCAGCTTAGCTGGAATAGAATATATATATATATATATATATATTTCAATTGTAATAACAAATCATTTTACTTAATAATATTATGAAACTATAATTTTATTAAAAAATATTTTTGCATATTTTTAATTTAATAATATATAAATTAAATAACTATTTTATTCAATAAATTATTGCAATAGTTTGTTATTCAATTTTCACCGATTATAATAAATTGAGGTTATTTAAATCATAATCCCTCCCGATGGACCTACCATAATCCCACCTATGTTTTTATTAAATAAATATTGAAAAATAATTAAATTTATTTTAAAATATTATAAATCTATAGTTTAAATATATTTGTGGATATTGTTACTTTATTAATATATAAATTAAAACATTTATTTTCTTAAAAAAAATAAAAAATATTTCAATAATTTATTATTCAATTTCAAAATATTATCAAATTTAAAATATTATTAGATTTAATCAGATCTCATGCTTCACAAAACAAAATATAGTATTAATTCAGTCAAGTCCTATGTTTTTCCAAACTCGGCATAATATTAATACAGTCAAATCCAATCCCATTTAATCTCAATTTCATCTCAATACAATCAAATCTCATGTAATAGTCCAATCGAATCCCGTGCACCAAACGAGACCTAAAAACTTTTAAAAAAATAATTACCGAAATGATTGTTAAGAGTTCCATCTAATGCTTTTTACTTCAGATGAAAGTCAGATTTCCTGACTTTTTAATTCCTAACATTTTGAGGCAAAATTTCTTATTTCAGTGATGGAAAGAAAACAAATGAAACATCTGAAATAGGTCTATTCAGATCTTTTCGGATTTAAGTGGGAAAAACAAATTAAACACCCCTTTAAGGTTATTATGATCATAGTTACGAAGTCAGTGCAATTACTGATATAATTAGGGTAATTTGGTGTAATTTGCTCTAAATGATATATGTGACAATTTTTATTTTTATTTTATGTGTATATATATATATATTTGGTATCGAAGATCCCGGACTTCGTTCAGGCTCCTATCCGCCTATTCTCCCCAATTATGTGACTCGCCATGGCCTATATGTTGGAAGCAAGCCCCTAATTGCGTGACCTACTGTGGCTTGTATGTTGGTTTCACGGAGTATGACAAAAAATTCGGCCCAAACCCCTGGCCCCACAAGTATGCAATAGGGTAAATCAGAACTCGCCCTTGTCTAGGTAGGATTCGAACCGCTAACGTTAGCCCCATATCCATCCTTCCACCAGTAGAGTTAAATGCACAAAGGATTGACCACAATGTAATTGTTAGAAATTGAACCAAGGACTTGGATATTTAACCCCAAGCCTATGACCACCAAGACAACCACCTTTTGGTTATATCTAACAATTTTAATTTGTTATTCATTAGTATAAGGATAAATTGGTAATATGAAAGTTTCATTATACTCAAAAACAACTTTTCTTCCCTTAAAAGTTAAAAGTTAAAATTTAAAAGCAATAATGGAGTGAAATAATAATCCAAACATTCCCAAAAGTGGGTTTTACATTCCCAAAAGTGGGTTTTAAACCCCAAAAGCTAGAAGCAAGTTTCAAAAAAAATAAAATAAAATAAAAATAAACCAAACATGCCATTAATTGATCAGTAATGCTATATATCCCACCTAAAACTCCATCTTTTTCATCCCACCACATGTAGTATATGAGATGTCAAATGGTGAGTAGATACATGAGGTAGGTGAGATAAATCATCATTAATGTGTATCTACTTATAATTTGATACATCACATATCATATATAGTGTGATAAAAATTGTGAGATTTTAGATAGAATATTTAGTATTACTGTTAATTAATTCAAGTGTAACTTTTAACACAGGGAATGTAGCACGTGTGGGTCAGTATTTTGGATACTCACCGTCAAATATCATTCTTTAACATAACAAATGGAGAGAGGGGATCCGTGTTGGTCAAGCCTTCACTGACACTTTTCCTTAAACGTTCACAGTTACAAGTCAAGTCTTTTCATTTCTTCTCCTAGACGTCATTCACAGATCTTGATATCAATGGCGTTTTCTGGTGACAGTGATTTGTTTGGTAAAGGGTCACTTGTAGAAGTGAGCAGTGAAGCAGGTCATGGGTTTCCTGGTGGGTGGTACTTGGCCAAAATCTTGGAGCGGCTTCCTCCATCGACTCCTTCTCCCGGAAGTAGTAAAAAGGAAAAGGAAGTGACTTTCTTGGTGGAGTATGAGAGGTTACGTGTTAAGATTAACAATGTTAAAACCAAGTTAGTCGAAGCTGTTAATTTTGAGTTTATAAGGCCAGTACCTCCTCCTCCTCGTAATCTTAAACATCAGAATTTTGAACCAAATGATGTGGTTGATGTGTATCACGTTGAAGGGTGGAGGCCTGGAGTGGTGTTCAAAGCCTTGGACGAGCCAGGATGCTACTCTGTCAAGCTCAAAAACCCTCCTCATCTTTTGATCTGCTATAGGTCCCCAGACTTGAGGCCTCCTCTGGATTGGGTCCATGGCAAATGGGTTCCACTTCAAAAACAGGTCTTTTCACTTAAAAATGGTTTCTTTCTCTTTTGATGATGATTCTTGGTAGTGGTAGGCTGATAAACTCTTCGTTTTTATTTCTCTTGTTTGTGGTCACATTTTGCTTCAAGAAAGAAAGAAAAATCCTGGGGTCTTTATAGTTTTAAAATATTAGATCAAGAACAGGTATTTGGAGTTAAAAAAAAAAATTGTTTCTTTCAAGTCTTTTTCTCTTTTTTCGAAGATATCATGCAAAAAGTTGTTGCCTTTCTCGAGATATTGGAGGATTCTGTACCCACTTAACGACCCAGATGCAAGCTAGTAGTGGCAGGTGGTAGCCTATAAAGTGTTTGTTTTTATTTCTCTTGTTTGTGTATTCGTTCAAGAAAGAAAGAAAATCTTGTGTTCTTTTAATTATTAAATATTATTGGAGTTAATAATCTGATATTGTGTACAACTAGTATTGGTATTGCTTATTCGTTGTGTTGAATAGATCAAGTTTCAGTGTAACACTGTAACTCTTATTATCCAAAGTGGAGTGTTTTGAAAATTAGGTCAAAGCATTGGGGCTTCAATGAAATTTTGCCTTACCTGGGCAGATTTTTATTTATTTATTTATTTATTTATTTAAAAAAACCCAACTATAAACCCCATAAAAGCCTAACTTTCTATTTAAATCACTCTCACCTCTACTCTACCCAAGAATCAAGACCATCAAACCCTAGATTCTTCTCCAAGACTTCAAGTTCCAACAGCTATCTCCATTCTCATACTGGTTGTTTTTTTGGTTTCTATTATTTTTTTCTAGTGTTTTTCTAGAGAGTTATGTTAAATTATGAATCATAAAGTATTAGTTTATGATCTAAGACATTTTTTTACTATTTGTTTTGCAACTAAACATTTTTTTTTGTCATGCACTCTTTTTTGGGATCTTTATGGTAACAATGTCGATTGTTGATTGTATGCTATTGTACTAAAGAAGTAACAAATAGATATCCTTCATTACTTATCTCACCGTGCTCTTCTCAAAGGCTCATTGACGTTGATATTGTTAAAAAAGTAACAATGTTGATTGTTGATCGATGAAATGCTAGTTTTCTGTTATACAGTTTTCCTTGTTTTCCTTCCTTTCTGATGAAAAAAATGCTAGATTTCTGTTATCCTTAAATTAATCAAATATACTACTAAAATGAAATGCATCAAATTTCAATGATGTTTACTGTTTAGTCTTATTTCTATACAGCAGAAGGAAGCTGTAACTAGTAACCAGAAAAGAGAGGGAGGTAATCCTTTGAAATCCTTACTTGCAGATACATAAGCTCTAGCAAATAGCATTGGATAGCTTGAAGCCTACAATGTATTTTCTTATATACAAATATATATTATGATTTGCAGGTAAGGAATGTGATAGAATTGAAGGTGCCATTGATAAAATGATTGTAGAGGATTGTGCAACTACCGGTGATGAAATAGTAGGAGAATCTACAGGTATGAGGTCTTTCCAAACCCGTACTCCTCAACGACTTTCAAATATGGTTTGAATATCATTTTACATAGAAATCAGTTTGTGAAAGATTCATGACCCACATGAACATAATTGTATAATCATAATGCTCTTACTGCTGGGAAAAGAAAAACTTCTGAAACAGAAGTTGTAGGATTTGGCAACCAGCATGAAAAGCTTTTACTGTGAAAGAAAATTTACAGAACACAAGCATAAATGATTGATCAATGACTGAAAATTTAAATTTAATTTTATTTTTTTGAATCTTGTAAACTATGGACACAAGGTATGATTGGGATACTAGTTCAAACGAATCAAACATGCTTTAACATTATCTTTTATGTTTTTTTTTTTAATGGCTATAAGACACCAGTGGAGAGTATTTATCTTATATGATCAGCCTTTCTAATTCATGTAATGAAGGTTTCAAAATTTCTTTATGTTGCATTACATCCATTGAACTCTGGTTTGGGTTCCAAGGCAAAAGATATTGAAATGGCCATTATGCCTGTAGAAATTTGCTTGATTATTATGTTGGTGTTCACTGTCTAGGTGATTATGTTGGTTTTTCATGTCCAGATATATGTGGTAGGCAAAAGATATTGAAATGATGAAGTTGTGCAATATGATGCAGGGGCAGCTATGAATGACGATATGCCATGCAAGGACCAAAACATGCGATTTTTGGAGGATTCACAGGTTATGCGATTCATTCAAGCTATGGACATATTTCAATCAATTCCACAGGAACCACATTTTCGTCCTTTAGCTGCATGTGAAGAGGTGTGTCGGGAAGGGTTAGCTCTTGGGCATATGATGACCTTTGTTAATGTGGCAAAGAAAATATCAACATTACAAGCAAGTGCTTCAAGAAATAACTTTGACAGCCTTTTTAAATTTCTTTCTGAATTAGAGTTACACGGCTTTAATGTTGAAGCTGTGCGAAGCCGTCTTCTTGTATTGCAATCATTGAAAGACAGTCAAGAACAGCTTAGCACAAAACAAGAAAAAATTAAAAGTGAGATCATAGAGCAGACTCATGAGAGAAGCAAGGTCAAGGCTGAGTTGGATGAAGTTATTAAGTACTTAAAGCTGTTAGAAGATAAGAAAAGAGAGGCAGAAGAAAAGAAGGCAAGGCTCATATCGATGAACAATGAAAATGATTCAGAGGTTGCTAAGTTGAAATCGGGCGTTGGTTCACTTTCTGAAGAGATCAAGAAAGTTAATAAAGAATTTAAAAGTGTAGCTGGTTCCCCATGGAAGAAGTGACCGACTTGTAACATGGAGGTGACTGACTCGTATTCTCTGATCATCTTTTAGCTTCATTGCATGTTCATGTTGATGTTCTAATCATGCACTGACTTAACATAGAAACTTAATTGGCCTGTGTGAGCCTGATTTTTTTGGTAGCTACTGTTACTGTATGTAAACAGCTACTGAAAGTTGTTTTTGATGAGAAATACTGGTAACCAATTATATTTTGTTTCTTCATGGGAAATGTTTTGTTTTTGTTTTTGTTAATGTTACTAGTTCTTTTTATGATTGTATCTTCATGGGAAATGTTCTTTTTTGTTAATTTACTACTTTTTCTTTGTAAAGGTGTTAATTACAAGTTGCTAAACCCCAACTTGTCCAATTGTGTGAGCAACATTCATCTGTGTGGCCCTTTAAAGAGGTGTGCCCTTTATATTTTCCTTGTCTTAGTTGCTTGCCAGTAAAGTTTTAAACCTTTATTCTAGATAGAGTATAAAACAATGGATTCTATTTCACCTTTGTGAGATAAGATAACTAATAATTTTATGGCATTACACTAACAGCACAGCAGGGGTGTTCTTGATAAATTGTGAATGTTTTGATGGTTGAGTGTAACACTGTAACTGATAGTTATGAATCCTAATGAAGAAAAGATAATTTAATTCATGGTTTGTGATTACGTGTTTATTAAAATCAATTGTGGTTAATTTTCCCCTCTCATCTTAGGAATCAAGTTTTTTTTTTTTTTGATTCGCTTAATGTTTTAAACGGATATAAATAATACAGTCCCAAATGATCAATCCAAGCAAGGCCAAGTGGCCAACTAAGTATAAGTTCCTTACAGCTGTAGACAAGTTGGCAGATGCCTTAGAAAAGAAAGAAAAAGACAAAAAACATGAAAGAAAATCAGAGTCTTTCTCCACCATATATATATATATATATAATAAGCCAAGAAACTCAGAGAAAACAATGGCAGAGCAAGAGGTGAAGTTGTTGGCGAAATGGTGTAGCCCTTTTGCTATGAGAGTTGAATGGGCACTCAAGCTAAAGGGAATCAAATTTCAAGTTGTGGAACAAGACACAACCAACAAGAGCACTCTTCTTCTCAACTCCAACCCAATCTACAAGAAAATTCCAGTTCTCATTCACAATGAAAAGCCCATCTGTGAATCACTTGTTATTATTGAATACATTGATCAAACTTGGAAAAATTCAACCCCCATTTTGCCTCTGGACCCTTACGAGAAAGCTGTTGCAAGATTTTGGGCCAAGTTTGTTGAAGAAAAGGTATGAATTTTAACTTTATCCTTTTTTGTGGTTTGACTTCTGGTTGTCGGGGCTTTTCTATCACTTTTTGATGAACATCTGCAATCTTATAACATCCTTCTTGTCAGGACACAGGTCCGGCATAACTTGATTAAGGTTAGAATGAAAAGAAAAGTTGGATGGTTTAGGCAAAATGCACAAACGTCCCCAAGGTTAAGCATAATTACACGCATTTTATATGACACAAAACTTGCTTCATGTTTGAGTATTTGAGTCTTGAGAAATGTAGCACGAACATTCTTTTTCATTATATTTCTCCTGCTAACTTTTAACGGTCCAACGATCAAATTTGAGAAATGTTTAAAATACCTCTTATATTCGTTTAAATTTTTTTGAATTATTAATAGATAAATATTCAAATCATAGATGTAAAATAACTTTTATAATATTAAAAAAATATAATTCTTGAAAACAACCAAAAGAATTTACAAAAGTACTTTTCTTATTAGAAACGGGTTAATTGCAATAATATCCCTGACAATTTGCAATAATACAAGAATATTGTACTCTTGCATTTATTGTAAAAGCATACTCATTACTAGTTTTACCGTCGGTAAAGATAACAGTTGCCGGTCAGTACACTATAAAATAATCGGTTTTCCCTCCTTTAATATTTTATCAATTATTATAAATTTATTCAATAAATTTAAGAAAAAAAGTAAAAAATAAAATACTCAAAAAGTAACAACAAAATGTTAAATTTTTATAGAAAAAAAAACAATAGAAAAAAATTTCAATTTTTCAAACTACACAAACCATGAAACCATAACAAATTCATCCCACTTTCATTTTTTTTTTCAAACATCACAAACCATAATAAAAATCATGGCTCCACCACCACGGGTCCACGATAGCCGCCACCACTGGTCATAACATCTCCTCTGTTGTGGAAGAGATCCGGTGATATCTTCACATGTAGACAAATTGAATTCGATTCCATCCATTGTGAGGATAATAACAGTAAAACTCAATAATGTTGTGAATATCTAAAATGTAATCCCATTATTGTACTTTTATTGTATAGTTCACTGAAGTTATGAGGAAAGTAGTATTTACGAAAGGAGAGCAACAAGAGAAGGAAGTGAAGGAAGCAAAGGAAGCCATGGAAGTGCTTGAAGGAGAGCTTAAAGGCAAGAAATTCTTTGGAGGTGACAAAATTGGGTTGGTTGACATTGTCCTTGGTTGGATCTCAATTTGGTTGGAAATTATGGAAGAAACTGCTGGCGTTCGAATCTTGGATTCTGAAAAATGTCCTTGGATCCACAAATGGATGCACAATTTCATAGACTTGTCATTTGTCAAGGAAAATATACCTCCAAGGGACAAGTTGGTGCAATACTATCAACAAATTCGCCAAAGGGTTACCAGCCAGTGAATCAAATGTCTTGCTTTCTTTCTAAATAATTCAAGGAGATCGACTTTTATTTTATGGTTTTTAAACTCGAAAAATGATTTTTGGAAGTTCCGCTTGAGAACCTCTTTTGTGTATGAAGACTAATTTGTAGCAACTGTATTAAACTATTAATTATGGGATGATGTATAGATGATCTTGTGATTATAAGTTAGCTTGCCGCATCATTTGGGAAAATTTTTAGACAAGTGTATTTTTATTGTTTGAAAATTCTTGATATTAAATAAAGATGACAATGCTTTAAAAAAATGAAAAAAGAAATAATAAATATGGCATTTGATCCGCAATTCAAAAATATTTTTAAAAAACAAAGATATGGTCCAAAAATTTTAGGGATATTATCATTTGGGTCTCTATATTTTTTTTGAATTATCTGTTTTTTACTCACTTATTCATTTTTCACTGAATTGATCCCTATGTTTTAAAAAACCACTCAATTTCGTCCTTTCATAAATCAACTATTAGTCAAATTTAACGATTCTAAGGGTATTTTTGTCTTTAAACAATGATATGTCATGTGTCAACACACAAATAAATATAAATTATATATAATAAAAATTAAATTAATATAAATAAAAATTAAAAAATTATAAACAAAAGAACAATTAAAAAATTATATTTAAAAAAAGAAACATAAAATATCTCTTTCTTCTTCAATTGAGCAACAGAGCAAAGAAGATTGTCATCATTAAATTATATCTTTCTTCTTCAATTGCATTCCAAGATCATGAACAAAGAAGATTGTCATCATTAAACTATATAAATACACAAATTGAGATAGTAATACACAGATATCACAATATATATTTATGCAAATGAACAAAGATCTGGCCATCTGGGTGGCTACCACACTACCACTTGATGCTAACAATTAGTACATAAAATCAGGAAGATATAAATATATATATATATATATATAAAAAAAAAACCGTATAAAACCAAAACAAATGATAATGCATTAAGAAATAACAGACATTAGAGAAAAGGATGAGCATACAGAGAAGAGCAACAGAGTGACTAGCACCAGCAGAGATGATTAGAACATGACGAAAGGGAGCAGTGACATCAGTGGCAGTCATAGTGACCTCTATCGATCTTGAAAAAAAAAAAAACGATCTCTCCAGATTTTTTGTTCACCAACACCTACACATCCACAACCACCACCAGATTCTTCATTCATAATCTCCAAATTCTTTATTCACCAATAGCCACATGACCACCACCACTCACCGGAAATCAATCCCAGGCCAATACCCACACGACCACCACAACCAATTGCGCCGATCTTGTCTCAGCAATGGAGATCAGTTCTTCTCGTCGGCGGAAAGAAAGAAGGGAGATAGATAGATTTGAGAGAGGGATTTTATGGTGTGGTTTCGATTCGCAAAGAGATTTGAGAGGGAGATTCGGGAGGGATTTGAGCACGTGATCGAATTTGTGAGATAAATGAAAAAAGTAAAAGAAAAATGTCATGTGCTACACTCCCATTGGTGAGGTCAGTATTTTGGGTACTGACAGTCAGTATATTAGGTTTTTGGTTTGTCTTGGCATATATTCCATATCAAAATGATATTTTTCTTGTATTTGATTAGTGGTCTTAGGTTGATGATTCGAAGTTTCAAAGAAAGATGTGGCCACAAGATCGTGCAAGAAGGTGTCTTCCAAGAGGAATGTGCTACATTGCATATCAAAGGTAATATTGACCTCATTCTTCTTCAAGGCATAGGCACACACTCACACAAATCATTCATATGTGTCTCTACATCATTGTGCAACATTTATATAGCACATTCACATGTTTTTATATGCTTTTGCATTGAACTCAAATTCTCATACATTGTAAAATTGCAAGTATTAAAACTATGTGTATGTTGTCATCTTGTTGAATATCCTTCTTTTGTAATGTATATTTGAACAAGTATTTGTAAAGTGTGATTTGTATGAAAATCCACTTTAATCATATTTGTAATTGTAATTCTTCGTATATTGTTATCTTTGCGTATAGCTATATTTGTTCATTCTTGTAATACATTGAACAATATTGATATACAAGTTTTCTTTGATATAGTGTATTTGTGCTATTATACCTCATGCAGTAAATTGATATATGTAGACAATGCCTAAATGTTAAAATGCTTATCTTGTCTATTTATGAATGTTCCGTTTATATGTTGTATGTAAAGCTACCTTATGGGACACACCTAAGTTTGTTCAAGGGATTGAAAAAAGGTGAAAAACCTATTCACCCCCCTCTAGGTACGCTTTAAGCAATTTAATCTTGTTTGTATACTTTTAATTGGTATCAAGCAGGTCATCGGACAGCATCCGACGAGATCTGGGTTATACTTACTAGTGAATTGCTTAGGTTTTTGAAGTATGGTTTTCCTAGATGATGTGATGATCGAAGGGGCTTCGAATTCTAGACCTCCTCTTCTCAAGGGCCACAACTATGGGTTTTTGAAATTTAGGATAAAGGCATACATTCGCTCTATTGATGAGAGAGTTTGGATGGCCATTGAAGAAAGTTATCTTGCTCCCAATAAGATTGAGAATGAAGTGACCGTTTCCAAGCCTAGGAGTGAGTGGACTACTAATAAGTTTGAGTTAGCAAAATGACATCATCAGGTGGTGAATGCTATTTTCAGAGGTGTGGATAGTAGACAATTTAGCTACATCCATAACTTAGAGACCACTAAGGAGGTGTGGGATGCTCTTCGGGTCACCAATGAGGGGATTAAAGCAATGAAGAAGTCTCATCTTTAATTGCTCACTTCCCAATTTGAGGTTTTGCAAATGGGTAAGGAAGACAAGTTTGTTGACTTCTAAGATAAGCTACTAGATATCGCTAACAAGTGCCAAGCTCTTGGTACTCCTATCTCCGGTAAGAGGCTAAATTGGAAGATCCTAAAATCTCTACCTAAGAGGTTCATGGCCAAAGTTACCGCCATTGAAGATAGCAAAGACGTTTACGTCATGAGCTTAGATGAACTATCTACGTTGACGTCATGAGCTTAGATGAACTATTAGGATCTTTTCAAACCTTTGAGACATGCATGAAATCAAAGGCTAAGAACAATGGTTTAGCTCTCAAGGTTGTCAAAAAAGCTAGTAGTAGTGATGATGACGAGGAGATGACATTATTGGTTAGAAAGTTTAGGAAGTTTTTGAGGAAAGGAGCCAAGCCAAGTGGCAAGTACTCAAGAGACAAGGAAGTTAAGAAATTCTTTACTCCACCTCATGAGAGGAGTGGTCAAGTTAAGAGCAATAGAAAAGTCCAATTCTTCTAGTGCAAAAAGTTAGGACATTATGCTTTCGGATTGTCCAAATGGTGATTCTAAGAAAGACAAGAAGGGAAAAGCTATGACGGCCACATGGAGTGAAGATGATGACTTTAATGATGAGGAGAGCTCAAATGATGAGTCTTCTAGTGAAGAAGAGCTAGTGAGCAACTTTGTTGGCTTCATGGCCTCTTAATATACTCTAGAGGATGTATGTCAAGATTCATTGGACAAGGAGGTTGATACAAATTATCAAGTGTGCTTAAGTGAGAATCTAACCTATGTTGAACTTTTGGCTAAGGTAAAATGTCTTGAAGATAGTTTGAAAATAGCCTTAAGTGAGGTAGATGAGAAGAATGATTTGATCAAGATACAAGTGGATGAGTTGGTTTCAACAACTCGAAGGCTCTTGGGTGAAAAGAATGCTATTGCCAAGAAGCTTAGAGAAGTTGAATGGTTTGTTCTTGAAAGGGATAGGATCATCTCTAGTTTAACTCTAGGAGTCTCAAGTGAGGCGGTAGTTGAGGAGAAGCTCATAGAAGCATCACTTCCTACAAGCGAGGTCATTGTTGACAAGAAAGCTCCTAAGAAGAGACGTTCCAAGACTAAAAACAAATTGAAGAACAAGGTACCCTTTGAAACCCCCATTTGTGCTTCTCCCATCCCGGAAGGTAAAATCTCTTCTTTTGTTCTCATATGTCATTTTTATAATACCGTAGGCCATATCAAGCCCAAGTGCTATAAATTCATTGAATATTGCAACATGGAAAATGCATAAAGGGATAGAGAGATTGAACTTTATTTAAAACATGCTAAAGCTTTTGAATATGGAAAGCATGTTAATGTCACAAAGAATGTTAAGAATGTTCGGAATGTGAAGAATAGAAACCTTGCTAAAATTGATAAAACATGTGTTGCTAGCAATGTTGAAAAGAAGAGTATTGATGAGGTCGTTTGTGTACTCAATAAAATAGTAATAATAATGGTTTTTGGTTGATTCTTGAAAACTCTTTTAAAACCACTTAATCCTTTTAAAATGTGATTTGATAGCAAAATAGTGAGCAAGTTTGTTCCACAGGGAATGAAGTGTTAATTAGATAAATTGACTAATCTTAGAACAATAAAACAAATCATAGTGTTTGATAAATGTGTGGTTTCTAAAGCCACCAATGCTAAACTACTCAAATGAAAATACACAAAAATGTTATGAAAAATAGAATACTCAACACCTTGATAAGAATAGTGATAAAATCAATTAATGAGAGAACTAGGGAATAGATCGATTAACACTTGGATGTGGGTAAGCTACTAGCATCATTAATGTACCAATCTCATTATGTTAACCACTTAGAGGCTTAGATTAGTGGGGTTGGTATACCCACCACTAATCTATCCTATCCAATGGGTTCTTAATCACACAAAGGTTGTCAATCCACATGTGAATATATAACAAATTATTCCACTCAAGATAGCAATCAACAAGTGATATACAAGTCAATTATAATGAATGGAATCTAATTAATTTGAATGAATAGAACACATAAGAGATTCATTACAAGCTAGACTAAACCCACAACCAATTGTTCCTCAAATCTATCCCCTAGATTAGGGGTTTAGTTACACATATTTGCAATGAATGAAAAGAAGTAAATGATGAGGAAATAACCCTTGGGTCACCTTCTTTAAGCTTGATCCTTCTTCTCCTCTATGCTCCTAGATGCAAGGAATGGAGGTTGAGGAAATGTCTTGGAATGTGGGTGTTTTGGTGGAAAGTTACTAAGGATTTTGGTGGAGAAATGGTGGGATGAGGAATGATGTAGTGAAGTAATCAAGGTTTTTGTGTTGAGGGTTGGATGGATTAGATGAGTTCAAGGAGAGAAATGGAGGAGGATGAATAATGTTCCATGGATGATGATCTAGATCTGAAAATGAGTGTTCTCTGAATTTTGCTCTGATTTTCGATAATTGAAGATGGAGAGACGCTTCATATATATACTCACTCATGGACATGTACTGGTAACTGCTTGATTCGCTGATGTGGAGTCTAGGTCGCTATTTGGTCGCTATGGCGACCATAGAGCGTAAAACGGTTAGATGAAAAGGTCGCTCTGAAAACCATCTTTCTCGCTATTTGTCAAGTGGCGACCATGACCAAAATGTGTAGAGGTCGCCACTTGTATCCTCTAGGTCGCCATGGCGACCATAAGTGGCGACCCTGGAAAAGTGAAGAGGTCGCCATTTGTACCATCAAGGTCGCCATGGTGACCCTAAGTGGCGACCATGCCTTGAGTGCACTAGGTCGCCACTTGCAAGGGAGGTCGCCATGGCGACCCCAAGTGGCGACCCCACCTGATTGTTTTTGTGACCTTCTGTCGCCATGGCGCTCAAGTGGCGCCCAAATGGCGACCTTCTGATGCCTTTGAGAACTCTTCTGTCGCCATGGCGCTCAAGTGGCGCCCTCTTATGTCCAAGTGGCGAAAATGCCCTGTTTCTTCTCGTTTGTGAGACATTTTCGCACAAGTCCTCCACCTTCATCTCAATTGCTTCTGAAACCTAATAAAACCTGAAACACTCAATTTAACAACATTAAACACGGGGAAATGCCTGAGAATCAAGCAAAAAGAAACGGAAATGAGGGCCAAAATCATACCAATTTTGGCCTGACCAATTTTGGCCTGATCAAATACCCCTAAACCAATCTTTTGCTAGTCCTCAAGCAAACACAATAACAAGCACACCCCAAAAACATGCATAGAGATATTTCAAAGGTTTTTACTTCAAATGATCAATGTGCGAAGCCAAAATGAAGAGATTAAAACAGTTATGCCATGGTGAGGATTTAAACATGCAAGAGCGTGTATAGTTATGATTAAAAACGTGCCACCTTAGACATAATTGTACGCAATGCGATCTTACATTCAAAATGCCAAAGCTTCAAAGCAAAGGTGCTATTAGTTTAGAATGTAATTCGCTTCGATACTAAATCTCACCGGATTCTCTCTTCTTTTCTCCAAGACTCCTAGGTTCACTCAAATTTGTGCATGTGCAATATGAGTTCATGTTATGGCAACAAATTGATTGCACATGCTAAACATTAAACCGCAATTTCCTGAAAAGTGATCTCATGAATGGAATTGCAAGCCATGAATTAGAAAGAACATGCATCAACCAAATTGTACAAAATGGACAATCCTAAAGATCATGAAGGTCTTTTCTTTGGTTGTAATGGGGCCTAAGGTTATGGTGAAACAAAGAATGGAAGAAATGGATATCAAGGGACCTAATGATTTCATTAAGGCATACATTCTAATTCTTTAAGTTCCACAAGATTCCCACATATGTTCACACTTCAAGGTGTCCAGGCTCACAATTACACATGTGCATGCTACTCCTATTTTCAACTTGAGTAGTTCAATTACTTCTCTTCCTTTTCTAGGCCCTTTGTGCCTAATTTCTTGATTCCTTTTTCTTTGCTTTTCTTTGCTTGCCAATTCTTTTCTTTTCATGCTTTTCATCTTTTTATTATTATTATTATTATTATTATTATTATTATTATTTTTTTTTTTTTGTTTTTTTTCTTTTTTCATTTTCAAACATCTCTTGCTTTGCAAGACTCTTACACACATTCACATGCCTTGGTACACACCTTATATTTTTAATTTCAAAATTTTACATTGAGTTCCTAAGCCTTAGCGAATCATTTGGTCAAGGTAGGTCAAGTATTTTAAAGCTATAAGGTTCATGTAGATGTGGTTCATGAAAGAAATGCTTCACATGTGTTTGGCTTCAAAGGGGCTTGGGAGCACACATATTCAAATTGGTTGGAAGTGTTTAGGCCAAAGAGGTTTTCACATGCATCGCCTAAAATCATTTCTAAAGATTCGTCCATTAAGCAAAATAAGGCATCCACAAGCAGACCATAATATTTTATGGCAAACAACATTTAGTGCAAATGAGACCAAAACATGCTTGTATGAGTGTTTAAAGAGTGAATGTTTACAACTCAACGTATGCTTTTTTAAAGGCTGTGTTTGTGATCCTCACGGGAATCTCCACTATTAATTCTTAGCCTTCAAGCAAATTTGATCATTCACTCAACATTAAGAGAAAAAGATTAACGCATTTTGTTCAATGACACCCTAAGTGGCATGGTGTTAATCTAAACCAAACACTCACAAACATGCACAATTCCTCACTACATCATGTAAAGAACAATCTCCACAAGCAAAGCATGCTCAAATATGGCAATATCGCAAAAATTTTAGAAATTTTGGCACACAATTCTTTTGAAAACCAAGTATTATGGCGTTGCGCAAAAGCACCCCCAAACCTAAACTTGACATTGTCCTCAATGTTCAAAGGTGGAAAAATAAAAACAACAAACGCAACCCACTAAGTTTCAAGCAATAATCCAACAAGCAAGAGCAAAAACAAAATATCCCATCATCCGGCATATTGCCCTCCAAATATTCATACACAAAATCCCAACAACACATATAACAATTAAGCACAAATGTCCTAAATCCACTACCAAAATCCAATTCACACCCTTATTCTATGCGGAAACAAAATAAAGGCAACAATGAGGAATAAAGATTAAAAGGAAAAGAAATGCGAATAAACATAAATCAACAAAAATATCCAACAAAATAATCCAAAAGTAAGAACATAAAACTAGCAATGTCCCAATAAAATGATAGAAAATGCAAATGATGAAAAGATAAAACAAATCCTAGGAATGCTAGTAGGCCAACTACTCTGAATCATCCTCCTCATCCTGCACTACTCTCCCCTTCCCTTTCGGGTCCTTCCTTCTCTGCTCCCTAGCTAATGCTGCTCTCCTAGACTGCTCCTCTCTCCATTTCCTCTATGCGGCTGCCTCATCAATAGGAGGACCTCCCACATAACGGGGCCCCTGATCAGTCAAGGAACGGGCCATGGCCTCCTCCAACTGTGCTGCCTCCTCAACAGCAGACTGTGCAGTCTGAAATACGAAGTCAGGCTCCTCTGTGCTATGTCCTGAAGGTGCAGTGGGGGTAGGTGGAATCACTGTGGCAGGCTTCTTCGGTCTCCTGACATAAGGAGTGAGCTTAAGGTCATTGCGGAGGTCTGTAAAACCTGTGATCACTGTCTCACTCAAATCCTGAATAAGGCTTTCCAACCTCAGCTGCCTATCCTCCAAGGCCTTCTGCCTTCCTTCAATATCAAGTTTATCAGCATGAAGGATATCAAAATCACCAGTCTGAGTCCTCCTAATGCGCTGTACACCATCTAGAATCTGAACCCCCAACGGCTGCCCGTGATCATCACAAATAGGAATCTCCTCCTCCTTATCATCATCGTCCTCCTCAGGGACTACTCTCTCAAATTCTTCCCTAACACTGGTGCCAGCCTCTGAACTCCGCACTCTCCTACGTTTCCCCCCAGTAGGTATCTCTCCACACTTAATCATCAAACATCTCCAGGTGGTCAAGTCCATATCTGACATGGGGGGCTTAAGTATGTCCCCGGAGATATCTACACCCGCCAACTTGCAGGCCTCCGTGATCAAACAAGGGAAATGGAGGATATCTGTCTCTGATTCATTCCTCCCAATCCGCTGAATCTCCATCTTCACAATGATTCCCACATCAATAGGCTGCCTCTCACTAATACTGTGTAGAATCCTGGCTGCCTCAAATGGAACGGTGGACCTATGGGAAACTGGTCTAAGGGAAGAGGTGAGGAAAATGTGCCAAAAGGCGAGCTCAATCTTCAAGTTAGACTGCCTGAGAGGGAACCTCTTTGCCATCCATATGGTCATAGGAGTGATGGTCATAGTGTTAGCAAATTCCACCAAATTCTTCACATACAAAGGATTTGTGGTGATTCCTTCCACCATCCTCTCACGTAACCCCTCAATCTCCAATAATGTTGTCCCAAAATATATGTTAATGTCTGGTGCGTTTAAGTACACGGGAACTCCTCTCACAAGAATGGGACCACCCCTCATATACTCTCCCGGATTCATCCCCGCATATAATTCTTTCACCAAACTCTCACTGTAATGTGGCGGAGTAGCCGCTAATCCTCCCCATCCCATGTCATTCACTGTTGTTGGGACAGGGGTATCCCTCAAGTTCTCCAAATCAATGCCCCTCTCAGGCCACATTTTCTTCTCAGAAAATGTCTCCAAACGTTCATCAAAATTTCTGTTCAGTTTGCTTCGGGAACTACTCTCTTCCTAGGAGTGGGGGTCTTGCTACCCTTGCCCCCCTTGTTCGGCAACTTCATCTTCGGAGCCATTTTTTTTCACCCCCAAATTCGGACGAACTCTCTGACAGAAATCCGGCAGCACAACGGCACTATAATAACACTCCGGCACTCACCAATGTGCACCACAATCAACCAAACCACTTCAATACTATCACAATCACTTCTATATGAATCAAATCACACAAAAATCCAATCCTAAACACTAATCTCTTCAAATCAAACTCAAAACCACCCTTAGTAATTCTAGATGCAATGTAGGAAGGATTTGATTAAAAGAATTGAAGAACTAGAGTGATTTCTTACCAAGTTTGGAGATTACGTGCGTGCCACGGCTTTGGAATTGAGAGAATTTGAGAAGAGAGAACTTTTGTGTGTGCGGCGTTATGTTTGAGCAGCAGTCCTTATAAGTGAACGCCCTATGTCGCCACTTGTGTCACTCGGTCGCCATGGCGACCAAATGGCGACCAAGAAGAAATTTCATGTTTGCATGTGGTCGCCATTTGCACAAGTAAGGTCGCCATGGCGACCAAATGGCGACCATACCTGATAACAAAGGTCGCCATTTGCAACATGTGGGTCGCCATGGCGACCATGTAAGTGGCGACCTCTGAATCCTTCATGTAAGTGAGGTCGCCATTTGCGTGCAAATAGCGACCAAATGGCGACCCTGACTTAAAGTCCTCTTCTGAGTGTATTTCATCACCTGCAATGAACAAAATCCACAATAAGCTCATACTTCAAACCTCTATCAAGAATTGATGGACATTTATTCAGAAAAACAGAATAAACAAAAGAAAAACACACAACAAGCAAAATTAAACACAAACATATTTATTCATGGCATGAAATGTAAAAACCGAATGTAAATCCAACTACCGCGTCATACTATGCGAAATGGAATCATGATGCTCATCATCCAAGTCAATCACATTATAACTCAATTTTTTCTTGACTACCCAAATTGGACCTCTAGACTCATCCCAGACTTGATTGACCAAATCCTTCCTAACCCAAATTTGCTTAACACGGTTAGATCTCCTTATAGGTCTATTTTTATCATTATTGGCATGCTTCAAAAATTCAAAACATTTAGACTTTACATGACCCTTTCTATGACAAAAATAACAAGTTAAAGGATATGAAGGAAATCTTCCCTTTTTAATTGGAGATTTAGGCCTTGAGGGACCGTTATTGGTGAGTTCCTTGATGGCTTGATCCATCCGATCCATCTCCACCAAAAAGTCGCACTCCTTTACCTTAGCAACTTTCAAGGACATCTCCTTCTTGCTCAATTCCTCCTTCAACTTCTCAAGTTCTTGGCATCTACATTCATGAGGGCCTTCCTCATCTTTCTTAAGGATTCTTCCTCAAATTCTTCGGTGAGCCTAGCCAAATCTTCAAGCTCTTTCACCGTCACCTCATTCTCCATTGTGAGAGCCACGTTGACCTTCTTAAGCTTATGATTTTTCCTTGCTAGGTCATCAAGCTTCTTTTCCAAGGCATACTTCTCTGCCTTAAGAACCTCTACCTCAAGCATAAGCTCTTGGTTGGAATTCTTGAGCTCTTCCATTTCAGAGTCACCCATACTCTCCACTTCGTCCTCTTGGCTATTCTTTTCAAACAATTGCACCAAATCACACACTTTTCCACCCGTTGACCTTGGTGGTTGCAACTCAACCACATAGCAACTCTCAATGCTTTTTAGGTCATCATTGCATATGGTTATATCGATCTCAAGTTCTTTCTCAAATGCATGCATACAAACTTTCTTCTTGCAAACATCGATCTTCATTTGAGCGGTAGCCATGAATGGTCTACCAAGGAGAACTTGCCACTCCCTAACATCTTTTGACTTGTCACCAATGTCTAGAACTACGAAATCCGTTAGCACCACTACTCCTTCAATGACAATTGGGACATCCTTTATTTCACCACTTGAGGAAAGTGAGGTTTGATCCGCTAGCATAAGCTTCTTCCCGGTTGGTTTCAATCCTACCAAACCTAACTCTTCATAAGTAGATAGGGGCATCATGCTCACACTTGCTCCTAAATCTAGTACTCCTTTAAGCACTCCACTATTTCCTACCGATATGGGAATCACAAAGCTTCCCGGATCTTCCACTTTCTGGATGTATGCTTCTTCAAACAACAATACCTCATCTCTAGCTCCATCCTTCTTGACAAAACTACCTTCTTTAGCTTGCTCTGTGTGGCTTGGAAACTTCCCCTTTTCTTGCTTTTGAAGGGCCTCGGCAATTTGCCCCATTTGGGTCTCCAATTTCCCAAAAGATGCCTCTAGGTTGCCAAACCTTTGACCACTAGCTTGCATGAAGCTTGTCAAGGTATTCTCAGCTCGTTGGAAGCCTTGCATCATACCTCTCATTTCTTCATCAATATTTCGGCGAGGTTGGTACGAGCTTGGTTGAGCATTGTTGTTGTTGTTCCATTGGTTTCCTCCCCATTGATTTCCTCCTTGGGGGAATCCTCCTTGTGATTGATATTGACGATAGCTTCCTTGTGAGCTACTTCCTTGAGTGTTCAACCCTTGCTGTGGATTCTGACGGTAACCCCCTTGTGAGCTACCTCCTTGATTGTACACCCCTTGTTGTTGGTTTCCTTGTTGTTGATTTCTTGGTGGTGGGTTTAGAATGTTGTTGTTATTTGACCAAGAAAGGTTTGGGTGGTTCCTCCACGATTGAGCATAGTTGTTGGGATAGGAGTTGTTGCCTTGTCCTTGAAATCCCATAGCTTGAACCTCCTCTTGCTCTTGACCTTGAAAAGTGTCCTCAAACCCTTCATTCTCATTGAATTGCCCGCTAGAGCTTCCTTCTTGCCTTCCTAGCAACTTAACTCCCGCCTTAAGAAATCCCATACTTTCAATATGAGAAGTTAAGGTCTCCACCTTCTTGTTTATCCTATAGATTTCGATGGCGGCTTCCGTACTAGCATTCACATCAAACTTCCCACCTCGAATACTGTTGGCATTCCTTTGTTGAGAGTTTTGTGCCAACATCTCATAGATGTCGTAGATCTCCGAAGCGGTCTTGGTATCATAAGAACCTCCACAAGCGTTATCCACCAACACTTGGGAGAACCGAGTTAGACCTCCTTGGAAACAAGACACCTTGTATTCCTCAGTGAACATGTGAGGAGGACATTGGGCCACAAGGCGTTGATACCTCTCCCATGACTCATGAAATAGCTCCCCCTCACTCTCATAAAAATCGGCTATCTTCACTTTTAACTCCTTTGCTTTCCTAGCCGGAAAGAATCTGTTGAAAAACACCTTGCAAATTTGGCCCCAACTTGTCAATGATCCCGGCCTAAGCCCCATGAGCCATGTCATAGCCGCATCCTTCATACAATACTGGAAGCAACGCATTTGCAACTGTTCACGTGTGAGTCGCATGATGGGGAAGGTCTCAATAATAGCACTATACTCTTTCATGAACTGGAGGCAGTCTTCATTCAACTTCCCATGAAATGACGGCAATAGGTTGACGTGCATTGTCTTCAACTCATAACCCCTAGCAACCGGGTCTAGCACGATCGGTGATGGTTGGTTCCCGATATCTGGCAAGGCATACTCACCCATGGTCATCCTTTGACCACGGTTGGTTTGAGTCTCTTCCGTCATCTCCTCTCTCAAAGGAGCTTCGTCTTCCCTACCATGTTGTTGTCCTTCGGTACTCATAGCTTGACTTGGAATTGGTTCGAACTCTCTCACACGGCTAGTGCCTTCTAGTGGGGGATGAACACCTCTACCTAGAGATCTCCTACCGTGCATAAAACTGAGCACCTGAAAGAGGAATAAATAAAGAGATACAAGGAAAGAAAAAAAAGTAAAAACAGCACTATGAACAAGTCAATAATCACAAATCAAAATATTAAACCTAAAATCTACAAAATACCAATAAAATGTGAAGAAAAGTCAATTTATGTAATCAATGCTACCATTCCCCGGCAGCGGCGCCATTTTTTGATGAGGTCGTTTGTGTACTCAACAAAATAGTAATAATAATGGTTTTTAGTTGATTCTTGAAAACTCTTTTAAAACCACTTAATCCTTTTAAAATGTGATTTGATAGCAAAATAGTGAGCAAGTTCGTTCCACAGGGAATGCAGTGTTAATTAGATAAATTGACTAATCTTAGAACAATAAAACAAATCATAGTGTTTGATAAATGTGTGGTTTCTAAAGCCACCAATGCTAAACTACTCAAATGAAAATACACAAAAATGTTATGAAAAATAGAATACTCAACACCTTGATAAGAATAGTGATAAAATCAATTAATGAGAGAACTAGGGAATAGATCGATTAACACTTGGATGTGGGTAAGCTACTAGCATCATTAATGTACCAATCTCATTATGTTAACCACTTAGAGGCTTAGATTAGTGGGGTTGGTATACCCACCACTAATCTATCCTATCCAATGGGTTCTTAATCACACAAAGATTGTCAATCCACATGTGAATATATAACAAATTATTCCACTCAAGATAGCAATCAACAAGTGATATACAAGTCAATTATAATGAATGGAATCTAATTAATTTGAATGAATAGAACACATAAGAGATTCATTACAAGCTAGACTAAACCCACAACCAATTGTTCCTCAAATCTATCCCCTAGATTAGGGGTTTAGTTACACATATTTGCAATGAATGAAAAGAAGTAAATGATGAGGAAAAAACCCTTGGGTCACCTTCTTTAAGCTTGATCCTTCTTCTCCTCTATGCTCCTAGATGCAAGGAATGGAGGTTGAGGAAATGTCTTGGAATGTGGGTGTTTTGGTGGAAAGTTACTAAGGATTTTGGTGGAGAAATGGTGGGATGAGGAATGATGTAGTGAAGTAATCAAGGTTTTTGTGTTGAGGGTTGGATGGATTAGATGAGTTCAAGGAGAGAAATGGAGGAGGATGAATAATGTTCCATGGATGATGATCTAGATCTGAAAATGAGTGTTCTCTGAATTTTGCTCTGATTTTCGATAATTGAAGATGGAGAGACGCTTCATATATATACTCACTCATGGACATGTACTGGTAACTGCTTGATTCGCTGATGTGGAGTCTAGGTCGCTATTTGGTCGCTATGGCGACCATAGAGCGTAAAACGGTTAGATGAAAAGGTCGCTCTGAAAACCATCTTTCTCGCTATTTGTCAAGTGGCGACCATGACCAAAATGTGTAGAGGTCGCCACTTGTATCCTCTAGGTCGCCATGGCGACCATAAGTGGCGACCCTGGAAAAGTGAAAAGGTCGCCATTTGTACCATCAAGGTCGCCATGGCGACCCTAAGTGGCGACCATGCCTTGAGTGCACTAGGTCGCCACTTGCAAGGGAGGTCGCCATGGCGACCCCAAGTGGCGACCCCACCTGATTGTTTTTGTGACCTTCTGTCGCCATGGCGCTCAAGTGGCGCCCAAGTGGCGACCTTCTGATGCCTTTGGGAACTCTTCTGTCGCCATGGCGCTCAAGTGGCACCCTCTTATGTCCAAGTGGCGAAAATGCCCTGTTTCTTCTCGTTTGTGAGACATTTTCGCACAAGTCCTCCACCTTCATCTCAATTGCTTCTGAAACCTAATAAAACCTGAAACACTCAATTTAACAACATTAAACACGGGGAAATGCCCGAGAATCAAGCAAAAAGAAACGGAAATGAGGGCCAAAATCATACCAAGATTTTGGCCCGATCAAGTATTAATGATATTCTTGTGAATCAAGTTATGGAAGAACTTTACTCTAGATTCAACATTGTTGTCAATAAGGATCTTGATGATGTTTGTGTAAGTTCACCCAAGACAAAGTTTGTCAAGGGTGAATGCTCTTACCAATAGTGTAAGTTGCACATGTGAGTTAGCTTTAAGATTAGTATTGTGTTATTAAGAAATTTAGCTTGTTTGCTTTGTATCTCTATGACTCAACATGAACTTAGCTATCTCACATTCATTGTTATGATAGTCGAAATCTATTGATTAACTTTTTGAGAAGTTGTTTTTATGATATCTATATGGTGACAATTTTGTTAAGACTTTTAGAGAAAGTCATTTTTGTTTATTTGAGTTGAAATGCTTAGCCTTTAGTCTCTTGGAATCGACACACCTATAACTTGTAGTCATGAGAACATACAAGCCAAGAGGACTCATAAAAAGACTGTAGGTCTTGCATTTGATGAAAATAGCTTGCGAAGGTATCTCTAATATCACATTGCATGCTTATCTATATTTCATCTCTCAACGCATTGTTTTTTTTTTTATCACTTCATGAAGCATATTATACTTGAGAACTGATATAGTGTTTATATGGTCCTCGTTGACATTTGCTAGTCTAAGATCTTTTGGTGATAATTGTTCACATTGATCTTAAACATGATGTGCGTTATTGTTTGTATGATTGTTGAGTGGCAAGTTTTGAAAAATATGTTTTATATTCTTTGAAAGCTACTCTCTTGAGAAGTAGAGATCTTAAGTAAGTCTCTTTACTTGCTTTTTGATCATGTGCTTTTAAGCCTTAAAATTTGGTTTCAAAAATACACTTTGCTTCTCTTATATGTTTTGTTATGTCGTTGAGTTTGATATATGTGAGTTTTGGATACTCTTGATGTTCTAAAATTAGTACATTTAAAAATGACCTTTGGTTTGTATTCATTTGCTTCGGCAATATAGTACTAAACGAATACCTTCTTGGAAAGGGCTACACACATTGGTTGTGAAGCCGCCCAATGTTGGAAAGGGCTATGCCTTTGTGATGAGTGAAAACCGCCAAGAAGTGTATATGTTTTCGTTAGAAAAATCATAGTAGTGTTGAATAGAATCAATAAAAAAAAATACTTTGATTCAAGCCTAAAACAAAACAAAAAGGCTATATGGAGTATAGTTGAATAATCAAATGAGCTCGGGTTGACAAATAGAAACGGGAAAACGAGCCACAAGCACACATAATGCTCATATGTTGAAAAATATTCTCTTTAAAAGCAAAATACGGATGAAAACCGGTTTGACCTTTTTATGGAAAGTTTAAGGATGGATAATTGTTGAAAATGTTTGCATGTTTGATTACTAAACTACATCATTTCATATTCTTGAAGGAAAATCTTCACACACTTACATTTGGTTATTTGGTATTTTGATACTCCAATTTTTGAAGATATATGAGAGTGAATCTAGATGTAACTCTCTTTGCTATATGGAGCTTATTTGAAAATAAAAAAAAACTATGAAAATTGTTTGAGATATGAATGTGTGATGATTCTTGCGAACAATTGTTTATCTAGATTTTACATAGGGCATTTATCAAGGGGGAGCATAATATGTTATGTTTTTGTTCTCTTTTGTGATTTGTTCACATGATTCTTCAAGATTGTTGTTTGTTGGCATTATTCTTGTTTTTGATAAATCTTAAGATGCTATGCTTATTATTGATGTGCATATTGATTTGTTCAAAAATAATGTTTTTGCCTTTGTATATGTTTATTGGTCACTAACTTGTTTTGATGTTTCCACTCATATTTGTTTTAAGTGTTTATGTGATACAAGGTCATGGGAAAAGTGAATAAATTTGTTGGTAACAATTCTTCTAATCCCGTTGACAAGTCTAAGCTTACATCTTCTTCCAAAGTTACCAAAGCTAACAAGTTGAAGAGTTTGGGAATCTTTGGGTGCAAAAAGATTATTCAAGAGGAAGATATAGATTTGGATTCTTGTATTGATTCATATGTTCATAAGGCCATTTGTGAAAGAAACTGGAATTCTTGGATTGACTCAATAGGAGTTGTGAATGAGACAATGGTTAGAGAATTCTATTATGAGTACAAAGAGAGTACCACTATTGAAGATGCCGTTATGAATATGAGAGGAGTTGTCTTTAGAGTTAATTCTTGGAAATTGAATGAGTTTCTAGAATTGCTCGATGAGATTAAGTCGGATTTCCTAGATGTTGATGTCGTGGAAAACCTTGATTTGATGGGTAAGACTCTTTGTGATGATGTTAACTTTGAGTGGGGTAAACGTGCTTTTATTAGGCAAAGTGAGTTGACCAAGATTAGTGCTTTTTGGCACTTGTTTGTTTGTGCAAATCTTGTTGTCTCTACTAATGCTACCGAACTTAATAGAGAAAAGATCAAGATCATGTATGCTTTAGTGACTCGCAAACCCATTAACCTTGGAAAAGTGCTTATATAGAGATTACGACTTGTTCAACTTGTTTGGACAAGATATTGACATTTTCGAGTTTTATTTCTCATTATTGTTTAGTTAAAGGGTTGAAGAATCAAGAAAATGATGTTCTTTTACCTCCCTTGGAGAAGTTAAGTGATAAACGTGTGGCAAGCATGTCATACAAGAGAAAGGGAGAGTCCAATGATACATTTAGACTATTTGATGAATCATATAATTCAAGCCTTGTATCTAGTGCACCTATTCTTCCTACTTGGGTTTTGCATTTAAAGAAAGAGGCTGAAGAGTCAAGGAGGCAAATTGAGGAGTCACATAGGAAGATTTAAGAGTTAAATGCTAGAGTAGAGCTTCAAGATGAGAAGATCAAAGAATTGGAAATGAATGCATCTACTTCAAAACAGTATGTGAGATCAACCAATCGCTCAATTTTCCTTGGTGGCACAGGTAGTTAGAATGGCTTTAAGGTATATTTTCTTATTCTTTCTTTTTGGCTTCATATCATGTCAAAAAGGGGGAGAATTATAAGGAGATATATGGGGAGATACATGTTTTACATGTTAGTTCTAGCTTTCTTAGTTCTCAATTTTTTTATGTTTTGTGTATTTTGGTATCAAGTTTGAACTCTATGGCATGTAATACTTTTGATTAATATTGGCTAGAATATTTTGGTGGATAACATGTATTAAGGGGGAGCATACATGATCCATTAGAACTTTAAATGTTTTATTTTCTTGCCAATAAATGTATATTGCCATATGTGTTGTCTCTTAGATATTTTTGTGCCTTCAAGTTATTTTTAGGTGATATCAAGAGAAGACCAAGATGAAGTTCAAGACTTGTTATTGGAAATTTTGTCTAAAATGTGTAAATCATTGTGCTCATTGTGACCAAACTTTCTTTGTAACTGTTTTAGTATATGTATAGGGGTTTTGACATGGAATTTGTCAAAGGGAAAGATTGTTAGGTTTTTGGTTTATCTTGGCATATATTTCATATCAAAACGATATTTTTTCTTGTATTTGATTAGTGGCCTTAGGTTGATGATTCAAAGCTTCAAAGGAAGACGTGGCCAGAAGACCATGGAAGAAGGTGTCTTCGAAGAGGAATGTGCTACATTGCATATCAAAGGTAATATTGACCTTATTCTTCTTCAAGGCATAGACACACATACACAAATCATTCATATGTGTCCCTGCATCATTGTGCAACATTTGTATAGCACATTCACATGTTTTTATATGCTTTTGCATTGAACTCAAATTCTCATATATTGTAGAATTGCATATTCTAAAACTATGTCTAAGAAACGACATACATGTGTGATATTGTGCTTATTTGTTTACATTTTATTTTTTTTGGACTTGAACATGATCTCTTATGATTCCTTATTGAGTCCCATTCATTTTGGTTACTCATTCATTTGATTTCGAGTCCAAACGATGTAGCTACGCTACTTTTCGTTCTTATTTGCGTAGTTGTGTTCGTCGTCATTTTCCGAGATGAATTCTCAACCTTTTGTCAAAGTTTCATAGTCTTTGTTGTGTGTGAAGGAGTCATGATTTGTAATCCGAATATGGATTTAAAATCGGAGTTCGGAGGCCCGGATACGGCAGAAGAATGTGAGCGGAGCGCGAGAGGAGCAAGATTGGCCAACGACCAACCTTAGGAGTCCATGTGTGCCACACGGCCAGGACACCTCTCTACCCAAATGTGCCACATGTACCCCACATGTGGAGGTGACATGGCACATGCCAGTTGGTCCTTCTTTTCCCTCTCTCACTTCCTTTTAAATTTCCTCTGGTCCCTCTCATTCATTCCAAGAAGAAAAATTAGAAATCCTTAGACAATAAATTTTTTCTCAACTTTTCTCATCTTCCAAACACCATAACTTTCTCATACGAAGTCGGAATTGGTTGATTCAAGTTGGAGATTATTTGTAATCTAGTTCTCTACCTTTTCCAAGTGGTCTTGTAGCTGTTTGATTGATTTTTCTAGTGGTTCTACATAAAAAATCGAACCAGCTCGTGATTGCAAGGTAGTGTTCATATCTTTGTGATTTCTTCTTTCATAACCTTCAATTTTCTTGGGGTTTCTTCTTCTATATGTATGTATATATATGGTGAATGCTATTGAGAAAGATAGCTTCATAATCAATCCTAATCAAAAGTCTAATTAGAGACATATGTGAACTAGATTCTTAGATTCTATGATTTTCATATGATTGAGAGTTGTATTGTGATTAGATTGATATCTAGGATTATTTGAGACTTGATTGAATCATTTTATGATTAATAATCCTTGAAATGTGCTTTGATCCTTAGATTGATGAAATCTAGGATTAATGCTCTTGTATGTGTTTTTAGAGACATCTAGGATTTAATTGATTTATCATTATATCCTTACTCTAAATCTTTGGCTAGAATATTCATTGAATATAGTTTATATTTCTAACATTTATATGTATGTTTGTAGCATCTTGAATATGTGCTTCATGATTATGATCTATTCAAGTGTTATGTGTGTTAATGAAACTATGAGCATTTGTGTTAGGTGTTTTCACATGCTCTAGGTTTAATTCATGTTTTTGCATCTAGACTTTTATTGCTTGTGTTCTCACATGTTTAGGTCTAGTTATTCCATAGAATGTCTTGATCACATGTTCTATGTTGTTTTGATTGTGATTTGCATCATTTGCATTACCTAGATCATTTGGCTTGAGGAAAGGTTGAAGTCTTTTGTTAAAGTGAGTGAAGCTTTAACTTGAGCAAGAAGACTTGGCTAGGAATGAGTTATAGATAGCCAAGTAAAAATCTAAGCAAGGAGTTTGGTACTCCGGATAGTTGAGATAGGGGAGCTTGACTAGGATCTCTTGATTTAGATTGCTAAGCAATGAAATCTTCCTAGAGGCTTGAGAGCCTTAGATAGGGAGTTGCTTTCTAGAGGTGTAAAACACACCTTGGATAGGGAGTAGGCTTAGTGGTTCACTAGCCCGAGGATAGATTAGGAGATGATAGCTTGATATGGATATCAATGTGTTGATAGCCTTGAGTGTATAATTCCTTTTCATATAGTGGATTGCTTTGCAAGTGGTTGTGGATTCAACCCACGGATGTTTCCGCTTCGGAGGTTTACCACGTAAAAATCTTTATGTCCATTGTCTCTTTCTCTATCTCTTTTATTTTTATATATGTGTATGTTGTTATCTTGTTGAATATCATTCTCTTGTGATGTATACTTAAACAAGTATTTGTAAAGTGTGATTTGTATAAAAATCCACTTTGATCATATTTGTAATTGTAATTCTTCGTATACAGTTATCTTTGTGTATAGCTATATTTGTTCATTCTTGTAATACATTGAACCATATTGATATACAAGTTTTCTTTAATATTGTGTATTTGTGCTATTATACCTCATGCAACAAATTGATAGATGTAGACAATGCCTAAATGTTAAAATGCTTATCTTGTCTATGTATGAATGTTTCGTTTATATGTTGTATGTAAAGCTACCTTGAGGGACAAACGTAAGTTTGTTCAGGGGATTGAAAAAAAGGCGAAAAACCTATTCACCCCCTCTAGGTACGCTTTAAGCAATTTAACCTTGTTTGTATACTTTCACAGTACCCAAGCATTATTCAAATCCCTCATGAACCAAACCCTAGCTCGACAAATCCCTCTCCCTTTTGAATCCCTCCTGAACCAAACCCTGGATCTCGAATCCCTCCCAAATCTCCCTCTCAAATCTCTTTGCGAATCGAAACCACACCATAAAATCCCCCTCAAATCTATCTCTCTCCCTTCTTTCTTTCCGCCGATGAGAAGAATTGATCTCCTTTGCTGAGATGAGATCGGCGCAATTGGTTGTGGTGGTCGTGTGGGTGTTGGCGTGGGATTGATTTCCGGTGAGTGGTGGTGGTCATGTGGCTATTGGTGAATAAAGAATCTGGAGATTATGCTACACTCTCATTGATGATGTCAGTATTTAGGGTACTAACCGATCAGTACCCAAACATTATTCTTGAGAGAAAGGGTTTGGTTTATGAGGTGGTGGGGTTCTGGGTTTAGTTTAGGTTTAGGTCATCGAAGGATGTTCTCCACCATCATTTTTCCTTATTTTTTTTTCTTTTTTTCCTTTTTTTTTCCTTTTTTTTTCATTTATTTATTTTATTTTTATTTTAAAATCAAGGGTAATAATGTCATTTTGTATTTTGTATGATGGTTGACCGTTAAAATTTTGGTCATAGGGATCAAATTGAGTGGTTTTTGAAAACATAGGGACTAATCCAGTGAAAATTAAATAAGTGAGTAAAAAATAGATAATTAAAAAAAAAAAAAAAACATAGGGACTCAAATGATAATATCCCAAAATTTTATTAATATTATTGATAAGAAAAAAATGTGTTTAATGTTGTTTAAGTTTTCAAATCTTAAGACCATATAAATTTGTTTGAGAAAGTATGAAAAACAATAGTAAAAAATAAGAGTAGAAAAGGTCAAATTGTTGCTTATAATTCAATACTAACAACATTTTTGCTTCTTTTTTTTTTTTTTTTTTTTCCTTCATATATTTCAGTTTTGGGAAAATTGCACAAACTTCCCACAAGTTTGGGTAATATTGCACTGAATGGTAACTTTTACCATAACCAACGTTAAAGTTGACGCTTGATTGACCTAAGTCGTGAAATGACCAAAATATGCATACCTAATTATTCTAACATTATTTTTCAAAAAAATAAAGAACTTCGCCGGCGATGGCCAGTGGAGGGGATTCCACCGCCGGAGGAGGGAGGAGACCGGTATCTCCTCCAAATCAGAGAAGATAGCATGGACCTCCTCCAAATTAGAGGAGATCCATCTCCTCCAATTTCTACAGGAGATATTCCCGACCTCTTCTGATTTGGAAGAGATCTGTGCGATCTCCTCTTATTTGGAGGAGATTAGTGCGATTTCCTTGGTGCAAATTTCCCTTCAATTTTTTTTTTTTTTAAATTTCAGAAATTTTTATAATGGAAAATTACACAAGCTTACCGTGTGTTTTGGCAATAAAGCAAAATATGCTAAGAATGCCTTTAATTACAAACAAACCCCCTCCCTTTGAAAATCAACGGTTAGACTTAACTGTTGACTTGGAAAATCAAGTGTAAAATGGTCGTTTTACCAATAAAATAAAAGTCAGTGTTCAAAACCTATTTGAAAAATTTTAATAAATAAAAATATAAAATAAAAATCTAGAGTAAACAACAATATTTAATTATAAAAATAATAAAAATTGAATAAACATTATCAACAATATAAAAAACAGTATAAAAAACTTTCCAAATACTAGATATAAATCATTTCAAAAAAAATAAAAACACTTAACGACATAATTAAATGACACAAATGCTTGAATAACAAACACAAAACCTAGGAAAAAGGGCACTTAAATACATACATATTTAGAGTGATCAATATCTGATCAAGCTAGATGTGAGATCTTAAGTTAGTGCCTAAAGGGGGCAAGCTTTTAAGAACTCAGGTTAGTAGAAGGATTTGTAACTGAACTAAGATCTATATAGTGAATAATATAAAAACATATACATTCTTATTTAGAATGAAATTCACTGTAACACGTTTTTCATACCACGTGTGCTATTAATGACCAATGTAAAAAAAAAAAAAATGAGAGAATGAATCATTGCTTCCTCATTGTGTAAGTTCCACTGAAGTTAGATATAAAACTTCAAACAGTGTCCTCATGACGATTTACTTTATCTTGAAGTGACAGGATAATGTTAGCACTTTTAGGCACTGTTTGGCGCCTGGGTTTGGACTAGGATTGGACTAATTTAGTCCTAGTCTTGCGTTTGGTGATAGTCTGAAACATTGGACTATTAATCCCAACATCAAAATAGTCCCATGATCATGGGATAAAATATGCCCACCTCCCACCCCATCTCTATATATCCCAGGACTATTTACAATGTGGACCCCACCTAATTCATTCTTATCATTTTTTTTTCCAACGATTCCTCTCTGTCTTTGAAACCTTTCCTCTCTCTCTTTCTTCAAATTTCCTTCTCCTTCCACAGCACCGGCCATCGTCTTCATCTCACTCCGCCTTCGTCTTCATCTCCTTTTGCCGCCGTGGCCTTCCTCTCTCTCTCTCTCTCCCTCTCACCAGATCTTGGGTTTTTTTTTTCTTTCTTAACTTATTTTTTCTTTATGATGATGATGATGATGGTCGTGGATGGTGGTTGTGGTGGTGGTGATGATGATAGTCTCGAGATCCGGTGGCTGTGGTGGTGATGATGGTGATATTCACTTGGTTTTTGGTATATGGTTTCTAATTGTCACTGATTGAATCTTGTTTTGTTTGAATCCAAACAATTTTCTTTCAAAAAAAAGAAAAAGAGTTCAACATCCAAACAATAACGATTTAAAACAACTGGAAAGCTTTGGATTTTTCAAGATTTGATAACCCAGAAAGAGAGAATCGAAAATTTGCTGTGGTGTGAGGATCAATAGTTTGTTTTTCGGATTTTGAAGCACCTGTTAAGTACACAGAGGAGAGATGAAGAGGCGTGGGATGTATACACACTGACTTCATCTTTTCTTTTTAATTTTTTAAAATTTCTCAATTTTAATTTTTAAAAGTTTTTGGATTATTTTGTAATTTTAATTCTGAAGTTGGCCGTGGATGGTGGTGGTGATGGTGATTCTTGGGTTTGTTGAAAGAAACTGGAAAAGGTGAAGAAATGGGTTTTGAGATTGAAAGAGAGATTGGAAAAAGTGAAATTAAACTGGAAAAACTGGGTTTGTTGATGAATTGATGATTTGGGTTTATCAATTTTTTGGATTTGAGTTTATCGAAATAATGTGTTTAGATTATTAAATTCAAAATATTATTATATTTTTCTTTAAAAAAAAATTATTAATTCAGTCCAATCTGATGTTTCACCAAACAAAACACGGTATTAATTCAGTCCAATCTCATGTTTCTCCAAACATAGTATAGTATTAATTTAGTCCAGTCCAATCCAGTCCAATCCCATTTAATCCCAGTCCCATCTTAATCCAATCCAATCCCATGAAATAGTCCAATCCAATCCCTCACACCAAACGGTGCCTTAGTGTGTTATATCTATGACTATGATAATTCAGCCTATGAGGCACGTTTATGGTAGCAGTTGTTCTGGAGACCAAGAGAGAAAGATAGAATGAGAAGATTTAAAGATTTTTAATTTGACTTGTGTATTCATAGGTCAATCAATTGTATTTGTAGATACGATTGTGAATACATGAAACGTGATAAAAGTCAAGCATAGTTTTTTTCGAATAATTGAAAGATTAAATATGCTTTTGACTGATAAAAAAAATTATAAAATTAAATCTAGGATACAATAATGAACAATATTATCTCTTGTAAATAGAAAATTTATAATTGAGATTTCAAATTGTTAGCTCCCTTTTATTCATATTAATTTTTGGTAGGTCACACGATGCATTTATTTGTATGAATACTCTGATCATAACATTTGTGCTTAAAAACTCAAAGGCTCTTCAGTATGTGTCACATCTTATACCATATTGGGCGAGTGAGAGATCTTGAATAGTAATGGTGCAACCATGATGCGCTTATGGTAACTCGATTGTGTTGGACCCACTTGTGCGAGTGGAAGATGTTGGTATATTTGGATACGGGTTGGAGATCCATTATAAACCCAAATGGACCAATATCACAAGCAATACATGGAGAGCCCAAAATCCATGTACACCAAGCCCAAGACACCAAGCCTAAGCCTATGCACTTATCTGATGAAAACTACCTAAGTAGTTGAGAACACATATAACATGTTCTGATAATGTCCGGCAAATAGAGTGTAAAGAGAGATAGGAGTACAATGCATAAAATAGAGAATGTGTGCTTATGAGCAACACGAAAACAATATATTGAAACACATAAGAGATTAGATGTGGAGAAAATCAAGATAAATTTTCTCTCATCTTTGTTAGAGTGTGGGTACTTGCATCGTGATCAGAGGGGACTTTCCGATTTTGTGATCATCCTCCGACCTTCGGTGATATAATCCGTGTTCGATTCTGTTTCCGCTGTGAAATTCAGATTTCCATATGGTGAACGGTAATAATTCGAATTCACTTTGTTTATTTAAGAATTTATCTTCAATTTCAAAGGCAACTTGTTGGAATGACTAGTCCCGTGGTGGTCCCATGTGCATTATTGCAATATGAAGTGGAGGGTCTGCCATTGTAAGTGAGCTTTATGTATTGTAATTTGATTCCTCTGCATGGACAGTTAGAACTGCATTGGAAATTCACACCTACTTGTGTTGCTGAACTTCCCTTTATGTTTTTGTATGTCACTCCACTAATCTTCACACCAGAACTCTGCTCATTATTCATCCAAAATCGGCAGCTTCTGTTATTAGGGCAATAATTCTGATCAATGATGATGGGATTATAGACACTGTTCATGATGATGTTCCTGAAAACTAGGTTCTTGGCATACCTATTGCTTGGTCTTGCCAATGATTTTATACGAACTCCATTATGAGTTTTCGCGAAAATTGCACTTGCCACCATCACATTCTCAATGCCATCTTCCTTTGCATAATCACCAAGACTGCCAATGCTGCATTTTGACCCACAAAAACACGGTCGCTTTAGGCTATGTTTGGGATTGCTTAAACTTATAAAATAATAACTTATTTTGTAATTTAGGACCCATGAGGTGTTTGGTAAATGATCGGTCATTTATTGTATATATTTTTGATCCCCATTCCTCCAATCAATTGCTTGCTACTTGTTCCTTTTAGCGCTTTAATGGGTGTGTTTGAGTGTTTTCAGGTTATTGGATCAGATTGAGTTATTTGAAGAATTTCATATAAAAAGTGCCATTTTGAAGAAGTCTAGGATCCTTTCGGAAGTTGAGCAAAAAACGCTCTCACACCGCTGCTATTTTCAGAGAGAGGCGTCGCAGCGTTTATCGGACAGAGGAGACCGCTGTGCAAAGCGCCCCCTAACCGCTGCCAAAGTGGCAGCGTTTTCAATTTGTGGAACACCGCTACCACACCGCTGCCAAAGTGGCAGCGGTCAGGCAGCGGTCCGGCCAAAGTCTTCGCATTTTTTTAGGTTTCTCCACTGAAGCCCGAGCAGATATAAATAGAGGGGTTTTTCTATTCAGAGGGGGTTCGTCTGGAGACAGTTCGTCAGCCATAATTCATAGCCTAAATCACTCAACAAACTTTCTTTCATCTTACATATAGAAGATTTGAAGACAAAGGAGAAGATTTTCAGCATCAGAGATTGGAAAAGTGTCTACTATTTCCATGGGTTCTATCAACTACTTTTTTTTTTTTTTTTTTTATTTCAACTATGTGTAACTAAATCCATACTAGGGATTCAATGTGAACCTCTATGAATACTCTTTGTTAGAATTGACTATGTTTTAGTAATTCAAGTTTCGTTTCATTCAATTTGTGATTTCTTCTTATCTATGCATGGTTAGTGCTAGTCTTGAATCTAGGGTTTATATGTTAAGGTTGAGAGATGTGTGGGTTTCACCAGTCTTAACCAATAATCAATTGAATGAATGAATTTATCGTAGCAGGTTATTGCACGTTATCTTTGGTTCTCTTGTTCTTGTGCTTAATGGGTTCTCAATCATAGTTTTTATGCAGGGTTTGCTAATGACTGTGATTGAGAATACTTGATTGTGTGCTTTGTGGGTTGTAGGTTATAGTTGATATGCAGGGTTTGTTATTGACTCAACTGAGAACGCTTGGTGTATGGTTGATGTATTTTCTATTATAGTTTATATGCATGGTTTGCTATTGATTGTAGTAGAAGTACTTGATTTATCCCAGGATCACATAGCACTAATTATATATAATTTAAGAACGAACCCTTAACTTGATTAACATTCTTTGTGAAAGTCAATTCGAAGCATTGAGTAAACGTAGTTGGGGATCATTGATGACCTAGTCCTCTCACCTCTTGATCACATTCACATATTCTTGTTAACCGTTTTCTTAGTTTAATCTAGTTTTAATCTCAAATCAATCAAATCAATCTCAAATCTCTTGGTTACTGTTACTTGCTTAGCTTTAATTAGAATTAGTTTTAGTCGATAAATCACTTTTCCTCGTGGGAACGATCCCTACCTGTCGCTGTACTTATCTCACGATTCGTGCACTTACGAGTTAGGTTTTTATAACACGATTTTACACATCAAGTTTTTGGCGCCGCTGCCGGGGACTAGTGAATTTATTGGTTATTTCTAGTTTTAGTTTTAGTTAATAGATTTATTAGTTCAGGTAGTCGAGTCATTAATTTTTAGCTTTTTAGATTTTTCTTTTTATTTATTCTTTCTCCTTTTCTTTTCAGAGTTTACTAGTGATTTGTTTGTCTCATTGCAGGTTTTGACAACAGATGCAAGGTAGAAGATCTCAACAGGGAGAATTATTACCTTTGAACGATAACATAGATCGTATCAGAAATTTAGCAATGGAAGACGAGCAAAATCAGGGACAGAATCAAGAGAGGGTGCACCAGGCCCCTAACCTTGTTCCTGATCCAGTATTTGAGCCAGAACCCATCAGAACTATGAAGGATTACAGTAGACCAGTTGTGAGCAATGATCCTTTGTGCATTGTGCTGGAACCTGCAGCAAGGAATTATGAGCTAAAGAGTAGCCATTACAATCAGCTACCCAGTTTCCATGGGTTACCAGATAAAGATATACTCTTGTTTTTCAGAGAGTTTTACGGAGCAATACAATCTCTACCTAACTACAGGATAACTGAAAATCAGCTGCGTATGAGATGCATTCCGAATGCATTGAAAGGAGAGGCAAAAGCTTGGCTGTTAACTTTGCCTCCTGCATCTTTGAGAACATGGGATGAAGTGCGAGAAAAGCTTACTGATCAGTATTATGCACCTTAGAAAACCAGTGAAATCCGAGCCAAAATTTCGAGTTTCATTCAGCAAGACAACGAGACTTTTTATGAGGTATGGGAGCGTTTCAAGAAATATACCAGGGATTGTCCTCAGCATGGGTTTCTGACTAATCAGTTGTGTCAATGGTTTTATGATGGTCTGACTGAAGTTTCAGGACTTCTAGTGAATAATGCATGTGGTGGATCTATGTATGACAAGTAGCCTGACGAGGTGTACGAGATCTTTGAGAAGTTGGCCCAGAATTCTCGTCATAAGAACTCCAGAAGAAAGAAGGGAATCTACACCGTGGATGCTAGCACAGAGAGTTCCATTCAGATGACACAGATAATGAAAAAGATAGACTCTTTTGCTACTGAAATTGGTTAGTTGAAACAGAAGGTGTTTATGGGAGAGCACCAGGCAGCAGGTCCTGGACCTGAAGAAGAAGAAGTTAATGCCATGAACAACTTCAACCCCAGACCTAGGAATGATCCATATTCCAACACCTACAATCTAGGGTGGAGGAATCATCCTAATTTTTCATGGTCGAACAATCATAACACCGGTAACCAATGGGGAAACAACAGCAATCAGAGACAGATTAACACCGGTGCTCAGCAAAACTTCGAATCTCAGCCAAAGAAACCTTCAATGGAAGAATTACTGGAGCAACTGCAGCAGCAAATCAAGCAGCAATCACAAGACATGCAGCAGCACATGCAGCAACAATCATAGCAAATCTAGCAGCAATCACAGCAAATCCAGCAATTAAACCAAAGGTATGATGTTCAATTTCAGAATATTAAAGCTTCAATAAAGAAGACAGAGATTCAAATTGGGCAACTAGCTGAGGCTCAACAAAGAATGGAACAAGGAAAATTTCCAAGTTACATTGAGCAAGCTAAAGCTATGACAATTCTCTGAAATGGTAAGGTGCTAACTGATAATCAACCTGCTAAACTTTTTGATAAGCCTGTTACTGTTTCAGGTCTTCAAAAGAAAAGCTTAAGCACCAGGAGGATGAGATAGTGGTGGAAAAATCCAAGGATTCACCACCCCTACACAAGTCAGCAAATTCTTATGTGCCACCCATTCCATTCCCAGGGAGACTGCAAAAGAGCAAGTTGGAAAAGTCTTACAAAGACATATATGACATCCTTTCAAAGGTCAATGTCAACTTGCCCCTGTTGGAGATGATTCAGAAGATGCCTGCATATGCTAAGTTTTTCAAGAGCCTTCACACTTACAAAACAAGATTTGTGGAGAATCATCAAGAGTTTATGACCGGAAGTGCTAATGCAGTTCTTCAAAAATCATTGCCACCAAAGCTTCAAGATCCAGGCAGTTTCTGCATTAACATTACTATTGGTGGTACAACTCTGGAGAGCGCTATGCTAGACTTAGGAGCCAGCATCAACTTAATGCCGACAACTATCTATGAGCAATTGGGTTTGAATGATCTGAAAAAGACAACCATGTCGCTTCTGTTGGCTGATGGGTCTGTAAGGTACCCTAAGGGTTATGTGGAAAAATGTGCTAGTACAGGTAGAAAATCTTATTATTCCTGCTGACTTTGTGGTGTTAGATATGGATGAAGGTGCCAAAGATAGGAACTGCAAGCCTATTCTTTTAGGGAGACCCTTTATGGCAACTGCAAAGACTTTTATTGATGTCCAGAATGGGAAGCTAACGATGACTGTGTTAGATGAGACTGTAGAGTTTAAAGTTTTTGAGTCCCTGAAGTTCCCTGAAGCAGCCGACGATTGTTATTCTGTTGAATGTAATGCAATTGAAGTGGTAAAGTCAGCAGTACAGGATGAGTTGTTAGAAGACATATCTGAGGAATTGTTAGATTGGGTTTGTGATGTGTTTGAAGATGATGAAGAACTTCAGCAGATAGGAGTTTCAAATGAGGATTTTGACATAGAGGAAGTATGTACTGAAGTGAAAGATGAGATCAACAAATCGTTAATCCCATCTATTAGTTCTCCCCCTGCATTGGAGCTGAAACAACTTCCTTCTAACCTCAAATATGCATTTTTAGGCGAGAATGAGACTCTTCCAGTGATTATAGCTTCAGATTTAGAGACAGAAAAAGAAGAGAGACTCTTAGCAGTGCTTCAGGAGCACAAAGCCGCCATTGGATGGACCATAGCAGATATTAAGGGAATAAGCCCTACTATTTGCATGCATCACATTCTTTTAGAGGAAGGTATAAAGCCATCTAGAGATGCTCAGCGAAGACTTAACCCGAACTTGAAAGAGGTGGTCAAAGAAGAAGTCCTTAAGCTACTCAAAGTAGGTATTATGAAACAAATAACACGGTGTGATCAAATATATATCTAGAGGGGGGGGGGGGGGTGAATAGATTTTAACAATTTTACCCAATTTTCGCGTTAATCAAGATTACGAAAATACCCCAATCTAGTCAACAAATATAACAAGTGTAATATGGTGCGGAATTATAAATGACACTTGATATTTACGTGGAAACCCTCACGGGAAAAACCACGGGCTGTATAGTGCGCCACACTCGAACCTCGAATCCACTAAATGTGTTAAACGATTACAACCTACTCCCGGTATATAATCACACACCTACCTAATCCCGGTATAAGTGAACCTAGTCCAATTTGCTTGTGTGACCACCTAATCCCGGTGTCCGACCTAATCCTAGTCTATCACACAAGACTTCAATTGCTTGTGATTTATGCAACCTAATCCCGGAAGCTACACAAGTCTTACTTCTCAATGAAGAGATAAGAGCCTATGTGAATATATGATGATATTCAATGAGCAAATAAAGCTAGGTAACCTTAGATGCTTATCTAGGATGATTAGATAACAATAAATGCAATCCTAGATATCAATAGCTAAATGACATGTCAAATAGCTTAGCTAAACATAGATTATAAAAACCTAGATAGCTATCACAAACAACACATAAACATTCAAAAGCTTAACTAGTTGATTAAGACAATCTATCAACCTAGGAATCAATAAATCACACAAGAATGTTTATGACTTAACTTTTTAGGCAAAAATGACCTAATCAATTAAGCTATCAAAATACAAACCCAATCATGTCATAACTTCACAAAATATGCAATAAGAGTGAAGATTTGCTAAACTAAGCAATAAAAGACATGTCTTGACTAAGATAGAACAATAAATGAAGATGTTGTGTTTGTTCTACTTACCAAGTCATAAATGAAGAAGACCCATGGAAGATTGATGCATGAAACATGTTAGATGCACATGGGTTTTGGGTTTGGAGAGTTAAAGAAGCAAGCTTGAAGCTTTCTCTCTCTAGGAAACTCTTAATCTCTCTTTAGGGTTTTGTATCTTTTGTTTCCTTGAATACAAATGAGACAAAAGGATGTATTTATAGTGCTTAGATGATAGCCCTAACAAATACAAGAATTTTGCTCCAAAAATGAGTCAAATCGGACTCCAAACGATTGAGATATGGCCAAATTACGAAACAGGGTCGGAACCAGGCTTGCCGCGGTCTAGGCTGTTGCGGTCACCCAACCGCGGCACAACAGAATTATTTCTGTCGCTAGCATGCCGCTGCCACCCAGCCGCAGCACTTGAACCGCGGCGAAGCGTCACAGCACGAAGCTTGATTTTCAAGCGACTCAAAACATGATCAAATGACATCGAAACCTTTCGTATAATATACCGTTGGAAAGGTATGGAAGTCTACTTTCTACTCCAATTTATGGAATGATATTTAAATGTCTGTAGAAAAAGTTATGGTCAATGGAGTGACCAAAGGTCAGAAACGGACAACAATAGAGTTGCCCTGTTTTGGTGGTCACTTTGGAGATTTCAAAACCAATCCAAACGGTCATGAAATATTACGAATAATATATCGTTGGAAAGGTATGAGTGTCTAGTTTGTCCAGAATTTTACAAAACGTAATTTAAAACTTTGTGTAAAAAGTTATGGTCACAAGACCATACAAAGGTCAGTTTTGAAAAACATTTAAATCATTGAAATCCAATATTTTGAACCTAGACACTTTACTCCAATCAACCAAACCGAATCTACCACTTATCCAAGAGAAGAATGAGACCTTCTCAAGTGGTCAACCATCGTGCTAAGACATGCACACCATCGTGCAAGCACGGACGTTTCCGATCACACAAACGGAAACGAATTACACCACACTAGAGACTAACAAACATGAAGTGCAAGTGTGGGATGTGAAAGCATCTTAATGCCTAACATGTCATGGCATTTTAATCCTAAGATGCAATCAATAAATTATGCAAGAAGAGATGTTAAAAAAAACATGAATGCACACATATGAAAAACACACAATATACACAAGGTATGGATATGCATGAAATGTGTGTGTGTGCTACTATATCTCTTCAAAGCAAAGCAAGCACTAAGAAATTTACCTTTGGAGTGCTTGTCACCTTGAGGTCTTGAGGGCCTTGAGCTTGATCTTCAATCACCTAAACTACCCTTACAATTCAAACCCCAACATGTGGTTTGTCCACGAAATAAGCCAATCAATAACGGGAATCCTTACATATTATATACCCTATATCTGACAGCAATTGGGTAAGTCCGGTTCATGTTGTGCCAAAGAAATCTGGAATCACAGTGGTGGCGAATGAAAACAATGAGTTGATCCCTACAAGGAAGACCACAGGATGGAGGGTGTGCATAGACTACCGCAAGCTTAACACGGCAACAAAAAAGGATCACTTTCCTTTGTCGTTCATCGATCAGATGCTTGAGTGTTTGGCGGGACATGCTTATTATTGTTTCCTGGATGGTTTTTCAGGATATAATCAGATTGCCATTGCCCCAGAAGATCAAGAGAAGACAAAATTCACTTGTCCTTTCGGTACCTTTGCTTACAGAAGAATGCTGTTTGGTTTGTGCAATGCCCCTGCCACTTTCCAAAGATGCATGATGTCGATCTTCTCTGACATGCTAGAGAAGTATATCGAGGTATTTATGGATGATTTTTCTGTTTTTGGTAATTCTTTTGACCACTGCCTTGATAATTTAACTAGTGTTTTGAAAAGATGCACTGAGACTCATTTAACTCTTAGTTGGGAGAAAAGTCACTTTATGGTGAAATCTGGAATAGTGCTAGGACATGTGATATCTGATAAAGGCATAGAGGTAGATAGAGCTAAGATTGAAGTAATTGCTAAACTTCCACCTCCTACTTCGGTAAAGGGTGTGAGGAGTTTTCTTGGTCATGCAGGTTTTTACATGCGTTTTATAAAAGATTTTTCAAAAATTAGTCGTCCCCTGTGTAACCTGTTGACCAAGGAATCTACATTTGATTTCAATGATGAATGTATGCTTGCTTTTACAACTCTGAAAGATAAACTGACATCTACTCCTGTTATAATGCCTCGTGATTGGTCCCTTCCATTTGAACTAATGTGTGATGCATCAGACTATGCTGTAGGTGCTGTTTTAGGACAGCGAGTAGATAAATTGCCACATGTTATTTACTACACTAGTCGCACTTTGAATGATGCACAATTGAATTACTCCACTACAAAAAAAGAATTACTTGCTGTTGTTAGTGCCCTGGAAAAATTTCGTCAATATTTGATTGGGTCTAAAGTAATTGTTTATTCTGATCATGCTGCTTTGAAATATTTACTAACAAAAAAGGAAGCGAAACCGAGATTACTCCGGTGGATCCTTTTATTGCAAGAATTTGATTTGGAAATCAGGGATAAGAAAGGCAGCAAGAATGTGGTAGCTGACCACCTTTCTCGCCTAGTGGAAGAGGAAACTGGAGAAGGAAGTACCAAGTTTATACCAATAAACGAGAACTTCCCAGATGAACAGCTGATGAATGTGAAAGCCAAGGATCCATGGTACGCAGATATAGTGAACTATCTTGCAAATGGCATCGTACCAGCTGACCTGAACTCGCAAGCAAAACGAAGATTCATCTCCCTTACTAGGCAATACTTTTGGGATGAGCCATACTTGTTCAAATATGGCGCTGATCAGATCATTCGGCGATGTGTCCCTAAAGAGGAGCAGCAAGATGTGCTGAAATTCTGCCACGACCTTAGCTGTGGAGGGCACTTTAGTGCCAAGAAGACTGCTCTGAAAGTTCTCCAATCAGGTTTCTTCTGGACCTCTTTATTCAAAGATGCTTATACTTTTTGTATTTCTTGTGACAGGTGCCAGAGAATGGGGAACATTGGTAAGAGAGACGAGATGCCCCTTTCAAGTCAGTTGGTGATAGAAATATTTGACGTATGGGGAATTGACTTTATGGGTCCCTTCCCATCTTCACATGGGTTCACTTTCATCTTGGTAGCTGTGGACTATGTTTCGAAGTGGATTGAAGCAATTGCAACCAAGACGAATGATAGCAATGTGGTGGTAAAATTCATGAAAGAGCACATATTTGCCAGATTTGGGACACCACGTGCGATTATAAGTGATGGTGGGAGCCATTTTTGTAACAAGGTTTTTGCCTCCTTAATGAAGAAGTATGGTGTCAAACACAAAGTGGCAACCCCATATCATCCTTAGACTTCAGGACAAGTGGAGGTGAGTAATAGGCAGATCAAGCAGATATTGGAGAAGACAGTGCAACCAAATCGAAAGGATTGGTCAACTAAGCTCAATGATGCATTGTGGGGGTACAGAACTGCCTACAAAACCCCAATTGGTATGAGTCCTTATAGGATAGTATATGGAAAAGATTGTCATCTACCAGTGGAGTTGGAACATAACGCCTATTGGGCACTGAAGAAGTTGAACTTCGATTTAGATAAGGCAGGAGAGGAACGAAAATTGCAGATGAGTGAGCTTGAGGAGCTTCGGGACAATGCTTATGAGAATGCCAAGATATGCAAAGAAAGGACGAAGAAACTGCATGACAGCAAAATCTTTCGAAAGGAATTCCAACCAGGGATGCTTGTCTTTTTGTATCAGTCAAGGTTACGGTTGTTTCCAGGGAAGCTGAAGTCACGTTGGCTGGGTCCATATAGGGTTACTCAGGTTTTCCCGCACGGAGCTGTGGAAATTGAAGGTCTTCTCGGTCATCAGAGATTTAAGGTTAATGGGCACCGACTCAAGCCATACATGTGTGCATCCAAGCTAAGGATTGATGAGTTTTCCCGCCTCACTGAGCCGTAAGGCTCTTGTGCGTCTTGCCCAGACGTTAAATAAAGCACTCGGTGGGAGGCAACCCACCTAGGTATCTTTTATATTTTCTTAGAAGAAAAAAAAATAAAAATATTTGGCACCTGATGCACTCCGCTGTACATGTCAAAGCGGTGTGGCAGCATTTTGGGAAGCGGTCCTCTCTGCCCTAAAACCGCTGCCTGACCGCTTCTATTTTTTGGTTTGGGCCTTAAAGCGGTATGGCAGCGGTCACACCTGATGTGAACCGCTGCCAGACCGCTGTGTCTATGGCAACGGTCCTTAGTCAAACGGGGCATTTTGTGCCACCGTTGCCCTGACCAATAGGGGATGACCGTTGCCTGACCGCTGCCAAAGTGGCAGCGGTACCGCAGCGGTTTTGGCCCCTTTTATAAGGTCGCTTCGTGCGACAGAAGGGCAGTTTTTTTCTCTTTTGTTTTCTTTCTTTTCTTTCTTCTTCCCTTCTCTTCTACCTCCATTCACGCTTCAGGCCAAGGTATGTTCAATAACTCTGCTCTTTTAGTTTAATTTTTACTTTATTCATGTGCTATCATATGTGAAACTCTACCAGTTCTTGCTTACTGATGAAATTCGGCCCCTAGTGCCCTAGAGGATGATTTTTGCCTGTCTAGAGTTCTTTTCTGATGAATGTGCCTAATTGAGAACTATAATTGTCAGCTATTTAGGAGTATAAATTAGTTGGAATGAATTTGGGCGACTTCTAGACATCAACACGACAGTTTAGCAATTGATTGGGATGTTTATGTGCTTAACTGATAATCTTTGTTAAACTTTTCTGTGTGTTGGTTGTGTTAGTGAATAGGAAGTGGAGAATGTACAAGCCTTTTTGGTAGTTGTGATATAGTAATTGCTTGTCGGAGTGCTGCTGAATTTTTGTTATACTACTTGCCTCCTTCTGGAAACTTATTTGCTTTGTGTGTTTCATTTTATCCAGGTATGGTGAGGATTGCCTTTAGAGGAGGCCATGCACCTGCAGACCATGGTAGGAGGAGAGACAAACGGCCAGTTGAGCCGTCATATGTTGGCCATCCTGATTACAGAGACAGACTGAAGAATGAGAGGAAATTCATTCTGGAGAGGGGGATTGCACTGAAGGAGTTAAGGGAGACTCCTATCCCTGCCACCGTAGAGGCCAGAGGATGGACATGATATGTTCGGCGACCCTGTAATGCCAACATCACCCTAGCCCGTGAGTTCTATGCCAACATGGTGGACGCTCAGTTCTCCACACACGAGGTGGTGATTGTTCGGAGGGTGCCAGTGGTGATCACAGCAAAGTTGATCAACGAGTATTATGGATTGCCCCCTATAGAGGATGTTGATACCGCGTGGCCGAACAAGTATGACCTTGGATGTGCGCTTCGCAGAGAGGGAGCAGCCGGCTGGAATGGGCAGAGGTTACTGAGAGGTGATTTGCATTTGGACAACGCTTTTTGGAACCTCTTTGTAAGTGCCTCACTTTTTAATTGGCTTATTTCGTTGACCAAAATCACAATGGGGTTCAATCTTGTAAGGGTAGCTTAGGATTGAAGTTTTTCTCCTCAAATGCTTAAGGACCTCATTGTGGATTTCGAAAGCATCATGATAGGTATAATCTTGTTCTTGACTCTCTTTGAAGAGATTTAGTTGCACACACACACTCTCTAGCATGCATGTGTGATATTTACTTTTTGGTTTGGTTGATTGGAGTAAAGTGTCTAGGTTCAAAATATTGGATTTCAATGTTTTAAATGTTTTTCAAAAACTGACCTTTGTATGGTCTTGTGACCATAACTTTTTACACAAAGTTTTAAATTGAGTTTTGTAAAATTCTGGACAAACTAGACACTCATACCTTTCCAACGATATATTATTCGTAATATTTCATGACCGTTTGGATTGGTTTTGAAATCTCCAAAGTGACCACCAAAACAGGGCAACTCTGTTGTTGTCCGTTTCTGACCTTTGGTCACTCCATTGACCATAACTTTTTCTACAGACATTTAAATGTCATTCCATAAATTGGAGTAGAAAGTAGACTTCCATACCTTTCCAACGATATATTATACGAAAGGTTTCGATGTCGTTTGGTCATGTTTCGGAGCGCTCGAATCTCGAGCTGTTGCGCTGTCGCGCCTATGCGCTGGTGTTCTTGCGCTGGTGACCAGCGCTACTCGACCAGTGCTTTTGGTCCAGAGATTTGACGCTGGTCATGCGCCTGTGGCGTGCGCTGGTGACCAGCGCAATGTGTGCGCTGGTGACGTGCGCTGGTGACCAGCGCAACCTCACCAGCGCTAATGACGGGATCTGAACGTTTTTTTTCCAAAACGACGTCATTTCTTCTAGGGGTCCTATATAAGTATCATCTTCTTCCTAGCTCGTCTTTGAGAGCTCAAAATCAGAACCTAGAGTGAGAAACTCAAACCCTAGTGAGAGAAGCTCCCAAGAACTCACCTTTACTCAACCAAACCACTTCCCATGTGCATCTAGCTTCTTCCTAACATCATTCAAGCATGGGATTTCTTGTTTTCTTTGACTAGGTAACTTCTACATGTCCTTGAACTTCATATTTCATTCTTATGACATGTTTGCCTAGGTTTAGCATTTATTTGTTAATTAAATGCATGTCTCCTTTGCTTATTGTTATTTCTAGCATGATTGAGACTTTGATTGTTGGTTGAGATGAGTTGGTTGTGATAGCTAGGATTGTTTTGTGATTGATAACATCTAGCTAAGTATGTATGCTTTACATTTAGGCATTCTTGATTAGAACTCATTGATTGCATTAGTTAATTGCATTTATTATCCTTGCCATGTTTATTGACAACTTGTGTTGAGTTGGCCTTGTTTGTTGACAATTAGATTGCTAGAATCACTTTGCATCTAATTGAGTCCTCATGCATGAGCATGTAGGCATTGTTGATAACTAGAGTGTTGATTTGCATTATAACATCTAGTTAAGCATTTAGTGTAGCCTAGCATTATTTGCATTTAGAATATTATCATATTCACATAGGTTGTTGATCTCTTCATTTAGAGTCAAGTCTTGTATTTGCCTTGTTGGTAGTTTGCAAGCATGAACTAGGTTCACTTCTAAAGGCCCGCGGGTAGCAAAGACGGATTAGTAATCTTAGGTGTGATGCGGTCAACCTAGATTGTAATCGTATTTGCAAGTAGTGGATTGAGGTTCTAGTGTGGCGCACTAAACAGCCCGTGGTTTTTCCCGTGAGGGTTTCCACGTAAAAATCATGTGTTATTTACTTTCCGCATTCTCTATACATGATTTCATTTGTTGACTAGTTGGGGATTATTTTGTAATCTTGATTAATCTCGAAAATTGGTAAAAAGGGATTAAAATCTATTCACCCCCCCTCTAGATTATATTAGGACTCGTTTATATTTATTTTCACTCTTCATTTCGGCTTCGCTGAAGCCGTCGAGCCACACAAGGGAGATCTTCAAGGAGGCCTCTCAGATTCTTTATGCCATCAGGATAGGGAGATACATTGATGTTGCCGGGTTCATTAAGAAGGAGATTCGAGGCTGTGGGCGACAGGTGAGTACTAGTATTATTTTCCCTTGCCTGATTACTGCCATGTGTGCTGCAGCTGGTTTGGTAGTTGATGATGACTCTCGGGATGACACATCGGAGCCCTATACTCCACTTTGCCAGTTTACATGGAACACTCAGGCGAGTATCCGTGGCCTTCCTCAGATTGGAGAGATCGCTGTGCGGAAGAGGCGTCGAGGGGATGATATTCTGGAGGAGCAGAATCAGCAGGATGAGGACCAGCAGGGTCCGCACCCAACTCAACAGGCTTATGGAGATTCTATGCCGGGTTACCAGACGGATGCCGGAGCTGGGTCGTCACAGCAGAGGCCTGAGTGGGTCGAGTACATGCTTTCCACGATGCAGGACTATGTCCGTTCCGAGGTCGCCAGTTTGAGGAGCGACATGTACTCGCGCTTTGACGTCATGCAGATCTCGATCAACGAGATCCATCGGGCCATAGTTCGGCCCGCCCTGCCTTCTGACCCATCTCACTCCCATGTTTTAAGTGCTGCTCCTGCAGTTCCAGAGATTGCAGCCCCGTTTGGAGATTATTTTACTGCTCCTCCTGGAGGTGATTTTTTCGGGCCTGGCTCGAGCCAGCAGCATGGGGACGACTCCTAGAGATACTGTAGATGGACTTGAGTCTACAGACTGATATGTTTCTTTTCACTTTTTCTTTTTCTTTTTCTTTTTCTTTCTTTTTCTCTTTCATTTCAACTTTCAAATATTGTGTTTCGTAGTGTTTACTTTTGAGGATTATGTTTATTAAGTTTGGCTTTGTTTATTTTCTGCTCTTGTTGTGTTAAGTCGCGCTACCTTGTCTTTTTCCATGTTGTCATGTTTTCATTTTCATACATTGAGGACAATGTTGGATTTAGGTTTGGGGGTGTGACTCCTTTTGTTTTGTTTTAGAGTCTGTCGTTCCAGTGTCTTTCAAGACAAGGTGCTTTGAAGTGTGCCCTAGAGATAATATGCTTTTCTCAATAAGTTTACACTAATATCTGGCCATTTAAAGTACTATATTGCAGTTTTCAAAACATATGACATGCTCTGATATGATAGTGGATAGGATGCTGAATTGAATTGCCATGATTAATAGTGGAGACTACCCTTGTGAGTTCACTAAACCAAAAAGCGTACATATATGACACACTATGAGAGTTCTGTTGATTCTACTCGTTAAACACTTACTAGGTTCGTAGCATTAGATTCGATCTCTATAGGTAGTACATTGAGCATTATAGAACAATCATCATAAAAGATTTCACATGTTATATTTTGATCTCAAGTAAGACGAACCAGTGGAAGTGATGATAGACTATGTGTGCTTTAGCTACTTAAAAGGCCTGAAATATTTCCTACCTTATGTGTGTGCTCCATAGCCCTGTTTGAAGCCAAACACTATAACCTTGTTTTTCTTTCTTCACCACATCAACCGTAACCCAATGAGCCGATATCGTAAGCCTGACCCTATAGCTTGGGATCATATTTTGAGAAAGTGAAGAAAAGGTGCTATTTCTGCACGTAACTGTGTGCAGATTTCAATGTTAAAGACCGAGAAGAAGAAGAGCTGCATTCAATCCAAAAAGTTCGAAGCTCAAGTCAGTGATTCAAAAAAAAATAAAAAATAAAAAATAATGCGCAATTCAGTCAAGAAGATTGCAAGCATTCAAAAAAAAAAAATGTTAATGGGTGCAATAAAGTCAATTTATATTGCAAAGCTTGTATTTACTCAAAAGGAGTTTGACAAAGAGAGAAAGGTGAATTCTGAAGAATTGAACAACATCAAGTGGTGTCATTCCACTTGTAACGGAGACCAAGACATCTGTGTGAAGCCGAGAAGGTAATGGAAGACTCTCATGATATGATCCTAGGTTGTTGAATTCCAATTTCCCATTCTTTCTTGAGCCCTCACCCAATGGCCCCATTACAACCTAAATGAAAGTCTTTTTGATCTGCTGGTTATCCTTATTATGAAAGTAGAGATATAGCATGTGTTTATCTTGTTCATAATGTTTGATTCATTTCATGAGATCTTTTGCATACAAATCAAGCGTTCTTTTATTGATATATTCATATGCGATAATTCTTGATATTTCTTGTGCATAATTCCAGTCGCATATGCATGATGAGTGATTGTGCCTAGGATCTGTGTGAATTATAAGCGACATCACGTGAGAAGTAGAGTCGAGGCGAATTATATCTATGGCATTTGATGATGTGTCCTCTAAGCTAAAATGTTTGAGTTTGGGCTTTTCTATTTAAAGTATGCAATGTTTTCAGATTTATGGCTAGGTATTAGTCTTTACTTATTGGTTTTTGCATGTTGTCTCAACTGGGGCACATTTTGTGGTATTTTGGATGAAAGGATGTCGCTGGATATGTTTGTGGGTGTCATAGCTGTAAACCCTCAGGAGACAAAACTCCTCCTACTAGGGACACCTAAAGGTTTAAAGGCTTGTAGCATACGCTCAATGTTATCGTGTTCCCTACGAAAATGGCTTAGTTTGATTTTGTTTTTCTTAGGCTTAGTTTTTAGGTTTTTGTTTTTTGTTTTGCTCGAGGGCTAGCAAAAGATAGGTTTGGGGGTATTTGATCGGTCATTTATTGTATATATTTTTGATCCCTATTCCTCCAATCAATTGCTTGCTACTTGAGCCTTTTAGCACTTTAATGGGTGTGTTTGAGTGTTTTCAGGTTATTGGATCAGATTGAGTTATTTGAAGAATTTCATATAAAAAGTGCCATTTTGAAGAAGTCTAGGATCCTTTCGGAAGTTGAGCAAAAAGCGCTCTCACACCGCTTCTATTTTCAGAGAGAGGCGTCGCAGCGTTTATCGGACAGAGGAGACCGCTGTGCAAAGCGCCCCCTAACCGCTGCCAAAGTGGCAGCGGTCAGGCAGCAGTCCGGCCAAAATCTTCGTGTTTTATTAGGTTTCTCCACTGAAGCCCGAGCAGATATAAATAGAGGGGTTTTTCTATTCAGAGGGGGTTCGTCTGGAGACAGTTCACCAGCCATAATTCATAGCCTAAATCACTCAACAAACTTTCTTTCATCTTACATATAGAAGATCTGAAGACAAATGAGAAGATTTTCAGCATCAGAGATTGGAAGAGTGTCTACTATTTCCATGGGTTCTATCAACTACTTTTTATTTTATTTTTTATTTCAACTATTTGTAACTAAATCCATACTAGGGATTCAATGTGAACCTCTATGAATACTCTTTGTTAGAATTGACTATGTTTTAGTAATTCAAGTTTCATTTCATTCAATTTGTGATTTCTTCTTGTCTATGCATGGTTAGTGCTAGTCTTGAATCTAGGGTTTATATGTTAAGGTTGAGAGATGTGTGGGTTTCACCAGTCTTAACCAATAATCAATTGAATGAATGAATTTATCGTGGCAGGTTATTGCACGTTATCTTTGGTTCTCTTGTTCTTGTGCTTAATGGGTTCTCAATCATAGTTTTTATGCAGGGTTTGCTAATGACTGTGATTGAGAATACTTGATTGTGTGCTTTGTGGGTTGTAGGTTATAGTTGATATGCAGGGTTTGCTATTGATTGTAGTAGAAGTACTTGATTTATCCCAGGACCACATAGCATTAATTATATATAATTTAAGAACGAACCCTTAACTTGATTAACATTCTTTGTGAAAGTCAATTCGAAGCATTGAGTAAACGTAGTTGGGGATCATTGATGACCTAGTCCTCTCACCTCTTGATCACATTCACATATTCTTGTTAACCGTTTTCTTAGTTTAATCTAGTTTTAATCTCAAATCAATCAAATCAATCTCAAATCTCTTGGTTACTGTTACTTGCTTAGCTTTAATTAGAATTAGTTTTAGTCGATAAATCACTTTTCCTCGTGGGAACGATCCCTACTTGTCGATGTACTTATCTCACGATTCGTGCACTTGCGAGTTAGGTTTTTATAACACGATTTTACACATCAGTAAACACTCCATAATCCACTTATTTTATAATTTGCTCCTCCAATAATTAGCTTTTGAGAAGCTAGTAAGGGGTTGCTTTTTAAGCTGCTTATTGGAGAAGCAATTTCAAAACTTGTAAAATTTCCATATTATCCTCATTATTTATATTAAAAGACAACAACGACCTTTAATATTTCAAAAATTATTATTTTTATATTATTTATAAAAAAAAAAAATCAAACTGTCAAAATTTAATAAAAAATATATTGCCACCATTGTTGCCGGTGACAGTGGCCACCATCGTCGCCGACGACAGTGGCAGGAGAATAACAGATCTTCTCCGACGATGTCGCTGGTTTCCTCCGGTAGTGCTGGAACACAATCAAAATCGCTACCTTGCAATTCATCACAATATGATCCAGTCTTCGGAATCTCATGATTCCATCGCAAAAATGAAGGAGGCTTCCTCCTCCTCCATCGTCGGACCATGACCTGCTTCTCTGGCGTCAAAGAGACTGGTTATTATCCGGCAATGGAGGAGGAGGAAGCCTCCTCCATTTTTTCAACTGGTTTCGTGATGGAATGTCGGCGATTTCAATTGTTAGAACTCGGCTGTGAGAGAAGAGGTCGGCTGCCATGTGATGGAGGCTGGCGACACGCTCGAGGATGAGAATCTGGTGGATCGGCAGATGGAGGCGGAATTGGAGTGGTTGACGGAGGAGGATACTGAGTTTTGGATGTTGATCCAGATTCCAGTGAGTCCAGAAGGAATGAGTTGACTCAGTTCATTTTTTTAAAATTAAAATATGATTTTATTAATTTATAATAAATTTGGAAAGTTTTGAAACCGTTAGAGCATCCACATTGGTAGCTCTAAAAAACAAGACCCACTTATTGCCACATCATCAAAAGTGGGTCTTGTTTTTAAAAAATGGGTCTTGCCATTTGGGTCCTATTTATTTGGATCCCTTTTCCCCACAATGGGGCAAAATAAAAAAGAGAGAAATGGATCCACTTTTTTTACTTTTTTCCAAACAATCATTACTCTTCTTTAAAATATTATATATATATATATTAATAAAGAAATTATATAATATATTTTAAATATCAACACTATCAACAATTATTTAACAAATTATAATTATTTTTTTAAAAAAATTATTAATTTAAAATTATCACAACTGAATTACATCAACAATAAAAATAAATATTTAAAACAAAATATTATATACGATTAGACATGGCGTCGGTTTCGGTTCGAATCCGGCTTCGGTTCTGAACCTTCAAAATCGGCTCCGATTCCGGTTTTAAAGGTTCGATTCTGGTTTCGGTTTCGGTTCCGGTTCCGATTTCGATTCCGGTTTTGAAGTATCGGTTCCGGTTCCGATTCCGGTTTCGGTTCCGGTCCCGGTTCCGGTTCCGGTTCCGGTTCCAGTTCCGGTTCTTCGGGTCGGGTCCGGTCCGGTCCGGTCCGGTTTTAGCGATTCCGACGGTTCGGGTCTGGTGTTCCGACGGTTCGAGTCTAGCGGTTCCAACGGTTCCGGTTTGGCGGTTCCGACGGTTCGGTTTCAGTTCTGGTATGGTTTTCGACTGTTCCGACGGTTCAGTTCCGCTTCCGATTTCGGTTTCGTCGGTTCCAACGGTTCGGTTTAATTAATAATAATATATTTAAATTTAAATAATTGAAATATAAATATTAAATATATATATATTTTTTCATTATATATATATTTTTTGAAATTAATAATTATATATTTTAATTTAAATTATATATATAAATAAATAATAAAAAATAAAAAAAGGCCCAACCCAATGATTGGAGAGGGTTGGGAACCCAACCCCAATCATTGGGCAAGACCCAAATTGGGTTCCAAATGTGGAACTTCATTTGAGTCTAGTCTTGTGGAGCCCACTTTTGGGTCTTATTTTTTGGATCCTATTTACAACCAATGTGGCTCAATTTTATGAAACCCAAAATGGGTCTTGCAAAGTGGGTCTTATTTTTGCACCAATGTGGATGCTCTTAATATACAGAACCAGTTGATAAAAAGGAAAAAAAGCTGGAAAAAAAAGAGATAAAAAGGAAAAAAAAAAACTGGAAACAATGAAAAAAAAAATTCAAAAATATTACATTTTCACAATCATGGGCAATTTAGTAATTTTCCATAATGAATTAAAGTTTACCAAACACATTTTCCTTACTTTTTTTCTGAAGTTGATTATTTATAAAACCAATTTACCAAACACCTATCAAATTATTTTACAAGTTGATTGTTGCTTAAGTTAAGCTATAAGTTGATTTTTCCATAAGCAAAGCAATCCTTAATCACAACCCAATAAAGTACTTATTTGTTGCAAAAATTCTTTAAATTTAGAAAGCGTTATTCAGATATTAGAAAGAGAATCTAATTAATGAGTTAGATAATGTAAATAGTTGCAGCCCAGCAATATAAAGTAGATTAAATTAAAATTAAAATTAAATCAATTAAAACCCCCACTAGTTAGAATTATAAGCATGATAAATAAAATAAAAAATTACCTAATTCCATGTCCAGGGCCACAAGCAACTTGTTCAATCCACAAATTCTTGGTGCCTTGACCGATTGATATGCAATCATCTCCGGTCATAATGGTGCTGCTACTGATTGTAATGCCAGTCGATGACTGCATATGAATGCCATCTGTGTTGGGGCTGTTTGTGGGTGCTATTATCTTCACATTTTTAATCACAATATTTTGGCTCTGGTCTAAGGCCATGTGAATTGTCTGATTGTTTATTGATGTCAACCCACTCACCACAATCTTTCTTGACCAACTAAATGATATCGACTGCAATCCAAATGATAGGTCGTATACCATCATCAAATCTCAAATTAATTAAAATATATAATTTTTAAAAGTTAATTTAAGAATACATCAACGTTAAGATAAATTATATAATCGAATAAATACTAACATACCCTTGCACCATTAGGGCAATTTTTGCCAGTTCTGCGACATGCCCAAAAGCCAGATCCTCTACCATCAATAGTCCCACCATATATAGATACCCTAACTACTTTACTGAACAAAATCCAGTACCCAGAATTCACAACATTCCAGTAATTCGATGGAGCTACTAGGGTTCCATCAATTCTGAACACTACTTTACTCCTACATGGACCTCCAAAAACCACTGCCCTTACCACGAAACTTCCTCGTGGAACGTAAATCGTTGCCGGAGTTACTGACTTACATGCCGAGGACCATGCCCGAAAGAATGGCTGGGTCGAGTCAGTCCTGCCATCCGGTTTCGCCCCGAAACTGACCACATTGTAAGCTGCGTTTGATGATTGGAAGAAGTAGAATATAATGATTATGAAGATAGGAGAAGAGGTTAACTTAGCCATTTTGAGTAGTACTAGCTAGTTGATTATGAGAGAATACGAGCTTGTTTGGTTGGACTTCTGAAAAACCTCTATTGGTAAAAGATCTACTTGCAGTAGATCTATTAGAAATAGAGTTTTTGAAAAAAAAAATCATAAATGTTTGGTTGGTAGATTTTTTTTAAAAAAAAGGTCTATTTAGAGAAGCACCTTTCTATGAGCTTTCAGTAGAGGTTTAAACTCTACTAGCCTCTACTCAATTTAAAATAGACAATCTCAAAAACCTAACCAAACAACTCTAAAAAATTCAAATAGACGTTGGTAGACCTTTTGAGCCAGTAGAAAGCTCAACCAAACAAGCACTACAAATTGGCTGAGTTGATTACTTATAGATTGTATAAATGTGATTTTTGTATTAAAGAATAGACAATTATTTGTTACTCTTACGTTATGATATGTACGGTAACATGCATTTTGTAGTATCAATTAAGTTTATGATTCCTATATAATATATAATATTTTGTACATATCTTCTCCTGCCATTTCTTGTGATACCAGTTACATCATGGCATTAATATTGGAGGGGTGAGCAAAAAACCGCAAAATCGAACCAAACCGACCAACCCAACCCATAAAGTTTGGGTTGGTTCGATTACAAATATAAAAAATGGGTGGTTCGGGTTGTCTTTTGGACAAACCGATTACAAGTGGTTCGGTTTGGGTTGAGTGAAATAATTCATCAACCCAAACTCACTCAACCCAAACCAAACCACATATTTTAGAAAGTAAATATAAAATATAAAATCCACCTACGTTTTCTATTCAATCCATGTTTTATAACTTTTAACGATTACTTTAAGCTTTATAGTTTATTTATTTGTTTTGATTGATTGATGTATTAGGGTTTCAAAAGTATAGATGCTGTCAACCATGTCTTTAATCAGGGTATATATACATGTTTGTATATATAATTAATATTTTATGTTATGATTTTTTATTTAAATATTTTTTATAATATAATACCCAAAAAAAAAAAAAATGATTTTTGAGTTCAAATCTAAGGGGGGTGTATTCAATTAGGATTTCGAAAGACTTTTAATGACTTTTTTTTAAGTGGATGACTTTTGCAGATTTTATGGACTTTTATAGACTTTTGCAGATTTTATGGACTTTTATAGACTTTACAAGATTATGAAAAACTTTCATAGACTTTATTTAAAAAAATTTCATAGACTTTCATTTTAAAAGACTTTCGTAGACTTTCATTTTAAAAGACTTTTATAGATATTTATAGACTTTCATTGACTTCTAAATATAATGTATAATTTGTTTTAGCAAAATTATATATATTTATTATGTCAATAAAAATAATTTTTCAAGCGAATTAAAAAAATATATATATTGTTAGTTAAACTTGACAAAAGCATTATGTATATCTATGTGATTTAATTTTTTTTATATATTAATTATATTTTGCATTATAAAGACATTATGCTTCTTGTTTTTTTTTTTTTTTTTTTTTTTTTTTTTTTTTTTTTTTTAATTAGTCAATATATTATAAATTTTCTTTTAGAATAAATGTAGCAAACCGACAATAATATTAACGTTTACATGTCTCTACGAAAGTATGACATTGGGTATAAAAAATCAACCAAAAGTTCATTTAAGTTACTAAAGATAAAACATAAAAACCGCACTTAGTTGTTGAATAAGATCCATGCCTAAAAATGGGTAGTTTGATATTGATCCTAATTACATGGAGTCACGCTCATAAGCAACTTTGATTATGGCATATTGGTATGGTTATATGGCATATTGGTATGGTTAAGTAGTGGTTTTCGTCTTTTATTATTTTTATTTTACATAAATGAAGTTCATTTGATTTGTTTCAATGTTGTTTAGTTGCTTTAAAAATATAGGTAAAAAAAAATGAAATCTCTCGTCCTTAATTGCATAGACAATAAAGAGTTGTTTTATATTATTTTTTAGTTTTTTTTTTTTTTTTTTTTGTTATAGATCGTTAATGTTTGTATGTTTATATATATATATATATATATAATGTTTTAAAGTTATTCATTTTATTTTATTTATGAAATTTGTTAAGAATGAGTGTGCTTTTATTTGAAAATAAAACATATATTTGGTGGTTGATGTTTTTTAAAGAATTATATATTTTTCTTTTAAAGTGATTTTTTTTTTTTTTTTTTAAAAAAAGGTCATTCAAAGTCTTTGGTAGGAATGGAAGACAAATTGTGAGATTTGTTATAACTAAAAATTGTTAAAAGTCATTAAAAGTCATTAAAAGTAGGGGTATGCGGCGGATCGGATCCAATGGATTTGCCATGATCCAAGATCCGATCCGATCCGATTGGATCGAAGAAATTGAAATCCGATCCGATCCAATTTTATAGAGGGATCCGATCCGTTCCAATTACTATTTGATCCGATCCGATCCGATGGATCGAATTAATATAAAGTCATTCATAATATATAAAAGTCATAATCTGAAATAAATAAAATCAAATAAATTATTTAAACATTACTAATTAACTCAAATAAAATTAACATTAAAAAAATACATGACATAACTTGTAAACTTTATACAATTCAAAAAGTTTTTAAACATTATTCATCAGCTCTAAATGTAAACTTAATAAGCCGTGATGTTGATGAAAAAGAATAAAAGAAAAGGAGATGATGGATTGTTGGTTGTAGAGAAATTGAGAAAGAAAACCCAAAATAGTAACATTGAAAATTGTATTTTGGTTGGGCTTTTACATTAGAAAGTAGTTGATAAAATAAATTGTCTAATATAAAAATAAGGCCTAATATTTTAGGCGGATTGGCGGATTCAGCGGATTTCCAAACGAAAATCCAAGATCCGATCCAATCCAATGGATTTTAAAATTTAGGATCCAATCCGATCCAATCACCTCTCTGGATCTGATCCGATCCAATGGATTGTATTGGATTGGATTGGATTGGATCTTGCACACCCCTAATTAAAAGTCATTGATATTTTAAAGTCGTTAAAAGTTATTGAGATTTTGAATACCTCATAACTTTCATAGACTATTAAAAAACTCTTGATTGAATACCACATGACTTTTTTAAAGTCTATAAAAGTTTGTATTGAATACCTCATGACTTTTATAGAGTCGTTAAAAGTCTACATTGAATACACCTAAACTTTTTAATTTCATAAAAGTCATTAAAAGTCTTTTAAAATCCTTATTGAATACACCCTCCTAAACCGATAAACCTATCCAAACCAACCCAACCTTTTTTGGTTTGGTTTGAATCGGTTTGAAAAATCACATTGGTTTGGTTTGGCATTGAGCTTCAGCCCAAACCAAACCAAAAACGAACACCCCTAATATTGTGTGTAACATTCAAAAATTTAACGGTGATGCTAGTTATTTTTTTATTTTTTTTTTCACAATATCTATCTATCAACCTATTTAGACCAGATATTTATTTTGAAGTTTTTGTATTGGTAGGATTCGAGCCGACTTGGAAGTCATTTGTCTAAACCCCAAACTCGTTCATCTATCAACTGAGTTACACCCTAGGGGCGTGATGTTAGCTAATTATGTCGATAAAGTTTATTATATTATTATTGTATATTAATTTTAGATTTGAGGGCTTAACAATATTTAGTTTATATTTAATTATTGTAAATACTTTTTATGTTGAAGGAAATTATTGTAAATAATGTTTAGCTTAGTTTGTGAGATCTTTTACAACTTGTTAGGCAAGAAGTCGACCAAGCTTCACATACACCATGTTGATAAGGAATTCATTTATTTAAATTTAAATATGAGATTTATTATCATATAATATTTAAAAAATAAATAAATTGTTTTCTTTTTTCTAAACAAGATCATACACTCGAAAAAAATTATAGCATATATGAACTTATAACAATTGATCGCTATGTGGAAGCATTGCAAGATAGCTACAAACAAACGATTATTAATGTCTATGCAAAAAAATAAGATGAAAGAAGAAAATAAATCCAATTACACACAAAACATAAGATTTACGTGGAAACCCAAGAATAGGAAAAAAACCATAGCTGTCAGGGTGACAAGAGAAATAATCCACTATGTAGCAATTACACACTTAAGATTCTCTCTCTAAACCCCAAACCTCAATTACAACCAATGCGTACATCATTGCTCTACACTCCGGCTCTAAGCACACTAATAACATAGAATTAGAATCTATTTATACTAGAGCACTAGGGAGTTTAAGATCCATAAGGAAACCCTTTTCTTTACATATAAAAATTTAAGTTCAACTCAACGTCTTCTTCCTTTACACATAATATTTCCCTGTTCCGCACGAAGACAAACTCTTTTCCTTTTCTGTCGAAGATTTCCCATTTTTTTACGCATTATGTCATTACAGTGGTCTGGGCCGTAGTACGCAATCCGTGCCCTACACTGTTGTTAAATATCTAGAATTGACAGCTTAGAAGACTATGGTCGATGCACCACGGTTTACACCGTGCTAAACATTCCAGGCTTGATCGCGGTTGACACCACTACCTATGCACCGTAGTTCAAGCAGCGGTTCCTTTTGGCATCTGATTTTTCAACTTCTTCATTCATCAAAGCCTCCCTCAAACATGATCTCTGACTTTCAAACATTTCCCATGTCTCTAGGAAGTCTTCGTATTGGTTGAATCCCGCTTGGTATTCATGGGAATACAATCCATATCTAACATGAACTACACCCATTGAAACAAATTATATATAAACTATTTAAAATCTTAAAATGTCTTGCATAGGAAAAACAATATTACGATAATTTTGTCAGGATAGTTCCTAAGAGGAAATAGGTGGAAATAGCACCAAATTCCATTGGTTTTGTGGTAATATCACCAAGTTATTAATTGTTGTAGAAATAGCACCAAAGTATGTGATCTGTCAAAATTGACTCTCACTTATTCTCTCTCTCTCTCTCTCTCTCTCTCTCTCTCTCTTATTCTCTCTCTTTCTTTGTCTCTCATTTTTTTTTCAAAAACCTCCATTTATTCATCAGTGGAGATCAAAACGACCTTCATCAAAACGGTCAACTCCATTAGAGGTCTTCGAAATGACCTCTGTTATTAAAAAAATTCTTGAAATAAGTCTCAAGTATTTGGAAATAAGTCTCGGATAGGTCACCCGAGACTTATTTCAAGCTATTTCTAGCTACCTGAGACTTATTGCCAAATATCCAAGACTTATTTCCAGATTTTTTTTTTATTTTTTTATTTTTATAACGGAGGTCGTTTCGAAGACCTCTAATGGAGTCGACTGTTTCGACGGAAGTCATTTTGACCTCCATTGATAGATCAATGGATTTTTTTGAAATAAAAAGAGGAGAGAGAGAGAGAGAGAGAGAGAGAGAGAGAGAGAGAGAGAGAGAGAGAGAGAGAGAGAGAATTTTGAAAGATCACATACTTTGGTGATATTTCTATAAAACTTATTAAGTTGGTGACTTTTCCATAAATGGCTTTGAAAAGAGTGCCATAAAAAAAAAAAATCAACCCTAGTTCCTAATCGATAAAAATAAATTTCAGATTAACAAATATTATATATATGAAATAGAAATTTTTATCGATTTTTACCCGGAATTAGTGTTTTTACAACTTTTTACTGAAGAGACAAATTTACTCTTGCATTTTCTCTTTATTTTTGTTTTTTAAAACTAATTTTCTTTTTTTTTAAAAAAAAAAACTTTTTTAATTTTTTTGTTAAAAGTATCGGAGCATCGCCAATGGAGGTATCAACCTTCATTGGAGGTCATGCAGTCCTACAATGGAGGTCACTTGCCACACAAAAAAAAAATAAAAAAAATTGGGTGTTTAATTGACGAAAACCGTGGTGTGTTTAGTTGATGATAACTAGTGGTGTGTTTAATTAAAAAAAAAAAAAAAAAAAAAAAAAAAAAAAAAAAAAAAAAAAAAAAAAACCTGGTGTGTTTAATTGAAGGAAATTGGTGTGTGTTAAATTAAAGAAAAATGGTGTGTTAAATTGAAGAAAATCAGTGGTGTGTTTAATTGAAGAAAACTGATGTGTTTAGTTGAAGAAGATTGCTGGTGTGCTTAATTGAAGAAGACTAGTTTCATTGGAGGTCGGCAAGATCTTGCTTGGAGGTCTCGCCGACCTCTATTACCGGAGGTCTATAGACCTCCAATAAATAAAAAGTAAAAAGGTTTTGTTTAAAAATAGTAAAAAAAAAAAATTTAATAAAACGAAGTATTTTTATTTCAAAAATCATTAATGATATTTTTGTCTCATCAGTGGAAAGATTGGTAAAAATAATCAAAACACTAATGCTAAATAAAAATAAAAACTCCACTAATTATATAATTAGTCAATTTTAACTATATATATGTGTGTGTGAGTAGGGATGGCAATAAAACCTAAACCCGCAGCACCTGCCCGAACCCAACCCGTTTAAGAGGGTTTGGGTTGGGATAATTGTACCCGTGGGCGGGTTTGGGTTTGAAAATTGTACCCGTCATAGGTTCGGGTTTGGGTATGGATTTGGAAAAAAACCATACTCAAACCCGCAAACCCTTTATTGTGTGTGTGTGTGTGTGTGTGTGTGTAATTTTCATATTGTGTTCTTATTTATTTGTGTTTGTATGTAATTTTAATATTTTGAACTTATGGATTATGGACTTATGTTGTGTTAGAATTCAGAACTTGAATTTACGGATTATATACTTATGTTATAATTTTAGAACTTGAACTACATTTGTTTTTTGTCTTTTTTTTTTTTTAAGCTATTTATACTTTTTAAGCTCAAAATGATAAATGTTCACGGGTTCACGGGTGCCACACCCATCCATAAATCCTCTGAAGTTTGTGGGTTCGTGGGTGGGTCTGCATGTTGCTTAAATCCACGGGTGAAACCTGAACCTGAACCCGCTACATTTCGTGGGTTTATGGATAGATTTGGTTGTCATTTTCTTTCGTGGGTTTGGGTTTGATTTTTCCCAAACTCGCCCGAACCCGGTCCATTGCCATTCCTATGTGTGAGAGACAGCTAGTAGAAGCAATCGTGTATTTTTTTTTAAGGGGCAATTGTGTAGTTGTACATGAGTTTCGTGAACTATTGGGTAGAATATTCTTAATGTGTATAACACTCACACGGTGGTTGTGAATCACATGACACATGGAGAGATTACATAGAAGAATATGATAATCACTGATCAGAACATGGCACCACGACAACAACAGCACATAGTACATGGGCCGTACTCTTGTACGAAATTCCTTGAAATGATAATAATAATAATAATAATAGGCCTGCAATTAGTTGAGAAAATTGCTCGTTTATGCCGTCAAAAAAGGAATTATTGATAATTTCAAAACTAATAATCCCATTTTTTTTTTTTTTTTTTACTTTTTTTAACTTTTCTACGTTTGACATTGAGTTCATTGTTTGAAAATATGCCCTAAAGGGCTAACGTACAACGCTATGTACAGCGACACTCTATTTCCCGAGAGAACAGAGTTTTGGTGCTGTTCAGGGGCCTTACAAAGGCGCTGTTTGAACAGTGCCGATGAAGAATGTTCTTCATTTTTCCCGGGTAGGTGCTTTACAAATCGCTCTACGTACAATGACTCATACAGCGCCCAAGGCAAAAGTTGTGCCATTTTTAAAAACGTTGTCACTTCATTTTGGCACCCTATATAAATGTCTCTTTGCCTTTAGGTCAGTTTAAGGAGTTCAAAATCAGATATTTTACTTAGCATATTTTTCCAAGAGAAAAATTCACTAAAGAACTCTCCTTTGTTTACTTAAACACTTTTCCATGAGCATCAATCAACATCTAGCATCATCCTTGATCATCTAGGTGTCATTTATGAATGGGTTTTTCAACACACTTTGCTTGGTAAGCTTTTCACTAATATCTTACATATTTTGTGTCTTTCTTAACAAACAATCTCATTTATTACTTGTGAGTTATTAGAATATATTCTAGATACAAGATTGAGATTAGTGTATTGATTGTTTAAGAGTTGTATTGTAATAGCTATTTAGGTTTTCATAATCTATGCTTAGCTAAGCTTTTTGACATATCATTTAGCTATTGATATCTAGGATTGTTTTAATTGCAATATTGTCATCCTAGATAAGCATATAGGGTTCCCTAGCTCTAATTGCATTTTGGATATTTCATATATTCACATAGGCATTTTATCTCTTCATTGAGAAGTAAGACTTGTGTAGCTTCTGGGATTTGATTGCGTAAATCACAAACAATTGGACTAGGTCCACTTATACCGGGATTATGTAGTGGTGATGAGTTATACCAAGATTAGGTTGTATTCATCTTACCATTAGTGGATTCGAGGTTCAAGTGTGGCGCACTTACTAGCACGTGGTTTTTCTCGTGAAGGTTTCCACGTAAATATCTTATGTCATTTATATTTCTGCACTTATTACACTTGATATTTTATAGGCTAATTGGCACAGATGCCCCCTGAACTCTTCAAAAAGTTGCACTGTGCCCCCTAAACTTTTTTTTTTCGGCACTAAACCACCTGAATTCTCATAAATTTGCAATCGCTGAAGGAATCTACCCCTTGGTGAGGGGGCAAATTCCTTCAGCGATTGCCAAATTACAAGAGTTCAGGGGGTAAGGTGCAAATTCAGGTATAGTTTAGGGGGTATCCGTGCCAATTAGCCTATTTAATATCAACTAGATAGGGGCATTTTTGAAAAATTGACTATTAAGGAAAATTGGGTAAAATTGGATAAAATCTATTCAACCCCCCGATCAAACCAAAATTGGTATGATTTTGGCCCTTATATCCTTCTCATATTGTTTGATTCTCAGGCAATATCCCATGATTTAATTGTATAAATTAAGTGTTTTCACGTATTTCTAAAGATCGAGGACATTGGTGTAATTTTGGCGAAATAGGGGTGAAAATGTAATTTATGAAGGAAGATTGAATTTAGTGTGATTTTAGAGGAGTTTAGGGACTAAAACAAAATTTTCCAAGCAGCCCACACCACCTCATTAGTGAAACGGTGATTTTCATGATGGGCATTCAATTTGGGCTTTTAAATGGATAGGCCCATGTGATTTGGTGATTATAAGTTAGCCCAAATAGGTGCAACACCTAAAGCCCAATTGCACCCCACTTGCCTGCTAAATACACCCCTTTACTATTCACTTTCTTCTTCCTTTCACGCATACATACCAAATTTTCTCCCCTCCAAACCTTAAGCTCGCCACCGGCTGGAAACCCACCCAAACCGACTTATCTCCGGCCAATTCCAGTGCCAAAACGACGGCCACCTCACCGGCAAGCCAATCGTTCCACTTGTGGTGCTCCAATCGACCGGAATTCAAACCATGAAATCTGGTCCAGCCATGGTTTCACGCCTCCATTGCGTCGCCACTTCCCAAACCGCGACGAAATCGCATAAATCAATGTCGCGGTTTGTATTTCAAGGTCGCCATGGCGACAAGGAGTTGATTTGGCTCCAGATTTATCGCCATTTGGGTCGCCCAAGGTCGCCATGAACAACAAATAGCGATCTCTTCTCTGCTCAAATCTGATTGGGTGGTAAAATTACAAGATGCCCCCTTTTATTGGACTAAATGGTAATTTGCCATAGTCAGGGGTGTTTTGGTAATTTGCCACCCGAGACCTAATTTGAAAATCCTATAAATTCATCACATTTTTCCTCTTTTAAAACAACTCTTGTTCATCAAGAAACCTTCCTTCTTCAACCATTCCTAATCCTATCATTCCCCTCTCCAATAAACACTTAGATTACTCCACCTAAATCATTCCTCTTTTTCCATCTTCTCCACCCATTTCCTTTGTCACTTTCCATATGACCACCTATCTAGACACATCCTCAACACTCAATCTTTGCACAAGATTCAAGTAAGGAAGCTCAAGGGAGGATCAAGCTTACAAGAGAGACCTAAGGGTGATTTCTCTACATTTTACTTCCTTTTCTTGTTTGTTATTATGTGTAATTAAACCCCCATTTTAGGGGGATGATTTGAGAGATTATTTGGACATTGAGTATTTATTAAAGCTTTGGATATTATGTTTGCATAATTATAGTTCTATTTACTTTTTAATTAGATCTTGCACTTATGTGATTAAATGAGTATTGACACAATTTTTGATTACAATATGTTATAGGATTTATTTGTGATAAAATTGGTTAAGTTATTGACACACTTGATTGATTATAGCACATAGTGAATAGGTTAGGTTGTTGGTGGGGATATCACCCCAATTGCCTAGGCCATTCGATCATCACTAACCGACCCCACCTTAACCCCCTTTCCTTAATCGGTTAGGCATTTTGGTGGGAAGTTGTTTAGGGTTCGTAGTGACGACCTAAACAACACTTTCGAATGAGATCGGTCATTGATTGTGTAGATTGTGTGTTAATGAAGTTTTGTATGAATTTCTCAATGGTCCATTAGCTACTCTATCATTTACCTAAACCTCTCTTAATTGTTTAAACCCATTTTCTTATCTAAGTTGTTTGTATTGGATTCCTATCTCCATTCATATTCTCTTTACATTTTTGTATATTTACTTTTCATGCATTGTTTGGTGGTTTCTCAAACCACACACTATCCCACTAATCATGATTTACTTTATTGCACACTAGTTAGACTAACTTAGATTAGATAGCAAATTGATTAATCTAACCTAATCCCTGTGGAACGAATCTTAAGCTTACCGCTTTACTAGTTTTCAAAACTTAAAGCACATTGTGTAAGAATTCATTTATAAACATTCTTTTGATAATTCGCAATTTAGTAATGACACAAAAAGCGAGTCATCACCCCCCAGATTAATATTGTTCTATCACCCCTTGATCACATTCACATACTCTTATTAATTGCTCTCTTAGATAATTTATTTTTAGTTCAATCAATCAATCAATCAATCAAAAATTTCTTGGATGCTTTTAATTGCTTAACTTAAATTAGGATTAATTATAATTAATATTTCACTTTTATTCGTTGGAACGATCTCTACTTTCCGCTGTACTTATCTCACGATTTGTACATTTGCGAGTTAGTTTTTATTACACAATTTCACACATCACGATTCAATTTTGTATTTGAAATTAGTATTTAAGGAAGAAGTTAGAGTTTGAGAAAATAGAAATGACTAAATAATAGAGGTGAAAATCAAATAAATAATAGGAACTAATCCCAAACTTAAATTGAGTTTTTCATTATATAGCTTTTAACTCTTTCAAGCATAAGTCATATATAACAAAAATAGTGCTGGGTGGGGGGGTAGGTAGGTGTATGCCCGAATTTCTTGCACTTCTTTTCACACAAACAATTTATACACACTTAGAGTATTTAACAAGTAGATTGTTTTAACAATTTAATATGAATTCAATTAGATAAGTGTTAAAACAACTAATGAATGAGTAACCGATCAGAACTCAGTAAGGAATAATATAAGATCAAATTCAAGTCTGATATAACAAAAACGCAAACAAACTAACACATGAACACACATGAATGCCATTTCCTAGTCGTAGTCTAGGAAGCACGGATACTCCATTTGGTGTAGGTAACTCGTATCGAACTCGTATCCAGTTTAGATACTCTCTGGATACTCCAGGATACGTATCTGATACGTCAAATGGTGTATCCGTTGACTTTTTTGAAAGTTTGACTAGAGGATACTTAGGGGATACTTGGAGGAACTAACACATGAACACATAAGAATGCCATTTCCAAGTTGTAGTCTAAGAAGCACTATTACTCCATTTGGTGGAGGTAACTCGTATCGAACTCATATCTAGTTTAGATACTCTCTGGATACTTCAGGATACTTTAGGATACATATCTAATACGCCAAATGGCGTATCCGTTGACTTTTTCAAAAGTTTGACTAGAGGATACTTAGAGGATACTTGGAGAATACTTAGGGGATACTTGGAGGATATATTTGGGCCAATATTATAATTATTTTAGTATAAACGGGGTCAAATTATAATTTCAAAATTTTAGGAGTCAAAATGAAATTGTAAGGAAATTTTGGTTTTGATTCCATTGACGTGGAGAATACCAGGATACTTGAGATTGCAAACCTTTCTCTTGATGAACCAGAGTTAGAGGCCGAATTATTTAGATCATTTAACAATATGAATGATGATAATGAAGTTAATTAGGAATTTAAAATATGTTTTATGAGTTTTTTTTTTAATTTTTTTTATGTAGTATTTGGATTTTGTAATATGTTATGACTTATGTGACGTATGTTTTATTTGGATTTTGTAATATGTTCGACTTATGTGGTATGTTTTATTTGGATATTGTAATATGTTACATTATTGGGGAGAACTTTATAACTAGTCAAAAAATTAGTGACTTTACTATTTTTGTCAAATATTATTATTTTTACTGTTTTTGTCAAAATTTCCACTTTTTGGACAAGATTGCCCTCCTTTATAAAAAAAATTCTCTTTTTTTTTTTTTTTTTTTTTTTTTTTTTTTTCTTCTTCTTCTTCCTAAAAAAAAAATTAAAAAAAAATAAAAATAAAAATAAAAATAAAAAAAAAAACACAACTTTTTTCCCTATTTTTCTTCTTCTTCTTCTTCTTCCCATACCTCCATAGTGTGTTTAATTGGTGGCTCGATATGTTTAATTGATAGTCTGATATGTTTAATTCGTTTTACCTTGGTGTGTTTAATTCGTTTCCTCTGGTGTGTTTAATTCGTTTTGTCCTGGTGTGTTTAATTGGTGGCCTGTTGTGTTTAATTGATGGTTTAACGTGTTTAATTCGTTTTACCCTGGTGTGTTTAATTGTTTTTGCCCTGGTGTGTTTAATTCAATTTTTCTGGTGTATTTAATTTGTTTGGCCTAGTGTGTTTAATTCATTTGCCATGGTGTGTTTAATTGGTGGCCTGGTGTGCTTAATTGATGACCTAATGTGTTTAATTCGTTTTACCCTGGTGTGTTTAATTGTTTTTACCCTGGTGTGTTTAATTCATTTTGCCTGGCGTGTTTAATTGGTTTTGCCCTAGTTTGTTTAATTGTTTTTGCCCTGGTGTGTTTGGTGGCCTGGTGTGTTTAATTGATGGCCTGGTATGTTTAATTCAATTTAAACTGGTGTGTTTAATTGGGTTCCCCGGTGTGTTTAATTGAGTTGCATTGATGTGTTTAATTGATTTGTCCTGGTGTGTTTAATTGGATTGCCCTGGTGTGTTTAATTGATTTACACACATCAATAATAAACAATTACACACACCAGTCAAAAATCAAAAATAATTAAACGCACATATTTTTCCAATCCAATTAAACACACTAGTCTGGAAAAAAAAATTAAAATCTGGAAAACAATACTAACACTCAAAATCAATAACTTAAGCATAACTGAAATCAACAACAACAACAACCACCCTTAAAATCAACAACTAATACTTAAATTCAAACCTTTTTAAAATCTAAAATTTTTTCAAATAAATAAATAAATAAATAAACCTGATTTTTTTTAAAAAATAAAATATGGAATTTTTTTTAAACAAAACAAAATCAGAATTTTTTTTAAACAAACAATACTCAAATCCAAACCTTTTTAAAATCTGGAAACTTTTCCAAAAAAATAATAATTAAGTTTTTGGTCACCCGATCTGGACTAGATCGTGGTCAAATTGAAATCCATCGGAAATTTAGAAATTTTCTTTGAAAAAAATAAAATAAAATCTGAAAATTTTTGGGTAAAAAAAAAATCTGAAATTTATTTAAAAACTTGGAAAAAAACGTGAAATTCTAAGAAAGAGAAGAAGGAGAAGGAGAAGAAGGAGAGAAAAGATGATCGGACGGAGGAGAGAGGAGTAGAAAAAGAGAGAAGAAGGAGGCGTGAGAAAAGAGAGAGAGAAAGAGGCCGGTGAAAATGAGGGAGAAAAGGAGAGAGAAGAGGTTTTGAAAAAAAAAATAGGGGCAATTTTGTCTTCACAGCCCATTTGTTGACAAAAAACAATAAAAATGATAATTGTTGACAAAAACAATAAGTCCCCATAATGTTTTACTAAAAAGCCTTATTTCTTCTATATTATTATGACTTATATAGTTATGTGACATGTTTTATTTGGATTTTGAATATATTTTTATTTTGAATGAATTATCAAATATGTTTTCATATATTATTATTATTATTTAAATATAAATATATATTATTTTAATTGACGTATCTTGCCGTATTCGTATCCGTATCTGTATCCGTATCATAGCTTTTGAAGATTTACCGTATCCCTGTATCGTACCGTATCCGTGTTACATAGGTTGTAGTCCTACATGCATTTTACACAGTTTTGTCAATTTAGTTCTAATGCATGAACATACAAAATCTCAAGTGTGTGAATGTGTTATACCAATTGACACTACTGCAAAAAAGTTGAAAGACATCGGTTTTTCAAAATTTTGTAACCGATTTAGAAAAAAATGTGATAACGACATCAATTTTTAACCGATGTAAATGATTTTAAAATACATCGGTTATTTATAATGAAAATCAATCCCGCCATCCAATTGCTCCACCGTTCGGACATCGCCGTCCGACTGCCTACGGCGCACCTCACTTCTGTTAATAATGTCAATTAATTGTTATTACGAGGAATTGAACTTGAAACCTATATAAGTTTTTTTTTTTTTTTTTTTAAAAAAAAAAAAACTAGTTAGATAAATTTAAATTTATTCAACTAATCAAAATTCTAATTTCTACGACAGACATATATCAAAAAAAAAAATTATTGGAACTTTTAATAAAATTATATTTTTTAAAACATATATAATCGAATTATGGGTCTATACTTGTTTTATGTACATATTCGGCCAAAAGACATGTCAGCAGAATGCACAGAAAAAGTGGGTCAAAGAAAAACCACGTCACCCGTAGACCAATCAAACGAAGGGAAATATTGGGTAAAAAGCGTGCCAGCTGGCACTCTCATCAGTCCAAATCAGAAGCGCGCTCGCCACAGTGGGCCGACCAAGAAGAAGGCAACTTGCTTTCGCCAACCTAAAGTGTTTGCCCAGATTTATGCGATCAAGGAAGCAACCTTATTCCAGTATACCTTCTACAACAAGGATTCGACAATGCACAAAGGTCAAGTCTTATTCTGGTTAGGATATAAACCGTTGTTAGCAAAGAAGAGTCCGAACAGGAAACAAACCCTAAAGTCACCAACGAACATCAGATTCCTTGTACAAGTTAAAATAGGAACTCCCTTATTGATACGGCATAAACACAGGAAACCCTAGAAAAACTAGTATAAATAGAACTATAAATCCCATGAAAAGGGGTTTGAGATCAGAGAGAGAATAAGACAATTGTATGAGAGGTTTGAGTGTGTAAAGCTACAATAATCCATAGTATTATTCTTCTGCCCTCAAGGGGCGCCGTGGTTTTTTCCCATTCAAGGGTTTTCCACGTAAAAACTTGTTTTGCATCCATTGATTTATTTATTTCTTTATTCATTTTAATTAAGATATTATTGTTGAGTGAGGCAATCCAAAAATCACCGTCAACAATACTGTATATGAGACTAGTGACATCAATTGTAATAAACATGATTTAGAATACAACTATCGCTACATGGGAGATATTTATCTACATGCATCATGCAATTTAATGAACAAATGTAAGACTCGGATTGCTAATTTATATGTTAATTGAATTATTAATATATTTCTTAGTATGAAACAAGAGGGTGCAAAATAAATAAACAATTTTTATAAAATTATATTTTTGAAAATCTTTCAAAACAAATGATTTAAAAGTAAATTTATTAAATTTAAAATTTACTTATCCAAAAAAAATAATTTAATAATATAACTACTTGTAATTAAATTTATTATTTTAAAATTAATGATATTTGACAATGTAAAGACACTGATTATTTAAAAATATATAACAAATTAAAACTTATACAAGCTGATTTATCTTTAACCGATGTCGTAATTTTTAACTTATTTAAGATATCAGTTCTAAGGGAAACCGATATCTTATTGTAAAATAAATCCATATCGGTTTGCCCAAAAATCGTTGTTTTTTCAAACAGCAATATTTAAGACATCATTTTTGTATGGACCGATGTCTAAATGTTTTTTTTTTTTTTTTTGTTTTTATAATATTGGTTTTCCCAAAAACCGTTGTCTTTTCAAACTGCAATATTTAAGACATCAATTTTGTATGAATCGATGTCTAAACTTTTTTCCTTTTTTTTTTTTTTTTAAATTGGTTACCTAAAAACCGATGTTATGCACCGATGTCTTTTAAAATTTTTATAGTAGTGTAAGCACAACGATACAAGGACACATATGAATGCAATGTGTGTATGTGTATGCCTAAGCCTTGTAAGAGGAATGAGATCTAAATATACCTTTGTTGAGCAATGAAGCATATTCCTCTTTGAAGACTCTATCTTGCATGAAAAATTGCCAAGTCTTCCTTGAAGTTTGAATCATTATTAATCTAACACAACTAATCAATGCAAGTAAAACATTGTTTTGATATGGAATTTATGCCAACACAAACTAAAAACCTAACAATCTCCCCCTTTGGCAAATTCCATGCCAAAAACCCCTATACATATACTAAAACAATTACAAAGAAAATTGGTCACAATGAGTTACAATGAGTTACACATTTCTAGACAAATTTTCAACAAGAAGTCTTGAACTTCTTCTTGATCTTTTCTTGATATCACCTAAAATCAACTTGAAGCCACAATGTATATACAAGAGACAACACATATGGCAATGTACATTCTTTGGCAAGAAATAAAGCATTTAAAGTTCAAATGGATCATGTATGCTCCCCCTTAATACATGCTAATCCAACAAAAGAAATATTCTAACCAAGTTCAACAAAAAAAATATTACATGCCATAAGTCCTAACTAGCTCTAAATACAAAATCAAATGTGCTAATCCTAGAATTATTCAATTAAAGGATCAAAACACTTTTCAAGGATTATTAATCATAAAATAATTCAATCAAGTCTCAAATAATCCTAGATATCAATCTAATCACAATACAACTCTCAATCATGTGAAAATCATATAATTCAATAATCTAGTTCACATATGTCTCTAATTAGACTTTTGATTAGGTTTGATTATGAAGCTATCTTTCTCAATAGCATTCACCATACATATACATACATATAGAAGAAGAAAACCCTAGGTAATTGAAGATCAATATAGATGAAATCATAAAGTTTAGTTCAATACCTAAGAATCCAATGTAGTTTCTGTTTTGAGTGAAGAACAACCTTAAAACATGATCAAACAGCTGCAAACCTTTTTGGAGAAGGTAGGGGACTTGAATACGAAGATTCTCCATCTTGAATCACTCAATTCGGAGTCCGAATGAGAAAGTTATGGTGTTTGGAAGTTGGGAAAATTGGAGAGAAAATTTCTGCACACTCTTTTTCAAATTTTCTTCTTAGAATGAATGAGAGGGAATGAGAGAATTTAAAAGGAAGAGAGAGAGGGAAAAAGATCGACCAACCAGCATGTGCCACATAAGCCCCATGTGTGGACCGTATGTGGCACATGTGGGCAGAGGGCCATGCTGGCCGTGTGGCACACATGACCACCAAGCTTGGCCGTTGGCCTCGCTTGCTCCTCTCACGCTCCGCCAGCGTTCTTCGGCCGTATCCGAGCCTCGGAACTTCGATTTTGAATCTGTTTTTGGATTATGAATCATGACTCTCTCAAGCACAACGAAGAATATGAAACTTTGACAAAAGGTTGAGAATTCATCTTGGAAAACTACGATGAATACAATTCGACAAATGAGAATGCAAAGTAGCAAAACTTCGTCGTTTGAACTCAAAACCTAATGAATGGGTAACTGAAATGACCGAGACTCAATAAGGAATCATAAGAGATCATGTTCAAGTCCAAAAACAATAAAACATGAACATATAAGCACAATGTCACACATGTATACCGTATCCTAGACATAGTCTTAGAACATGCAATTCTACAATGTATGAGAATTTGAGTTCAATGCATGAGCATGTAAAAACATGTGAATGTGCTATATAAATGTTGCACTACGATGCAGGGACACATATAAATGATTTGTGTGTGTGTGCGCTTTATGCTTTGCAAGAGGAAGAAGAATCTTGATACCTTAGCATCCAAGTATGCGATGTTCCCCTTGAAGACCTCAAGATGTTGCTTCTTCATCTATGAAGCTTCTTTCTTCCAAGAATCACCTAAGCAACAATTAATACAAATATAGAGAGTTTTGCAATGGAATCAAGTCAATACAAATCAAGGATCTTACAATCTCCCCCTTTGGCTATTCCATGGCAAAACCTCATCCTCACCATACATTGATAACTCCAATAAACTCAAAGTTGATAGCATTCTCTCATCCTCACATTACAAAGAGATCCCTAGACTAAAAGATCTTTAAGTCTTCTTGAGTCTTCAAGAATCCCTTCTTTGAGCTTCAAAGTACCTATGAGAAAAGAAGCAAACCAACAAGAGATCTTCTTCCAAAGAAGAATGTTGAGAAATTATCACATAAACAAATAATAAAAACTTCCCTTATCTCTTACAAAAAAAATGCATTATCTCAATCGTATGAATGTTTCCACATTAAAAGCTCTCCCTTAGATCCTTAACACAATAAGACAAGAATTATTTTCTCCCTCTTAAGACAAGAATTCTCCCCCTTAAGACAAAGTCTCAAATCAAACACAAAGAGGTACAAAACTCACACAATTGGAACATTTCTCCACACAAGGTGAGGTATACAAATCTCCCCTATGTCAAACATGGATTCCCCCATAATAAACATGGTGAGGTTTCTCCCTGTTTTTGTCAAGGAATAGACAAAGGGCAAAAGAGATAAAGAACAAGATATTAAGCAAACAAATCGTATAGAAAGCATAATTGAATAAACTAAAGCTCCCCTTTAACATATGCTCCACATATTATCACCAAGTAGATTTGTTCACAAGGGACTATGAATCACAAAAGCATAAATTTTACTCTTAAGCACATGAGTCATGTCTACCAAGTTCAACAATTGCATGAACAATCATATCAATCCCAAATATGAAGGAATTGGTATCAACAACAATCATCTCGACCCCATTCAAGAAGAGATTTGATTACAATCACAACTACTATCACTCTAAGCAAGAATGAATTTTCTGCAACTACAATCAATAGAATTGATTACAACCACAATTACTATCATTCTAAACAAGGAGGAATTTTTTCAACTATAATCAATTAACTTGATTACAACCACAATTACTATCGACCCCAAACAAAGAGGAACACATTGCAATTACACTCAATTAAATTGATTATAACTACAATTACTATCAACCCCATACAAAGAACTCATTGCAATTACTCTCTTATCAATATCAAGAATGAAGAAATTGATTGCAATCTCAACTGCTATACAACCCCAAACAAGGAGAAAGTGATTGCAAACACAATCATACAATTATTACAAAAAGATTCATGCATTAATTGTGATCAAACATACAAAGGCATATATCATTATAAAGAATCATCATGCATATCAAGACATATAAAATAACATCTTCAAGATTCATCATATAAACCAAAACAATATGCCAACATTTATCAGCTCGAAGCATGTGAACATATCATAAAAGAGAACAAAGCCTAGCAAACTATGCTCCCTCTTGATAAGAACTCCATATAAGATCAAGATAGAAAATTTGTTCACAATAAAATCCACACAATCACACATTCAAGCAATAAGAGAAAATATTTCATCATTTTTCAAAGTCCAAGAGAGAATCATAGATTTTCATTAATCTATCAAAAATATTCTCACATTGCTAATGAATCAAGCACATAAGCAAAATATGTGTGTGTGTGTGTGTGTGTGTGTGTGTGTGTGTGTGTGTGTGTGTGTGAATGCTTCTCACATATAAAGTAGGAGTAATTGTGATATCAACATGCAAACAATTTCCACACCTATCCAACTAAAGTGTTTCCAAATATAGGCCAAACCGATATTCATCCGGGTTTTTTGCTTTAAAAGAATAGATATCAACATGTGAGTGTGTGTGTGCATGTGACTCGTTTACCTGTTTCTATTTGTCAACCCAAGCTTTTCACAATTCTCAACTATAGCTTTTTATTTTTCATTTCTTTTAGGCTTAGAATCAAAGATTTTTTTATTTTTTTATTTTTTATGATTCTTTTCAACGTTTCTTTGATTTTTCTAACAAAAACATATATAGCTCTTGGCATCTTTCACTCATTACAAAGGCGTAGCCCTTTCCAAGAGGGTGCTCGTTGAATATTATGTAGTGCTGAAGCAAAATGGATACATATCATAGGTCATTTATCATGTACTAAGCAATAGGCTTCTAGATGCATCCATAATCTATATACTTTTAACTACATATACTCAAAACAAAAACATATAAGAGAAGCATTTGTGCACATTTAAAAAAAAAAAAGATTTTTCAAGCTCAAGTGCATGATCTAGAAACAATAAAAGTTATTTGTTTAAGATCATTACTTCTCAAGTGAGAAGCTCTCAAAGATATTGATATTCAAATTAAGTTTTGCTCATCAAGCCACTCAACAATCACACAAGCATTTCAAGCATCATGAATAAGATCATTGTGAACACATCACTAAAAGATCTTTAGAGAGCACATGTCAATGGGAACCATATGAATGCTATACTAGTTCTCTAATATGACATGCTACATGATGTAATGCAAACATAGAGTCGAAAGATGAAAAGCTAGAAAGCAAGCATTAGGATATAGAAATACCTAAGTAAGTTTTTTCATCAAATGAAAAGCCTTCGCTCTTTTTATGAGCTCTATTGGCTTGTTTGTCCTCATGACAACAAGTTGTTGGTACATAATCCACATCAACAAGTATGTAAAGAAAACCAAAAGATGTGGGAAAAGGTCCCATGAAATCAATGCCCCAAACAACGAAAATTTCAACAATAAGAATGGATTTTAATGGCATTTGATTTCTTGAATTGATATTACCCATTCTTTGGCATCTATCACACATAGCACAAAAAGTGTGAGCGTCCTTGAATAAGGAAGGCCAATAAAAACCACTTTGAAGAATTTTTAGGGCTGTCTTTTTGGCACCAAAGTGGCCACCACAAGGGGAAGAATGACAAAATAAGAGAATAGAATTAAATTCAGTTTCAAGTACGCAACTTTGAATGATTTGATCGGGGCAAAATTTCCATAAGTATGGATCATCCCAAACAAAATACTTACTTGTCATCTTCAACTTGTCCTTTTGAGCTCAAGAGGAGTTGTGAGGGAATAACTTTGAGACAAGGTAGTTGATAATGTCGGCAAACCAAGGCTCTATTGTCTTGATCACGAAGAGTTGTTCCCTTAATGGAAGTGAGTCTTCTTCGTCTTTGGATCCATGTACCAATCAACTCAAGTGATCGGCAACTACATTCTGACTTCCCTTATTGTCTCGAATCTCTAGATCAAATTCTTGGAGCAAGAGGATCCATCTAATCAACCTCGGCTTTGCATCTTTTTTTTGCAATAAGTACCTAAGAGCTACATGGTCAGAGAAAACAATTACTTTAGCTCCAACAAGATATGATCAAAAAATTTCTAAAGCAAAATTACAGCTAGCAACTCCTTTCCATGGTTGAGTAGTTCAATTGGGTATCGTTTAGAGTTCTTGATGCATAGTAGATGGCATGAGGTGCTTTGTTCACTCGTTGTTTTCTCCCACAACATAATCGGAAGCGTCACACATAAGCTCGAATGTTAGACTCCAATCGAGTGGCATCATGATAGGTGCTGAAGTTAGAACCTCTTTCAATGTGTTGAAAGCCTTTAAGCAATCTTCATCAAAATCAAATTCAACATTCTTTTGGAGTAAATGGCACAATTGTCTCGAGATCATTGAGAAGTCTTTAATGAATCTTCGATATAAACCCGTGTGTCCTAAGAATGAGCAGATGTCCTTCACCGTCTTGGGTGGTTATAAGCTCTTCATGACCTCGATCTTGGCTTTTTCTAGTTCTATACCCCTATAAGAAATAACATGTCTGAAACAAATTACGGTGTGTTCAATATTAATCTAGAGGGGGGGTGAATAGATTTTATCCGATTTTACCCAATTTTCGTTAATAGGCAAGATTACGAAAATACCCTTTACTAGTCAATATAAATAAAGCAAGTGTAATATGGTGCGGAAATTAAAAGACACTTGATATTTACGTGGAAACCCTTACGGGAAAAACCACGGGCTATGTAAGTGAGCCACACTTGAACCTCGAATCCACTAAATGTGTAAAACGATTACAACCTAATCCCGGAAGTAATCACACACCTACCTAATCCCGGTATAAGTGAACCTAGTCCTAATGCTTGTGATTTATGCAACCTAATCCTGGAAGCAACACAAGACTTAGTTCTCAATGAAGAGAAAACAACCTAAGTGAATATATGAAATACTCTAAATGCAACAAGAGCAAGGCAACTCTATATGCTTACCTAGAATGATGATATATCAATGAAATCAATCCTAGATATCAAAAGCTAAATGACATATCATAAAGCTTAGCTAATCAAGATTCAACAAAACCTAAATAGCTATCACAATACAACACTCAATCAAATTCATCACAAACAATCTCTATCTTATATTTAGCATGTGAACATAAAGCATACAATAAGATAAAGAGATAACTTGACAAGAAATAAACTAAAATTAGATGAAGTTAGTCAAAATCTTACCAAGAAAGATGTGATGATGCAAAACCATACATGGATGAGTCCTAAATGGTCATGAATGATCCTAGATGAACTTTGATGATCAAAGGAAATGGTTTGAGTGTTTAAAGGTGATTCTTGATGATTTTTCTCTTGAAATATGTTCTAAGTGAAAAATATGATATTTGGAACTCTTCAAAACGACCTAGAAATGAAAGTGGCATATATATAGTAAGCCAAAGTGAAGTGGTGCCGTTTTGTAAAATTTGCAAAAGACCGCCGATTTTGCGCCCTTGATTCTGCGGCCTTGGCCGCAGAACACAAGGCGCAGAATCACACCTGACGCTTTTGCGGCATGATTCTGCGGCCACGGACCGCAGAACACAAGGGCGCAGAAATGCACCTGCCAAATTTTGCGGCCCCTAAACGCAAAAACCAAGGGCGCAGAAAAGGGACCAGAGAGTATGAATTCTGGACCTTATTCTGCGGCCTCATTTCTGCGGCCTTGACCGCAGAACAGGGCGCAAAAATGCACCTGATGCAACATCCTAAGATGAAAGACATGATGAGCAATACCAAGCAAGATGCACCCATATGGACAAGAATGAAGAGAGATTAAATGAGCAATTAATGCATACACACAATAAAGACACAACACATTCAAGAATAAGAATTATGCAAGAGTTGTGAGTGTGTGCATCTACTTCTCTTCATTACAAGAAACACTAAGAATTATACCTTTGAAGTGCTTCTTCCCTTGAGGTCTTGAAAAGGGCCTTTGAGCATGATCTTCAATCACCTAACTACCCTTACAATTCAAATCCCCAAAATGTGGTTTGTCCACGAAATAAGCCAATCAATAATGGGAATCCTTACAATGTCCAAGTACGATGCCTTGTTGTACCATGAAGTGGCACTTCTCCCAATTGAGAACAAGGTCGCACTCTTGACATCTTTGCAACACTAAAGAGAGGTTGTGAAGACAATTATCAAAAGAATCACCAAAAATAGAAAAATCGTCCATAATACCTCGATAATGTTTTCGACCATGTCAGAGAAAATGGACATCATGCACATTTGGAAGGTGGCGGGCGCATTGCACAGCCCAAAAGGCATGCGCCTATACTCGAAGGTGCCGAATGGGTAAGTGAAAGTTGTCCTTTCTTGATCCTCCAGTGTAATGGCAATTTGGTTATACCCCGAGTATCCGTTGAGAAAGTAATAGTGACTATGGCCAGCAAGGCGTTAAAGCATTTGATCAATGAATGGTAAGGGAAAGTGATCCTTACGTGTTCCCGTGTTGAGCTTCCTATAGTCGATGAAAACTCGCCATCCGGTTTGTAATCTTTGGGGTATCAACTCGTTGTTCTCATTCTTCACCACGGTGATTCCAGACATCTTTGGCATAACTTGGACAGGGCTAACCCATTTACTATCCGAAATTGGGTAGATGATTCCCACGTCTAGAAGCTTGAGGACTTCTTTCTTCACCACTTCTTTCATCACCAGATTTAGCCTTCTTTGTGCTTCCTTTGATGGTTTATCTTCCCCATCCATGAAAATTTTATGCATGCATTTGGTAGGACTTATTCCCTTGATATCGGCAATTGTCCAACCAATAGTTGTCCTATGTTCTCTCAAGACTCGAATGAGTTTTTCTTCCTCCACTTTGTTCAAATTTGATACAATGATCATTAGAAATGTTTCTTCTTTCCCCAAGTACGCATAGCGTAAAGTTTCGGGAAGACATTTCAGTTCTAACTTTGGTGCTTGGACAATAGATGGAACCAACTCATTAGTAGATAAGGGGAGGGATTCGAAACAGTTAGAGAACTTACCTTGATGTGTCAAAGATGCTTCCAACATGTTTGTGGCTTCAAGAGTGCTTGGGACATCATCTTTATTGAAAAGAATGGTTGAAATCTCACCTGTTTCGAATTACAATGAATTACCGCAGCTTGGACTACGACTCGTGCATCATGCATGTGGAGCAGCATGTGCAGTGATGATTGACAGAGGTTTTACGCAGTTGGGACCATGGCTCGTGCACTATGCCTGTGGAGAGGCATGTGCAGTGGTGACACCTGATGCCTGTTTTTCTTCCCTTTTTGTTAACAAACATGACCATGGATCACGCCATAGGTCTCGGATGAGACTTGATACTTCCTCCTCTGTTTGTAACCCATGGACTAACACCCTCTCCAATACAGTTTCTTCTTGTGATGCTTTAGTTGCCTCTTGGACCAACTCATCTATGATATCTATAAAAAAACAAATACCCTCATCGTTAGAAAACTTTAAAGCATCAAAAATATTGAATTTTATCGTTTCCTCATTCATTGACATCGTAAGTGTGCCTTTATAGACATTGATCATTGTCTTTGTCGTCCACATGAATGGTCTTCCAAGGATTAATGGAAGATCTTTTCCTGGAGTGGGTGCATCCTCCATCTCGAGTACTAGGAAATTGGCTGGAAAAATTAATTCATTGACCTTGATTAGTACGTCTTCTAGTACTCCTCTTGGGTATCGAAGGGATCGATCTGCAAGTTGAATACTCACCGAAGTCACTGATCAAGCCAAAATTGGTATGATTTTGGCCCTCATTTCCGTTTCTTTTCGCTTGATTCTCAGGCATTTCCCGATGTTTAATGTTGTTAAATTGAGTGTTTTAGGTTTTATCAGGTTTCAGAAGCAATTAAGATGAAGTGGAGGACTTGTGTGAAAATGTCTCACAAATGGGAAGAAACAGAGCATTTTTGCCACTTGGACATGCGAGGTCACTACATGGGCGCCATGGCTACAGAGAATTCTCCAAGTCATCAAAAGGTCGCCATTTGGGCGCCGCTTGGTCGCCATGGCGACAGAAAGTCTCCAAATCAATCAGGTGGGGTCGCTATGGCGACCACCCTTGCAAGTGGCGACCTATTTCAATCAAGGCATGGTCGCTATTTAGGGTTGCCATGGTGACCTTGATGTTGCAAGTGGCGACCCCTTTACATTTTGTAGGGCGCCACTTATGGTCGCCATGGCGACCTAGAGGTGCAAGTGGTGACCTCTACACAAATTGCCCATGGTCGCCACTTGCTAGATGGCGAAAAAGATGGTTCTCATGGCGACCCTTGCTTGTAACCGTTTTACACACCATGGTCGCTATAGCGACGAAATAGCGAACAAGGTGCCACATCAGCGAATCAAACAGTTATCAGTACATGTCCAAGAGTGTGTATAAATAGAACGTCCCTTCATCTTCAAAGAATGAAAAATCTGAGGAAGAAAACAGAGAATACATTTGAGATCTAGCTCTTTATCCATGGCACACAATTCCTCATCCTCCATTTCTCTCCTTTAACTCATCTAATCCATCCAACCCTCAACACAAAACCTTGATTACTTCACTACATCATTCCTCATCCCACCATTTCTCCACTAAAATCCTTAGTCACTTTCCACCAAAACACCCATATTCCAAGACATATCCTCTATTTCCATTCCTTGCATCTATGAGCATAGAGGAGAAGAAGGATCAAGCTTAAAGAAGGTGACCCAAGGGTTATTTCCTTACCATTTACTTCTTTTCATTTATTGCAAATATGTGTAACTAAACCCCTAATCTAGGGGATAGATTTGAGGATCAATTGATTGTGGGTTTAGCTTAGCTTGTAATGAATCTTTTATGTGTTATATTCATTCAAATTAATTAGATTCCATTCATTATAATTGACTTGTATATCACTTTTTAATTGCCATCTTGAGTGGAGTAATTTGTTATATATTCATATATGGATTGACACTCCTTGTGTGATTGAGAACCCATTGGATAGGATAGATTAGTGGAGGGTATATCAACCCCACTAATCTAAGCCTCTAAGGGGTTAACATAATGAGATTGGTACATTAATGTAGCTAGTTAGCTTACCCACATTCAATTGTTAATCGATCTATTCCTTAGCTATCTTATTATTTGATTTTATCACTATTATTATCAAGGTGTTGAGTATTCTATTTTTCATAACATTTTTGTGTATTTTCATTTGAATAGTTAGCATTGGTGGTTTTAGAAACCACACATCTATCAAACACTATGATTTACTTTCTTGTTCAAAGATTAGTCAATTTATCTAATTAACACTCCATTCCTTGTGGAACGAACTTGCTCACTATTTTGCTATCAAATCACATTTTAAAAAGGATTAATTGGCTTAAAAAGAGTTTTCAAGAATCAACCAAAAACACATATTACTATTTTGTTGAGTACACAAACGACGCTTATCAGTCACCTTGAGTTCACCTATGTTTAAAGATTTGAACACAGAAAATGACATTAAATTAATAGAAGCACCTAAATCAAGTAAAGCCCTTTCAAACCTTTGGGTTCCGATGATGCACGGAATTGTGAAGCTCCCCGGATCCTTGAGTTTTGGAGGTATTTTACGTAAAAACACAACAGAGACCTCTTCATTTAGAGCCACTGTTTCCTTCTTTTTGAATGTTTTCTTGTTGGTACACAATTCCTTGAGAAACTTTTCATACCTTGGAATTTGTTGAATAGCATCCAGCAGTGGAATGTTGATTTGTACCTTCCAGAAGGTGTCAAGGATATCTTTCGTGTTTTTCTCTTTCTTTCCCTTTACAAGTCTTCCCAGATATGGTACTTGAGCTAAAATTTCAGCACTTGGTTCCTCACTCACCATATCTTTCTTCTTTTGTTGTCGGTCCTTTTGAGGAGTTCCCTTTATCTTTTGAGGAACTTCTTTGTCTGTGGCTTCCATGTCCACTTCCATCTCTTCCTTTCCTTATCCCACTTATTTACCACTTCGGAGAGTGATTGCCTTTGTGGACTCATGGTTTCCTCTTGGGTTTTGGATCACTTAGGTATCCTTTGTTGTTAGTTTTAATATAATTCTTTGACCTGCAACTTGTAGACTTAATAGACATTGTTTTATTGAAAATGTTTTTTTATTGTCTACACATGTTTTTTATTGTTTGTGTTGTGATTCAAGCTATCTTGAGGGACAAACTCTTGTTTGTTTCAAGGGATTGAAAAATGTATAAAAACCTATTCACCCCCCTCTAGGTACGCTTTACACAATTTAACCGTGTTTGTATATTTCAAACACACCAACCGCTTAGTGCTCCTAGTGACAGCTGATTTAATTCTACCCATAGCACCCACACCATTTGAAATAGATCAACAACGTTTGACCAACTCACGGCTATCGGCTTTGTCTGCCTAGCAAGACTCAAAGTGGAAACTCCCTTCACCCCTTCCTCTATGATTACCAGCACAATTAAGACCCATCCGTACCTCCACAACAATCGGATGATGATCCGAATTCCAGAAATCCAGGTGATGGACTCTCAAATTAGGGAACATCAATTCTTGTTTAAACTACTCACACTACGATCCAGTCTTTCAAGAACTAATGCATTCTCATCACTCCTATTGCTCCATGTAAACATCGGACCATGGAACCTAAGATCATCCAACCCACAAGAGTGCAAAGCACTTCTAAAATCTTCCATTTGCCACCTAGAACGGAGAAGACCCCCTTTCTTCTCCTCTACCTCCATAACTTCATTGAAATCCCAACACAACCATGGGAGATTGCTCATACCGTGTAACCGTCTCAAAAGCGTCCACGAATGGCTGTGTTGTTCAAGCTCCAGGTTACCACAAAATCTAGTTAAACGCCAATCTCTCGGATCGTTAGAATGAACCATAACATCAATATGAAATTTTGTAAAACTTAACAGGTCAAGAATCACAAACTATGACCAAAGCAAACATAGCCCGCCACTGCAACCCATAGACTAAACCACCAATTTATTAGAGAACCCTAACTTGACATGAATGGATTCCATCATCTTCAAATTACATTTAGTCTCCATAAGAAACACAACCGAAGGAACATTATCTCAAACTAGATGTTGCAGAACGCGAACCGTTCGGTGGCTCCGGAGTCCCCAAGCATTCCAGACTAAGATATTCATTGCGTCTGGTTGGCCGGATTGACCCTATTGTATGACAACAAAATCCTTCGTAAAGAGTTTCATCCGAGGATGCTAATCCTATTATGTCAATCGCGGTTGAGGTTGTTTCCAGGAAAGTTGAAATCAAATTGATTTGGTCCCTATAGAATGACTCAAGTTTTTCTTCATGGGGCTGTGGAAATTGAAAATCTTCAGAATAATGGTAAATTCAAGGTTAATGGCCAAATACTCAAGGCGTACCTCTGCATGTCCGAACAAGAATTTTGGGATCTTTTATTTTCAAGGAGCTGTAATGCTCCTACCCGTCTTGCCTAGACGTTAAATAAAACGCTTGGTGAGAGGCAACCCACCTAGGTATTTTCTTTTCCTTTATTTATTTTAATAGTAATTTCGTGTTCCTCTAACTTGAATACATGTTTGGAGGTGTTTAATTTTTTTTTTATTGCAATTAAGTCTTGGAGCGCTCTTAGGACCGCTATTAAAACCAGAGCGCTTTGGACAGCCGTCACCTCTGGAATCACACTGTTGTGACTAACGTTGTAGAAACCGAGACCAATCCCAATAGCGGTCACTCTAGAATGAAACCACTATGACATGTACTGTGGAAACCCAGAGTAGTTCCAACAGTGCAAATCACTGGTCAAACGGCTGTGGGAGCACTGCCATGACCGCTATGTAAGCGACTGTGGTCTTTTAGTTAAACAGTGCATTTTGCTCCCGTCAGACAACCAATCAATGAGTGTTGACCGCTGTAGCAACCGATGTGGCTTTCATAGTGGTACACACAGCAGTCGTGCCCTTTTTATAAAACTCATCTATTCACACGTGGCCATGCTTGATACTTGTTCCTTTCTTTTCAAATTTCTTCTTCCCTCTTCTTCCCTCCTCTCTCGGTCACATCCAATCTCAAGGTATGTCTTCAAACTTCTTTTATTGGATTATATTTTGCTTATTTCCGTCTATTGCATGCACATATTCCTTTTTTTTCCCCATGAATTTCTATCAACTTTTTTTTATCTTGGGTTTATAGACCTATTTGGGGATTTTTAGATTTAGGGATTCATCTTCCATTGCGTGTTGTACTTTGATGATTTTTTATGGTTTAAGCATAGTTTGGAGTGATTTGGTACTATTAATTTTAAAATACATTGTTTCTAGTGATTGTTATGTAATTGTGATTGAAATTGATTGTAAAATTGCTATTACCTTGCGTTGTCATTATGTTGAAAGAGTGTTCGGTGAATATATGTGCAATTGAGGCACATGGTTTGATGATTGTAATGCCGGAGTGCTGCCAATTTTTTTGTTAATTTAGTTTTTCCCAAATTGGATTTTAACTTGCTGTTGTTGTGTTGGTTTTATGATTCAGATATGGCGAGGATAGCATCCCGTGGAGGTTCTACTCCTTCAGAATCGAGCAGAAGGAGAGATAAACGACATGTTGAGCAGGCCTTCATGGGAAATCTGGTCTATAAGACATGGTTGAAGGAAAAGTGGAACTTCATTGTAGAGAGGGGAATTTTGTTGGAGGAATTAGGTGAGACTATTATACCTATAGTAGTTGAAGCCAGAGGGTGGACTAGATATATGAAGCCGCCCCCACTTGCTAACTTCACCCAAACCTATGAATTTTACGCAAACATGGTGCAGGAGCAATTCAGTGAGTAAAGTGTGGTTATGGTTAGGGGGTGCCTATAGAGGTTTCTGCTACAAGGATAAATGAATATTATGAGCTACCTCCAATTGAGCGTGTTGATACAATGTTCCTGAACAAATACAATTTAGGATGCGAGCTTTGTTTGGAGGGTGTAGCTGGATGGAATGGGAGCAGCTTACTAAGGAAAGATTTGCATATGGACATTGCCTTTTGGAACCTGTTCATTGCGGCTTCACTAAAGCCCTCGAAACATGGTTCGAAGATTTTTAAGAATGCATGAAACAAATATTATACGCATGTCTAAACAACCTGGGGGGGGAGTGAATGTGTTGTTAATCCGATTAGTTACCAATTTTTCGGATTAGTCAATATTCAAAAATAAACTCAAACACACAACAATATAAATCAAGTATAAATTGCAGAAATTAAAGAACACTTGATTTTTACGTGGAAACCTTCAACAAGGAAAAACCATGAGCTATTATGCTAGCCACACATGGTCACCGAAATCCACTATATGAATAAAAGGTTACACCCTCAAGTGATGCACAGACTCTCACTTTAGACAACCTCAAGCTATGGACACTACCACTCACCACTCTTGGTTCAATCCCTAGTGATATCCCTTGATCCACTACTCTTGACGTGAGCACCTCTTACTCTACCTCTATGCCTTTTACAGTGGCATTTGACCAACTTGCTTGAGCACTAAGCAACTTAGTCACAAGACTTAACTCTCATGAATAGATCAACAGCCTATGTGAATATATGATAATATTCTAAATGCAAATAATGTTAGGCTACATTAAATGCTTAATTAAATGTTAAGATGCAAATCTAACAACCTAGTTATCAAACATGGCTACATGCACATACATGAGGTCTCAATTAGATATAGAGATTTCTAACAACCTAATTGTCAATTAAATGCACATGAACATTCAATAGAGTATGCACATGAACATTCAATAGAGTTTGACTAGATAAATAAATATTTGTCTATCAACCTAATCAACAATCAATTCCACAAGAATATTCAAGACTTAGCTATTTAGGTAAAATAACCTAATTAATTAAGCTATCACAATACAAACCTAATCATGTTATCAAGACTCATAAATATATGCAATAAATGAGTCAAGGTATTTAATCAAGCAATGAATACCTAATCTAGAGTAAGAAGAACAATAAATGATATTCAATGAAGTTCTAACTTACCTAGTTATGAGACAAAGAAGACCCATGCTTTAAAGATGCTTAGAGATGCATGAAGATGATAGGTTTTGGGTTTGGATAGTTAAAGAAGCAAGCTTGGTGCTTTCTCTCTCAAGAATGCCTCTTTCTCTCTCAAGAATATCTCTTTCTCTCTTTAGGATTTCAGTTGGGAGAGTTAAGTTTAAGAAGGAGAGATAAGGGGGTATTTATAGGTGCCAAATAAAGCTACGCCGTTTTGAGAATGGTTGGAAAAAATAATTCCAAAAAACGGTTGTACGAACAGTGACTTTTAGGCGGGTTATAGGTGGCCAACCACTGGACAAAAACTGCTGTTCACCCGTTGTTCGTAGGGCGAGTGTACAGCGGTTTTGGCTGGAATGGCATGCGATAACGCATCAGCTCTAGTTTTGAGTGCCTCGAAATATGAGCAAATGATGTCGAAACCTTTCCTATGATGTATTGTTGGAAATATATGGATGTTTGCTTTCTACTCCGTTTTACGGAATGACATTTCGATATCTTTAGAAAGCGTTATGGTTAATGGAGTGACCAAAGGTCCGAATAATATACCGTTGGAAAGGTATGGGTGTCTAATTTGTACAAAAATTTTCAAAACTCATTTTGAAGCTTTGGATAAAAAGTTATGGTCACAAGACCATACAAAGGTAAGTTTTGAAAATCATTTAAATCATTGAAATCCAATATTTTAAAATTAGACACTTTACTCCAAACACCAAACCAATTCTAACACTTATCCAAGAGAAGAATAGGGCATTCTCAAATGGTCAACCATCGTGCTAAGACATGCACACCATCATGCAAGCACGAACGTTTCTAATCACACAAACGGAAATGAATTACTAGACACTATCACACAACAAAATCCAACAAAGAGGTGCAAGTGTGAAGTGTGAAGAAAGCATACATATAAGAATTGAAGCACAGATGCAAGATGAATAAAACATGTATGAAGAAGTATGTGTGTGTAACTAATCTTTTCAAGAGGCAAGTCAAATGATTTACCTTTCGCTCTTGCTCTTGAAGTCACCAAGATACTTGGAAGCTTGTCAACGAGAACCTAAGCTACCTTTTACATAAACATCCCAAAATGTGGTTTGTCAACGAAATAAGCCAGTCAAAATATGAGGAACTTACAAGGCTTCTGGTTACTATACGCTATCAGGGAAGGATGGTATTTTGATGTCACCGGGTTCATTTGGAAAGAGATCTGCGGGTGTGGGTGACATGCGGACACTAATGTGATTTTTCCCTCTGTTAGGTTTTTGGTTTGTCTTGGCATATATTCCATATCAAAACAATGTTTTTCTTGTATTTGATTAGTGGTCTTAGGTTGATGATTCGAAACTTCAAAGAAAGACATGGCCACGAGATCATACAAAAAGGTGTCTTCGAAGATGAATGGACTACATTGCACAACCAAGGTAATATATACCACATTCTTCTTCAAGGCATAGACACACACACAAAAATCATTCATATGTGTCCCTGCATCATAGTGCAACATTTATATAGCACATTCACGTGTTTTTATATGTTTATGCATTGAACTCAAATTCTCATACATTGTAGAATTGCATGTTCTAAGACTATGTATAGGAAACGGCATGCATGTGTGACATTATACTTATTTGTTTATGTTTTATTGTTTATGGACTTGAACATGATCTCTTATGATTCCTTATTGAGTCTTGGTCATTTCAGTTACTCATTAATTAGGTTTCAAGTCTAAACGATATAGCTTAGCTACTTTTCGTTCTCTTTCATTAAGTTATGTTCGTCATTGTTTTCTGAGATGAATTCTCAACATTTTGTCAAAGTTTTATATTCGTCATTGTGCGTGAGGGAGTCATGATTCATAATCCAAAGTCAAATTCATAATCCAAAGTCAGATTCAAAATCAAAGTTCGGAGGTCCGGATACGGCCGAAGAACGCGAACGGAGCGCGAGAGGAGGTTGCTCGGCCAAATGGCCAATCTTGATGTCCACATGTGCCACACGTGCCCCACACAGGGTGCTGAAGTGGAACATGCCCATTGCTCCTCTTTTCCCTCTCTCTCTATCTTCTTTTTAAATATTCTCATTCCCTCCCATTTCATTTCAAGAAGCAAAAATTGGAAATCACTCACCAGAATTTTCTCTCAACTTTTCTCACCTTCCAAACACCATAACTTTCTCATACGAAGTCGGAATTGGTTGATTCAAGTTGGAGATTGTTTGTAATCAAGAAGAAGAAAATATACCTCAAGATTATTTTCTAGCCACTTGTGCCACCAAGGAATGTGGTGTGACTTGTTGATCTCACATAATGCTTTAGAGCAGTTGCCACTACAATAGATTGGGTCTTTTACGGCTTGAATTTTACGGGGCACATAAATAGCGTGTCGTAAATGTTATCATTCACGACTTATGTTTAATGCACGTCATAATTGTGATGCATAATTTCTCAAAGACGGCGCGCATTTGAAGAATGCTGTAAAAAAGAGATTATTTACGGCGCGCATATGAGGAACGCCATAAAAAAGAGATTATTTACGGTGTGCATATGAGGAATGCCGTAAAAAGTGAATGACTATTTACGGCATTAAGTGCAAGTCGTAATTGTGATGCATAATTTCTTAAAGACGGCATGCATTTGAAGAACGCCGTAAAAAAGAGATTATTTACGGCACGCATATGAGGAATGCCGTAAAAAAGAGATTATATACGACGCGCATATGAGGAACGCCGTAAAAAGTGAATGACTATTTACGGCAGTAAGTGCATGTTGTAATAGTGATATATAATTTCTCAAAGACGATGCACATTTGATGAATGCCATAAAGGAAAGATTATTTATGGCGTGCATTTGAAGAACGCCGTAAAAAAGAGATTATTTACGGCGCACATATGAGGAACGCTGTAAAAACAATATTATTTACGGCGCGCATATGTGGAATGTGGTAAAAAAGAGATTATTTATGGCACGTATATGAGGAACGCTATAAAAAGTGAATGACTATTTACGGCATTAAGTGCAAGTCGTAATAGTGATATATAATTTCTCAAAGACGACGCACATTTGATGAACGCCGTAAAAAATAGATTATTTACAGCGCTCATTTGAGGAACGCCGTAATAAATAATTTCTCAAAGATGGCGTGCATTTGAAGAAGGCCGTAAAAAAGGATTATTTACGGCTTACCTATTGCGTGTCTTTCCTAAAATGATGCAATATATGGATCATTTTGTTCGTCCAAAGTGGTTCTCTATCATGATGAATTTTATTTTTTGGGAAATTATTATTCTCCCCCCTGTAGTTTGCCATATTCTCCATTTTCCCCCCTATAGTTTCAACCCTCCCATGCACAAATACAACCAATTTCATCTTATAAAAATAGGCATGAGAGGGGGGAAATTGGAGAATTTTGAAACTAGATGGGGGAAAATAGAGAATATGGCAAACTATAGGGGGGAGAATGATAATTACCCTTATTTTTTTCCATTAAGTTCTTCGTAAGGATCAGTAACTATTAGTCTTGAGAGGTTTTCTATTATTTTAAAAAAAGAACCGAACTGTCGGAATCGGAATCGGAACCGGAACCGGAAACGTCAAAACCGGAACTGTCAAAACCAAAACCGGAACCAAAACCGTTGGTTCCGATTTGAAAACCAAAACCGTTGGTTCTAAATCGAAAATCGAAAATCGAAAATCGAAACCGCTAGTTCTGAATTGAGAACCGAAACCTAGGTCATGTCGAATTTCAAGTACGATTAACGATTGACTCTTTGATCTGAAAATATATGATTTTAACAAAATAGTTTAATTAAATGTTATAATAAATGTTTTTTAGTATCAATTTGTTTATCATATAAAAATAAAATTTAAATTAGTGGAATCGATCTACAAATCAAATTTTGATTGAAAAAAACCAATAAAAATTTAATAACAAATAGAGGTTATATATAAAAATTATGCTTTTATTAGCACATTCAAAACAGCAGCAAGGTGGATAAGGCTTGGCTGATGATCACTCATGAGTGCCAGGTTCAATACACCATGAGAACACCCATTAATTGTGATTTATGTGAGATGAGCTGGTGGATGTGGGTGTGGGCGTGGGCGTGGGCGGGCGGCTGGGTCTATGTCGGTGGGTGGCTGCAGGGTTCTAAATATATATATATATATTTTTAAACATATTAATGGCATGTTTAGTACATCGTATTTGAGAGAATTCACAACATACACTAAACACTGTAAATGATTTTTTTTTTTAAAAAAAAAAAACCATATTAGCAGCACGCATTTGAAGAACGCTGTATTTGAGGGATATCATTCACGACATACTGCTAAACGCCATAAATGACTCATTTACGGTGTTCTTTGAGCTTAGTAAAAGGGGTCGTGATACAATTACAGCATTTTTAAAACATATTAATGGCACGTTTTGTACGCCGTATTTGAGGGATATCATTTACGACATCATCTAATATGGCTTGCAGCTGAACGCTGTAAATAGTCATTTACGGCATTCATTGCGCACTGTAAAAGGCCTAATCTGTTGTAGTGTGCCTTGTTTGAGGGCATGCTTCCTTCCAATTCTTTGATCTTCGCATCTTGTTGCACTACCTTAGCATTAAGTTCTTCAATCTTCCTTTGTGACTCCTCAATCATCATTCTTGACTCTTCAACCTCATCCTTCAATTGCATAGCCCATTACGAAAGACAAGTTGTGCTAGATACAAGCTTGAATCTTGAGATTCAACAAATAGCCTAAATGTATCACAAGACCTACCCTTTTCTTTGTATGACATATAAGCCATACGTTTATCACTAAACTTCTCTAAGGGAGGTAATAGCATATCTTCTTCATGTTTCTTCACACCTATAGCTAAAAACAAATGAGAGATAAAACCCAGAAATGCCAACTTCTTATCCAAACAAGTTGAACAAGTCGCAATCTCAATATGTTCTATAAGAGGACTTCACCAAGGTTTATGGTTTTGTTAGTCACTAAGGCATACACAATCTTGATATTCTCTTTGTTTAGTTTGGTAATATTAGAAGATCCAATAAGATTGACACAAGCAAAAAGATGTCAAAAGGCACTAACCTTAGTCAACTTACTTTGTCTATGAAAAGTTCATTTTCCCCACTCAAAATCACTATTGTCAAATAGAGTTCTACCCATCTCATTGAGATTCTCAATATTTTCAACAACAAGAAAATCCGATTCAATATCATTGGGCAACCCGAGGAACTTATTGATGTTCTCCAAGTTAACTCTAAAGACAACACCTCTCACATCCATCAAGGCATCTTCAATAGTAGTACTCTCCTTGTACTCATGGTAGAATTCTCTAACCAAGGTATCATTCATCATTCCAAGCATATTAATCCAAGTACTCCAATTCCTTTCAACAATAATCCGATGGACATAAGATCCACTACATGCACCCAAAGCCATACATTTTTCTTGTACAATCTTTTTACACCTAAAAGTACCCAAAGGTTTCAACCTATTGGATTTCGATTTCTTGGAGGTAGATAAGGGTTTGTCTATTGGTTTAGGAGGATTGCTAATCCCGACTTTCTTGTTTCTGTAGGGGAAAAACGTTTGCATGCGGCAGAAGCGAGACTAAAAAGAGTTTAGTATATTTTAAAAATTTTCCCATATTTGAACCTTAACCCTTTAATTAATTAAACATATACACCAAAAGATATCATACCTTTGTCGTGTGATCCGATTGACTATGCGTCGATGGTAATCCACAAGATCTTCCAATCCAATTACGAACGTAAATCACCTAGGAGCTTAGTCTCCCTTCTCTTTGAATTGTGTACCTGAGAATGGATAACAAAACTTTTGTGATCTTTGTTAGTCACAATAAACTCCAAAAGATTACTAAGAATGTCCTGATCACTTTTGAATTCACAATCGTTAGATTGAAACTCGCGTGAACCTTATTCGAAATTGTGCACAAAATCTTTCGATGTAAAGATTACTAGTGCACTATTCAAATAAGAACAATCTCCTCTTGCAACCTCTCTTGGCCGAATTTCACACTAGTCTAAGAGTTGAATTTTATTTTTCTCTAACAAAAGAAAAATCTCTCAACTGCAAAACTAGGGTTAGCCCACCGAATTCTCTTTTCACATATATCTCTATATATATTATTCTGCACGCCTAATATATATATGTATATATATATTTATATATCAGTTACTGCACGCCTAATATATATATATATCTTTATAGCAGTTACTGCACGCCTCATATATATATACTAGTTGGAGGGGCACGTGCGATGCACGTGCTAAATTTGTAATATTGAACCTTAAATATCATATACATGTATATATGTTTTTTTTTATATATAGATACAAACATATTTACAATCAAAAATTGTTAGTACTTCTAATGTTGCAATTGAACTTGGAGTTCAACATTATCATCTAGGCTTTAGAGGTATTTACAAACAAAAATATGCAACATTAGATGTACATGTTTTTAGCATGTCGAACTAAGTCGAACTATGCTTTAGAGATATTTACAACAAAACATGTAGGATTTAGTTTAGAGATATTTACAATAGGATTGATATATACTTAGTTTATTTCGGAACTATCAAAAAGTTGAATGACATTGTGTTTAACCTTTTCTTCTCCAGCATATTTTTGCTTCCAACTTTTGATGCGAATGATGTATTCTTTAGAGTTGGAAATGTCTGCTAAACTCTCGATATCAACCTGTCCATCCTAATGAAAAAGAAATATTAATAATATATAAAATGAAAATTTATAATTGTGTATTAGAAATTGTATTTGTAATGTAACATACCTCTGTACTGTTTTCCATTAGTTGTTTTGAAGAGCAACCTAAAAATTTCTCTGCGTTGTCTCCAAATACAGTTGCAGGTATAACTCCAGACGAATCAATGAGATGAACTTGTACACAACATCTGTGAGATATATAAACACTATGTAAATAATAAATCGTAAATAATAAACGATAGAGAAATAATCTAGTATTAGAGAATGTTATTGGTTATCTTGGAACTGGTTTTTTATACGATTGTTTTTATACAATTTAATTTGGGTCGTAGATGTTGAATTTGAAGTTTGAGTTTTAGGCTTTTATTTTCTCTTGTTATGGTTTATTTTTGTTTCTTAGGATTTCTCTCATCATCCTATTGTGATTTTAAATTCAACAAACCCAGTAAAAAAAATTAATCATATTCAACCATCATCATCACAACTACAAAACCTTTATATAGCAATATCAATAACCTTTAAAGCAATAAAATCAGAAATTCACAAATCTAGAAGAAAAACTTGGTTGCACCCAGTGTAACAGTTAGCATATGCTGATTGGTGCACTGAAACCGTTCAAATTTTGACACCTGTTTTTGTACTGCTATTTATATTCATTTTTACACTTTCCCATCTGAAGCTATATTCTGTTTGATACAAAAACTACTCTAAACAGAGAATAATTAATAAAGCAAAATCAAGATTCTGTATTTATACATCATTATGTATATTAGTTTTCCTATGAGCCTGTAGTACGTAGTAAAGAAAACAAAAAAACTTCACAACAGACTATTTTTTCAATACTACCTTAGTTGGTCTAAAAACTGAAAAAGAGGCAGCACCAATAAGATACTTAACCGATGATTTACAAATAAATTAGAAAAGAACAAAATCAAAAATCTTTGTTAGAAACAAAAACTTTTCTTCAGAAATCATCAAATATGGTAAGTAGATAGATGGGTTACAACATAGAAACAATTTGTCTCCAAGTTTTCTATAAAGCATATTGAGCCATTTATCAAATCTAGAAAGTTGTAAAAGAAAACATAAACATAACTTCTAACGTATTAGTATCCAATACTAAGAATGCTTTGGTTAAACTCTTCATATTTGTATTTTGGTGAGCAAGATTTGATAGTAAAAACAAAAATGATAGCTATTCAATATAAATTTAATAGATTCTATACTCATTATAAAATTAAGATATTATATATACCTTGGGATGGCTTTGACGTTTTGGCTTTTGCATTGACGACAGTAAAAAGATGTATCAAACTCAGCACCTGTTTTTTTGTAACACTTTTCACAAGCCATGTACCAAAATGCTTGATCTAGATCACTTAGAAGAATTTGTGCTTTGATCCAGTGGTTCAATTTCTGAAAGGTGCAGAATAATAGTTGTTATTATGTTTGAAACTTAAAAAAAAAATAGATAGATGTGATAATAAGTAATACCATTTCAGTTGAAGTTTGCAAAGTGCTGATCAGAACAATTGGCTGATTTATTGGCATTGTTAAGGCTTGTGAAGAAGTAAGACATTCCTTTTCAGCAATAGTGGATTCAAGGTAGATTCTATTTTCATCTCGCCTGTATAATAGATAAATAAGTTTAGGGAAAGAAGTTAAATTAAAAAGAATCAATAATCAGGTAGGAGATAATTATTTAATTAAAGAGTTTACCAAGTACGTAGAGCATATGTTTCAGGCATATCAGGATCAATCATGATACAAGTTGATGCTTTTGTACGTAATGACAACTCTATAAGAAAATAAATCGTTGTTAAGGATGAGTTTTAAGATATTAGAGTGATTTAATGGTTATAGTTGTAACTTACTGTTATAGGAGACAACTTTCAAACGCATAGCGACTATGACAGGCTTTGTTGCAATATTATTTAAGATAGCAGTGCCTTCATTGTCAACGAATTTGTCCCATAAAGTTAAGAGGAGCGGTTGCTTTCTGAAAATGAGATTCATATGAATTTATTATTTATCAAAAAAAAAAGTTCAAATAATATTTACTAAAGAGTGCATCAATTTTGATTTTCTACACTTACTCTTCATTGACAACGGTTACTTCTTGAATGGAGCCTGTACCGAAAGATGTCTGTATACATCTTACTGGTTGTACATCTATTGCTAGTGCAATGATATCTGAAAAATAGTGAATATAAATGTTAAGAAATTAGAAATAGTGAAAATTGAATAATATAAGAATGAATAGTTATGTTAGTATCTTACCAACTTGCTCAAAAGAGTCGATGTAATTGTTTAAACGGTTGAAAGGGACAAAAGAGAATTCAGGTGCGTTTTCTGAAGTGCTTGCAACATCCTCTCTTTCAATTTCTTCAACCATTGTTCCACCGTCAATAATCCATTGGTATTCATTGTTCACGACTCTATGATCTGCCGAGATAGGTCTAACATGTGCATTTGTGATGTGATACTTCTTGAACACTGTTAATGTGTCCTCAAATGCACGTATGTTTTTGTCAAAGATGGTAGCCTGGATTCTTGTTCCCTGTAAAAAGATGGAAAATAATATTAAAATACATATTGAATATGTTGATATATAGAGAAGATAAATATATACCGGTATTGAATAAGTCTATAAAGTATATTGAAATCCAACTATCTTTGTTTTATACGTTATTGGTTATACATATTATGCTTAATAAATACTTATTTATCTAGTATGGGTGGTTATTTGCCATAGAGATTCTAATAAAGGAGCAATAAATTATTGAATAAGTGTGTTTTACCTGGGTATCAACCAATATGAGATGCTGATATTTGGAAGAGTTTCGTCGTGCCGTTCTTGGCATACTCTTTTCAGCTACTAACACTGTTGTTGTCCATTTTTTGGTTGTAGGACGTATGTCCTGTATGAACTTTGTTTGAGTGGACATATTTAATACCTATGAGGTGACAATAAATAAATAAAATTATTATAACCAAAAAATTTAAATAGCATAAAATTATTGAAAAGGAAAAAATGGATCAAATAAGTAGTACCAATTGAAAAGAGAATGTTAAACATTTGTGCATAGTTTACTATGTATTATTCATATATATTACATTAAATGATTGGTACCAATTGAGAAGAGAAAGCTAAACTTTTATTTACATTCAACCATGTTTTATTCATTTGATAGTGATCTACTTAAGTTTAATAGATCATGGTAAACAATGTTCTTAGTGTTTTCGTAGTCAAGTAGATCATTATAAGTAGGTCGTATCAACATTTTGATAGATTGCGATGTTTTTGCCCTAGACAAAGCGACATATAGTTGACCATGGGAGAATACAGGTTCAGGTAAATATATTCCGATGTAGTCTAAAGTTTGACCTTGAGCTTTGTTTATTGTCATAGCAAAACTCAGTCTTATAGGAAATTGAGTTCTTTTGAACGGGAATCCACTTTTTTCACCTTCAATAGGAATAAATGGAATTCTTGGTAAAAAGACTCTTTTTCTTCGATAATGACCATTGACTATCTCTGCGTCAATTAAGTTTGGACTAAATCTACGACAGATTAATCGTGTACCATTACACAATCCTTCAGAAGGATTAATATTTCTTAGTAATATTATTGGACAATTTTTCTTAAGCACTAATTGATGAGGAGGAAATCCACTTGGTGTGAAACTATTTAAAAAGTCTTCTTGAATGGCTTGTTCGTTTTTATCTATAGTTTCATCAAAACTGTAATATGTGACAACATCACCAGGAAATTGTTCAATTAGTAAGGTATTGATATCATCAACATAATCATTTTTTGGAGTTAAGATTGCTCGGTTAGTCATTGTATCTATGTTTTCAAAGTAATCATTTAAGTTTGGAAATACAGCATCTATTAAAGCTTTTAACGATATATTATCTTCTTTATACGGAATAATCATAGAAGCAGGAATTTTTATTTTTTCAGCATCTGTAGTTGGTTCTTTTCCATCACCAACGCGTAATAAAAAGTCGCTAAAATATGGGTCAAATCTAGCACGCATATTTTCAGTTAATGAAATTTTTGTAAGTAGCGGCCATAAGTATGATTTGACAATAGTGGCATCAATTATTTCTTCTTTCCTGCCTTTTTGAACAACCGGCAAAACTTGTCTGAAATCACCACCAAAAACAACGACCTTACCACCAAAAAGTTGCTTGGAATCATTGATATCTTGTAACATTCTATCTAAGGCTTCTATTGCTAGTCGATGAGACATAGGTGCTTCATCCCAAATTATTAACTTTGCATGTTGTAACAATTTCGCTAGACCAGATTGTTTACTAACACTACATGCCATATTTTTTTCAACAGCAAGAGGAATCTTAAATCTGGAGTGCGCCGTTCGACCTCCAGGCAACACAGATGCAGCCACACCAGATGATGCTGTAGCAAGAGCAATCATACCTTTAGATCTAAGTGTTGCAAGTATAGCTTTATATAAATATGTTTTTCCTGTTCCTCCTGGCCCATCAATAAAAAAAAAGATGCCGATTGTTGCATGAAAACTTTTTCTAATATTCTATCGTATGCATACCTTTGTTTAGAGGTCAATGATAGTTTTAAGGAAAGATCAGATTCAGAAACAGTTATACCTAATTCATCATTTATTTCCTTTATGCACCGTTCATCTTCATTTAATATAATGTCATAGTCAACTAAGTGATAATCGTTGATGTTATTGCCCATTGATTCGACAACAAAGTGAATATGCTCTAATACTTTTAACCGTGCATTGACAAAATTAAAACCGGAACGATGATAATCTTCAGACATTGAGACCTCAAATTTCTCCCATAGGTTTCTAGGATTAGCAGGTCTACAATAGACCAAGATAGTGGCAAACAACCGTCGGAGAGTATAAGGCATTTGGTATATGCTAGCCTCTTGTAAACATTCTTCTAAGGTATTATCTGAATCTAATAGTCCATACAAGCGAGCTGACTCGCGAAATGATTCAACCTTTACATCATTGAAAATTTTCAAATCATCGAATGATGTTGCACCTTTGATGTGATTTAATAGCAACCTTAAATAATATCTTTCGCCTTCTGTTGGGTGCGCAGTCACAATTCTACCAATCACATTACCTCTTTTTCTTGCCTTCCAAACTTTATTTTTTTGATCCCAAACAAAATGTTGCGGAATGTTTTTGTATAATAATGTTTGAGCTCGGTTATTGAACTGGTTTAATCTAAAAAATTCAGTTAACATAGTCTTAGATGATAAGTCTGATCTTAGTACATCTGAAAGTCTATCTGATTTTTTAAAGGTAACCAATTGTTTATCTTCAAGATGTAATTGCAATGAATACACAGCCGGATGTATTTCATTTAGAATAAAACCATATATTCTCCACATGGCCTCTGGAGGAGAAATCCATCTTGCAGATTGGAAGTTTTTTATTTCATCAACTTGGTTATGTTCATCAGTAACACTTATGTTAAAGGCTATACGATCATGACCTTTATATATATATTTATATAAATATTTTACTGCTTTTATAGTAGAACATATTTCAACGTTGATATGACAATCAAATTTTGCTACTAAATATGAATTGTACGGAACAACCCAACGATTATCTAAAGTTGCTCCTCTTACTACTATCGTTTTCCCATCATCACGACGCCTATATTTGGGATATGAATTTTTTCCATAGGTTGTTGTGAAGGAGAATGTTTGAGGATAATGGCTCCTACAATTTCCTTGTTTTGTCATACATACGTTGGTTGGATTTAAATTGCCACAAGGACCATGTATCATATGTTTAATCACCATTTTGTACAAATGGTTGTTTTCATTTTTGTCTGGGATTTCAGCTGAAACAAATCTATCAAAACTTTCAGGTGCATGGATTTTGGCATTTGGTTTAAGAATTATCAAGAAATGAGCATGAGGTAAACCTCTTTTTTGAAATTCAATCACGTATACATACGCAGCTACCACTCCAAAAATTTCCTTTTTAAATAAATCATCTTTCAACTCTTCTAACTTCGCCCTAAATACACGTGTAATTAAATCAGGCCTATTTTGTACCTCGTCATTCACTCCTAATTCTTGCTTTAGTTCAGGCCAATTAGGGTTACATGTCATTGTAAGGAAAATGTCTGGTTTTCCAAATCGTTGAACCAATGCCATTGCATCCATATATCTTTTTTTCATATCTCTAGGCCCTCCAATAAAAGATGATGGCAAAATAACTCGACGACCAACTCTAGATCCTCGATCTTCACCTACTTCAATACTATCGATAATTCCTTGATAAAGTTCAGCACGAATAACATCTTGTTGATTTCTAAAATAATCTAATCTAGACGTTTCAAGTTTGACATACATATCAACAACATATTGTTGCAACAATCGTCCTGCATGCAACAATACTGATGTTTCTATAGGTCTAATTTGTAATTTATAGCAATAATATTCTCGACATGAAACTTCATTTTTTCTTTGTTTTTTTGCACTTTCATTTTCTAATAGTTCTGTTGGAGAGGCTACTCGATCTAGAACGTTTAAGTTTTCACCAGGGCAATGAGTTTTTTTGTTGTTTTTTCCAACTCTTTGAATCCCTCGATGCCAACCACTTTCACCGTGTGGAAATAACAAAGGATATTGTAAAGGGTCATAACAACCAAAATAATATTCTACTTTGTGTGAAAAACCTGCATGACCATAAACGACAATATCGCGACTCTTACGTTCACATGAGGTCGCATCATCGACCCACACAGCTGCAACTTGAGAAACTGATGGTGAATTGTAAAGTCTTTGATCAAGCTCAACATCTGATCGAATAAGAATTTTATAGTTATCTAGATCAGAGACACCTCTAAGGTTTCTAAAGAAACGACAGTATGGATTTATATGTAGTATGTCAATTATTTTCTGTAGAGTAAACAAACTCATCTTTGTTGAACTCTGCATTCTATGTTCCAATTCATGCTCCGTGTCATAGAAATAGAGTTGTAAGTATGATGGTTCATTGTTTGATGGTATCATTTCATTGATAAAATGATAAACTTGTCCTTGCACACGAAATGTATATATACCTCTATTCCTTTTACATAAGTTCTTATCATATTTCACTCCAAATGAAGTGAATGCAAAAGTGTTATTATAAGTGCGAATGTATTTACGAAACTCAGTAGATTCATTCGAGCTAGAAGTAAAGAGATCAAAAAGGGTCTGAGGCGCATCATTTGATATCAATGAAATGTCTCCATCAGCACAACAAAAACCTTTAGATTCTCTATAAAATCGCTTTGCATGACAGTGTCTACATGAGAGTTCTATTGGCAATATATGTGCCTCATAAGCAATATTATCTAGAATAGAAATCATTATGTTTTTGCTTTTTGACACATGTAAATGTGTCTTGTGTTGTAGACCACTATTTCTTGGTTCGATTGATGTAGATCCTAAAAAAAAATTAGTAGTTTTGTCAATTTCTATTGTTATGGAATAAATAATAATTTCAATTTGTTAAAATGGAATAATTTTCTCACCGATTTCAAAAGTACTTAAGATGGAAGGTCCTTTATTTTTATCAATTGATGATTGTGACTCGAGTCGATGGCATGCTGTTCCTAAAATATTCAATTAAGCTATTTAATAATGATATTCAATAATTATCAATTTTATGGAATTACTATTGTCAACGTAACCATTATAACTTTTTTTCAAACTAACCTATTTGCTGTTCCGTTTGTTTTTGTAACGATTTTTTTTGTCTGTTTGCCTCACGCCGCCTCTTATTGATTTTTTGTTTTTCATCTTCAAGTAAATTTGAGTACCATCTTTTTTTGGGACATTTTTCAGCCCCTTTTGCTTGATTTTTTGGTTCCATTATATGGACCAACCTAAATTCAAAAAGTACTAACAACTAAAGATAATTATAAAATGAAACATATGAATAAAAAAACATAAATTAATACTAATATTAAAATTTAAAAAAAAAAAAAAAAAAACAATTTCACATGGAAGAAGACGATATATCATAAATTTAGTTACCAAAAATAATGAAAATATAGTGGCATAAACAACTTACCTTGTATAGTGTCCACGATTTCTTATAAAAATCAACAACACTTGTTTAACCTGTAAACACAAAATACATTAGATAATGTTAAGAAGCTATTACGTACCATTATAATAAAACCTTAAAGAATCTAAAAATAATTTAGTTTATAATATTGACCATTTAGCTAATCCAGAAACTATGACTAATAAAGAAAATACAATACAAACTCCACAAAAAATAACAACGTAGTAAAACAATTAAGCTGAGAAAATTTTCAAAGATAAATAATTGTTGAAAATACTCTCTTCATTCCCAATGTCCATACTTCCAACCGAGAAATTCAACACACAAAAAATAGTTCTTCTCAAAAGGAAGCCTTATGAACTTAGAATTGATTTATGATTAATCAGCTATCAAAGAACGCCACATACAGTTCTAGTTTTCTCTTTATTAAATGATAACTATACTACGCTCTCTCAACACAAAGATTTGAACATATTTTATGTCAATATTAGTTGACTCAAAATCAACATTTAAGATTTACGTATATGTATATAAACACCGATTAGACATGTAAAAGTGTCTGAATAATAATAATAATAATATTAACTTTATTAATAATTATTATTATTGTTATTTTTATTTTTATGATTGTTATACTATTATTTTGAATCATCATTATTATCATTATATTATTATTTTTACAATTTATTAATAAAATTATTATTACTATTATTGTTATCATCATTATTATGATTATATTATTATTTTTAATTTTTTAAAACTATTATTATTATTATTATTACATAAAAAAAAAAAAGGACACAGAGGGAAATAAGGCAAATGGTCACAACATGAATTGCCCTTTTGGAAAAATAAAGCTATTTTATTTATATAGGATTTTAAAAGTTTATTATTATTATTATATATTATAATTTTCAAAATTTATTATTATTATTGTTGTTGTTGTTGTTATTATTATTATTATTTATTATTTTTAAAATTTATTAATAATATTATTATTATTATTATTACCACCATCATATTTCTTTGGACTTGAAATCTTATTTGGATCAGAAATAATTATAGCCCAAACTTATGGTGTGTAACAACAACATGTGCCATACTGGAACAAACCCATTTAGCAAAACTCTAAAACAAACAAACAAAAAACACGTTTTGTTAGTCACTCAATAATGGGCTTTGTTTGGCTCAAATCTACATACAATTCTTAGACAAAAATATAATAAGGTCTGATACTCTGATTTGTTTTTTAAAAATAGAAAAAGGGCAACACTACACACGTCTCTACTCTCTAGAACACTCTAATTTTTTCTTTTCTTCTTTATCTCCCAACATCATCTCTTTCTCTTCTCACATACAGAGCACTCAAACTCTTCTTCTCCTCCTCATATTTTATTTCTTCATCTGTTATCATTCTTTACTCTCTTCTTCTCATTTGGATTTTTAGATTTCTCCTACATAGATTTCTATTTCAATTTTCTTCTCTTGTTCTGTTTCTGATTATAAGTTTTGTTTTTTATTTTTCCGATCTGAGGTTTGTGGTGGTTGCATGTGGGTTTTTGAATGAACCAAACTCCCTCTTCTCTTCTTTAGATCTCGTTTTTAGATTTTTCAGATTTCTTAGTATTCTTCTCTGTTTCAGAATTATAAATTTTGATTTCAAGATCTTAGTTTTCTTCTTTGTTTCAGAATTATATTTTTTTTTTCGTCTGTACTTTTCAATCTAGATCTATGTAGTAGCATCAATTTCTTAGTTCTTTCACCTTTTTTGGTAGATTAAATTTTTATTTGTTCAGATTTGTATTTCATTTTTCTTTTGAAGTTAAGATTTTTGTTTCCAAGATATTTCTTCTCCTTTTAATTATTTCTTATCAATTGAATCAACCTATATTTAGATATAATTTGGTTTGTTTTGTTACAGATTGGTTATTTTCTCTGTCATGGTTTATTTTTGTTTTCCAGGATTTCTCCTTGTTCATCATCCTATTGTGATTTTAAATTCAACAAACCCAGTAAAAAAATCAATCATATTCAATCATCATCATAACAACTACAAGCTTTACACATCAATATCAATAACCTTTAAAGTAATAAAATCAAAATCCACAAACCTTGATGTGAGTCTTTAGATCCAACAATCGGTAGATTTTTTTTTTGCTCCTTTTTTTTGTTTTTTGTTTTTTATTTTTATTTTTGTACAGACTCTTCTTTTATCTCAATTTCTTTTCTTTTATTCCTATTCTTCCACCTCTTCACCGCCTCTTCACCGCCACTTCACCGCCACAACCTAGCATAGCCTTTCATAGCCTAGGTTTGCCACCTTCAGTCCCAAATACAGAGACACGTAAAAGGAAGGGATAAAAAAGGAAATATGAGACAGTTAAAAAAAAGGGTAAAAGATATAGGGGTAAATTGGACAATTGAAGGCAATAAAACAAAAAAAAGGATACAGAGGGAAATAAGGCAAAAGGTCACACCATGGATTGCCCTTTTGGAAAAATAAGGCTCTTTTATATATTATATATATTTAGTGCAATATCGCTTCTTTATGCATTATAATATATATATATATATATTGTGCACGGCCATAAAATAAAATATATATCTTTAGCCAATTGCCATATATATTTCATATATCTATATATTGTGGCCGAAAATCCTCTACCATGTAGGATTTGTGTCTTTTGACTTAAATCCTAACCCTAGGTAGATTTCCTTAGAATTCCAAACCCTAATCCAACTCTTTAGTGTATTTGTGACTATATAAAAAACTTCCTAATTTGACTAGATAAATAAATCTCTTAGTTATCTACTTATCAAATATAGTCTTTTATATTTAATATACTACTACTAATAGTATAATACTAGGAAACATATTTCCTAATCAGAAAACGATTTGATTCTTAGTTAAATAATTAATTAAAATATTAATTAATTTTCATTTAATTAAATAATAAAATAAACAATATAATGGGCTAATTAATATAGCCTTGCCGCCCATGACTATAACTTGGGCCATATATTGTTTTTCTTATTTTATTAAATCCATTTGGACTTTAATAAAAAGCCCACATGTGAACTAGATCCATTCTTACTAAAAGAAACAAGCCAACATGCCTTTCATTAATATATTAATATAATTAAGCAGCCCATTAAATAAATAATGTGCAAATTATATTCTTAATATATTAAATACAATTCTAGATGGACCCATAAATAGTCTAGTAGAATATATCAAGTGATTCATGCAAGTCCGTGCGGATTGTGGATCTTGGCCGGCCTATCTAAATTTAAACTCTAATAGATATAACCCAATCACAATCAACAAATGATTCACTTAGGTTCAATCTATTAATTTTAGTTCATTCCATTAAAGAACTAAAATTGCACTCTTAAATAAAAATAGAATAAGTAAATGATTCTCATTCATACCCTAGACAATCTTATAGGAGATAGTGAATCCTCGTGAAGAATATCAGTAATCGCCAAGAGCTCATAGACCGCCTATAGCTCTCCAAGTTACCATATTTACTCATATGACCACACTTTGAACTTGGATATATATTATGACTTGTCTAGAAGTCATCTTTCAATAGACACTATTGAAAACTCAACGTTAAGATTTAATATCAAAAACCACAAAGCATCCATATGATGATATTCTACTCACATTTTATAAATGGAGCCACGATGTCCATATCTATAAATGAAGTCCACTATCGATTAGCAAATGAATACCACCAAACTATCGAGGACAGATTATGCTATATAATCGTACTCATTGATAACTCAAATGATAACACTTGTAACCATAAGTCCATCATTTATCTTAGGATTAAGATAGACTCTCTGATTGTCCTGATAATGAAAAGACTTTTATCTATTGACGGTTCTAGAAAAAGTATTTCATTGTGATCCAGTTCAATGCACCTAGTGCACTAGATTCTTTTACTCGAAGACCCTTCGATGATTTTAGACTCATCACAACACATTTGATCCCACTCAAATGCTAGTAAAAGAATTCTACAACTTTAACAAAATAAAGGTGCCCAACCTTTAACTTAAGTTGTGAACGTTATTCAAGACTAACTAAAGAATTGTGTCTACCTCATACATATCCAGATGTACGAACAATTCTTCTTTTCTCATAGTCTTTTGACCTTATGATTATTTACTTTGACAATTATAATAATAAATGCTATAAGATTTTGTTAAAAAACAGAAATCATTTTATTAATATGAAAAGATTGTCAAGTACAATATTACACTCTTGCTATTGAGCATAATCCTAACAGTTTCTTCACATGACCTTTTGTAGTATATCATTAAACACGAAAACAAACGTGAGTGGAAAAATTCAAGGCAAGTTAGACAACAAAAATACAAAGGCATATCATAATACAAAGAATCATCATGCAAATCAAGACCTATGAAATAGCATCTAAAATGAAACAAATAACTCGAGGTGTATTCTAATATATTAATATCAATCTAGAGGGGGGGTGAATAGATTTTAACGATATTACCCAATTTTCCCGTTAAGTCAATATTACGAAAATACCCCAAACTAGTCAATCCAATAACAAGTGTAATATGGTGCGGAATTATAAATGACACTTGATATTTACGTGGAAACCCTCACGGGAAAAACCACGGGCTGTATAGTGCGCCACACTCGAACCTCGAATCCACTAAATGTGTTAAACGATTACAACCTACTCCCGGTATATAATCACACACCTACCTAATCCCGGTATGAGTGAACCTAGTCCAATTGCTTGTGTGACCACCTAATCCCGGTCTATCACAACAAGACTTCAATTGCTTGCGATCTAAGCAACCTAATCGCGGAAGCTACACGCAAGACTTACTTCTCAATGAAGAGATAACAACCTATGTGAATATATAATGATATTCAATGAGCAAGTAAAGCTAGGTAACCTTAGATGTTTATCTAGGATGATTAGATAACAATAAATGCAATCCTAGATGTCAATAGCTAAATGACATGTCAAATAGCTTAGCTAACAATAGATTATAAAAACCTAGATAGCTATCACAATACAACACTCAATCATGTCATCACAAACAATCTCTATTTTGAATATAAGATATTAATCTAAGATCATTCAAATAATAAAATAGATGCCTTGATAAATAAAACACTAAATATCAATGATAAAAGTGAAGAACATACCAAGGGAAGTGTGATGACCAAGACCCATGCAACTAAGCAAACTAACTATGCTAGAAAATGCTTAGATGATCTTTGATGCACATGTGTATGGTTTGAGTGTAGAAAAATGAGTTCTTGATTTGATTTTCTCTCAAAAATCTCTCTTTCAAGTTTAGGGTTCTTTTCGAGTCAGAGAACTAAGTTAGAGATATGAGAAAGTATGATATTTATAGGCATCAAGAACAGGGCAAGTGAATAGACCAAAATGCCCTTGAAATCACCGATCGGTGGTTTCATTCTGCGGTCGTGGCCGCAGAATGTAACCGCCGAATTGAACCCGAGAAGCAGGGGATCATTCGGCGACCAGATTCGGCGGTCAAGCGAAACCGCTGATCAAAACCCAAAAAGAAATCGACCTAAAATATCTAATTCGGCGGTTTCAATTCGGCGACCAGGCCGCCGATTAAACCGCCGAACAGAACCCGAGAATAATAAATGCATCAGGTCTATTCGGCAGTTTCGATTCGGCGGCCTGACCGCCGATCGTAACCGCAGATCCAATCTAGAGCTTTCTGGAATCAAACAGCGGTTTCATTCGGCGGTCATGGCCGCAGATCAAACCGCCGTTTCACCAATGATGGTGAAACCAAAGGAAAAGCCAAGGGCATTCTCCGAAGGCGATCTTTACGCAAACCCAAGCACATTATCGTGCAAGCGCGGACGTTTCCGAACATATTCGGGAAACGAATTGCACGACACAAACAAACACACAACAAGATATAATCAAACAAAGTGCTAGTGTGTGATGTGACATGTGAAGAGAATGCACACATATGCAAGTATGCTAAGTGTGTGTGTGCTTCTAAATCTCTTCAATGAAAACTAAGCACAAGAAGTATACCTTTGGAGTGCTTGTCACTTTGAGGTCTTGAAAAGGGCCTTCGATGTTGGTCTTCAATCACCTAATCTACCCTTACAATTCAAACCCCAACTTGTGGTTTGTCCACGAAATAAGCCAATCAATAATGGGAATCCTTACATAAAAGATTCATCATATCAACCAAAGAATATGCCAACAAATATCAACTTGAAACATGTGAACATATCATAAAAGAGAACAAAGTCTAGCATACTATGCTCCCCCTTGATAAATGCTCTATCTAAGATCAAGATAGAATATTGTTCACAATGATATCCACACAATCACACCTTCAAGCATTTTTTTTTTTTTTAAGGAAATCCAATCAAATAAGCTTCATAAGCCATGAGAGATACATCAAGATTTTCAATCTCTCTCATAGGTTTTCTAAAATTGCAAGAATATCACATCACTTATAAACAAAAGTGTGCGTGTGTGCAAATTTTGCTTCAAGCATATGAAAAGAAGTAATTTGATAATCAATCATGCAAACAATATCAACATCTATTCATCTTAAGCTTTTCCATGAAAGGTAAAACTGATTATCATCAGGTATTTTTTGCTTTTAAAAGAATAGATTTCAACATTTGAGCGTGTGTCTGAATAGGAGGAATATTGAAGCCCCAAAGATGGGGAGGACTGAAGATGAGGAGAATTGTAGATGGGGAAGGAAGAAGGAAAAGAAGATAACGGAGATGGAGGACTGTAGTCGGGTCAGGATATGTTCGAAAATGGGGGAGGGAATTCAATAGGGGTCGTTGAAAGAAAGGGAGGGAAGGGAAAAGAAGGGTAATTGTGGGAAAGTGAAATGTTTAAGGGTAGTTATGACATTACACCCCCCTTTAAGAGGAAAGGGTAGTTTAGTCCAACAGGGGACATTTTATGTAAAGTAAACTTCAATACCAGACAGTTTTGCAATGAAAACAATGAAGATACATTTTTTCTCTTTCAAACTTGAAAGTGGACAGTTTTGCAAGGTCCCCTTTATAATTTAACTTTATAATATTCATGTCAAACCAAATTAACTTATAAATATTTGTGAACAAATTTAAATAACAAATGAGTAAATAAATTTATCAAAACTATAGTAACAACCTAACAAAATAATAGATATATAATAACACAAGCTTGAAAAATAAAATTAAAATATTTATTAAAATATTTATAAATTTATGATCTGAAACCTAAAACCTTGGAAGTTCATAAAAATCATCTTAACGGTCAAATCAAAATCTTGTTCGAGTGAATACCTAATAAAATAAAAATAAAAATACATATATATATATATATATATATATGGATTTAACTACCATACAGTTCATGTATAGTTGTGGGGGTAATTACAATATGATGTTATTTTCTTTTAGTTTTAATTTCTTTTAAATTTTCAAATCTTTAATTCTTGTAAACCTTTGGATTGAAATACAATAATTGAAAATTAGTCTTGTAACTATATAGTAACTGTATAGTTGTTGAACCCATAAATATATTAAATTAGCAAATAATGTATGAAATTAAAATACTAAAATGGATCGATTTTGGGTCAGCAAAATAAATAACTAAATATGGAAGAAATTAATTTATCAATAAAATTAAAATTATCATTTATATATTATAATATATTATAATATATATACAAATAAAATTTTCTTGAATTTTTGATTAGCAAGGGGGCCATGCCCCCCATAGGGCCCCCTTTGCCTTCACCCTTGGGTGCGTCCAATGCACCTTGCGTCGCCCACCTTAATACTCTCACATCAGAATCCTTGTAGGTGATGCATGGTACATCACAATGTACCCAAGTTTTAACCCAATCTATGACTCCAAGTTCAATGTAACAAGAAATTAAATTAAATTATTAAAGATAGGAGGCTGTTGGTCGATTTACCTTTTTAATCCATTAGGTCCATTTAAGTTGCTGGCAAATTGTTATTAGCACGAATCAAATTATTGAGAGTGAGAAATTACATGGATGGCAAAAGATCAACCACTTTTTGCCCCCACATTTTTCCCCCTTTTTCTTTTTGAAGAAGGAGATCCACTACTTTATTTTAATTATTTTTAATATATCGATCAATGATTAAGCTGAAGGATTCGGATTCCATCGGTATATACTTGATTATGTTACTTTTGTCTTTGAGCGTTAATTAGTTAAATAATAACAAATATACTTATGTCTAAATCCATGGTCGCTTCCCCACATTGTTCTCAAACTTTCTATGATATACACACACGTGGCTTTCATATTTATAACCTAGTTTGTTTGTTTTTTTTTTTTTTTTTTTGAAATAAGAATAGAGCACTACACAGCAGAAAAACTAAGACAAAGGCTGGGATCCAGCCACACACACTCCTTTCCATAGGAGAAGACTAACGAAGCTAGATTATGTGTCAAGGAGTTCCCCTTTTTGGAGGAGGCTGGACACTTACAAATACTAACTAATGAAAATAAAGCCTTAATATCATTGACGATGAAATGAGAGTCACCAAAGTTCAGAACCGATCTATTGAGAGAGGGGACAACAGAAGGAGAAGAAATTTCTGCAATCGCAACAGAGAGATTGAGGCAATAAGCCAAGAGGAGTCCCTCCCGTAGTGCCAAAAGGTGCCCCATATCGGAAGAGAACAATCCTTTAAAAGAAGAGGCTAGAACTTTCCCTTTACAGTCTTGGATTGCAGACCCAATACCAAATGAACCAACCCCCTTACGAACAGCAATAGCAGAGTTGAACTTCAATTTCCTTGGAGGATGAGCTAACCAGACATCACCTGATGTGATCACAGGGGAAGGGGAAGGAGCAGAGGTTGAACATTTTGAATTTGAGAATTCCTCCAACATCGAGAGAGCCCTGTTGGCCACTAAATGGGACACACCAATCTTGCCACCATTCACCAACACATTCCTGTCATTCCAAATAGCCCAGGCCACAACACTAAACTGACCAAAACCAACAGAATCCAAGGACTCCATCTAATAAAGAAACACATCCTGCACATTACAAAAATTCCTAGAAAATAAAAAGCTACCAAACCAAGTGTCTTGCCAAATCTTTTTAATCTCTTTATAGTAAAAAAGGGCATGGATAGCTGATTCCACCTTAGCTTTACATCTGCTGCAATAAGGATCAGCCACCACCCTCCTCTTCCAAAGGTTATCCAAAGTAGGAAGAGAATTCAAACACACACGCCAATGGAAGATTTTGATCTTTGGCGGAATATTAAGGTTCCACATGAAATGCCACCACTTACTTCTTCTAGGAGAGGACGAAGCTTCAGCCTGAACATTAACCTAAAGAGCATAATTATAACCACTCTTAACAGTATACTCCCCCTTTTTATCAAAATGTCATCTGAGGAAATCCTTACCCCACCTCCAAGTGATAGGAATAGAAAGAATCTCCTTCCTATCAACCGACAGCAGAATTTTGTTGATAAGATCATGATTCCAACACTTCCGAGATGTATCCATTAAATCAGAGACAAGTAAATTCGAACTCGGATCAAAGGTAATAATCTTAAACGAACTAGGGCGGGGAATCCATTTGTCTTTGAAAACATGGATACTTTTCCCATCCCCCACATTCCATCTTAGGCCTTTAGACAAAAGGTCCCTACCCCACACCAAACTTCTCCAAATATTTGAGCACCCAAGCCTAATCAGGGCTGACAAGAACTCGCCTTGCTTAAAATATTTAGCCTTTAAGACCTTAGCCGCCAGAGAGTCCGGAATGGAGAGAATGGGCCAGTCCTGTTTAGCCAGAAGGGCCTGATTGAACAATGATAGATCTTTAAAACCTAAACCACCCTAATTTTTCGGTAAACACATCCTCTTCCAGCTAATCCAACTAATTTTTCGTTTCCCATCCCTAGAACCCTACCAAAACTTCGAAGTCATCCCACTAAGATCATTACAGAACCCAATCAGAATCTTAAACAAGCTCATAGAGTAGGTTGGGATGGCTTGAGAAACAACCTTAATAAGTACCTCTTTACCCCCATAGGAAAAAAAATTCCCCTGCCAGCCCATGAATTTCTTTCTCACCCTCTTTTTGATCTTATTGAACAACACCTTTTTGTTCCTACCCACAATGGTAGGGAGACCCAAGTATTTATCATGAGAGTTACAGATAACTGTAAGGATTCTCATATTTATTGGCTTATTTCATGGACAAACCACATGTTGGGGTTGTTTTGTAAGGGTAGCTTAGGTGGTTAAGGATCAAGCTCAAAGACCCTTTTCAAGACCTCAAGGTGACAAGCACTCCAAAGGTATATCTCTAGTGCTTATTTTCCATTGAAGAGATTTAGTAGCACACACTCACTTAGCATGTTCTTGTATGTGTGCATTCTCTTCACATGTCCTTTCACACATGCACTTTTATGAATTGTATCTTGTTGTGTGTTTGTGTCTTGTAATTCATTTTCCCTAGTTGTTCGGAAACGTCCACGCTTACACATAAGTGTGCTTGGTTTTGCGCGAAGACCGCTCTTGGTGATTGCCTTGGCTTTCTCCTTGGATTCACCATTTTTGGTGAATCAACGGTTAGATCGGTAGCCCTGGTCGCTGAATGAAACCGTCGTTTTGGACCAGAGGTCTCTGGTCTGATTTTGCGGTTGTGATTGGTGGCCATGACCGTCGATCCGAAACCACCCGATCATACCTGATGTATTTATTGTTCTCGGGTTTGGTTTTACGGTTTATTCGGCGGTTTCAAAACTACTAAATGAAACCGCTGTTTCTCCCCTGTTTCTCTCAGGACGAATTCGGCGGTCATAATCGGTGGCCTGGCCCCCGAATGAAACCATCGATCTTGCGGTTCAGGGGCAAACTTGTTTTTTCATGTGCCCTGTTCTTGATGCCTATAAATAGACCATTTTCTCTGTCTCTAAAGTGAGTTCCTTGACTCTTAAGAACCCTAAACTTAAAAGAGAGATGCTTGAGAGAAAATCCATCAAGAACTCACCTTTAAACACCTAAAGCATTCATTTTGATTCATCAAGTTCATCTAGGATCATCCATGGTTAGTTTTGCATCATCACAACTTGCTTGGTAAGATTTTGACTAACTTTATCTAATTTTTGTTTCTTTCTTGTCAAGCCATCTCTTTATTTCCTCGTATGCTTTATGTTCACATGCTAGATACAAGATAGAGATTGTTTGTGATGAATATGATTGAGTGTTGGATTGTGATAGCTATCTAGGTTTTGCTTAATCTTAATTAGCTAAGCTTCATGATATGTCATTTAGCTTTTGATATCTAGGATTGATCTCATTGATATATCATCATCCTAGATAAGCATATAGGGTTGCCTTGCTCTTATTTCATTTTGAGTATTTATATATTCACATAGGCTTGTTATCTCTTCTTTGAGAAGTAAGACTTGTGTAGCTTTCGGGATTAGGTTGCGTAAACCACAAGCAATTGGACTAGGTTCATTCATACCGAGATTAGGTAGGTGTGTGATTACTTCCGGGATTAGGTTGTAATCTTTCTCATATTTAGTGGATTCGAGGTTCGAGTGTGGCTCACTTAACAGCCCGTGGTTTTTCCCGTGAGGGTTTCCACGTAAATATCAAGTGTCATTTAATATTTTTGTAGCATATTACACTTGCTATATTTGTATTGAACCCCCCCTTTAAGATTAATATTGAACACACCGTAATTTGTTTCAATTGGTATCAGAGCAGGTTCCTAGACATACTTAGGTGATCTTTGCTCATTTTGGTGTGTTTTGCATTTGTGTGATTTTTGTTCATTCATACATTTCATTTCATTCATTAAACACAATGAGTGGAAACGGTGGCAACAATGAGGGAGCTTCTAGCATGCGTCATCCTCTTCTCACCGGCTTGAATTATTCCTCATGGAAAGGGAAGATGAAATCCTACATATGCCAAATTCATGACCGTGAGTGGATGGCGGTTGAAGATGGATATGATCTTCCCATGATGACTCCCACGGGTGGAGGAGAGGAAGTTTTGAAGCCCAAGGCACAATGGAGTGCACAAGAGTTTGAGGCTTCAAAATGGAATAGGAAGGCAATGCATGCCATCCTATGTGCAATGGATGAGAATCAATACAAGTTGATTCAAAATACTAGAATTGCTAAGGAGGCATGGACAATCCTAGAAGTTGCACATGAGGGAACCGAAGTAGTGAAGGACTCCAAGCTCCAAGTTCTCCAAACTCAATTTGAGATGCTCAAAATGGAGGAGAATGAGTGCTTCAACGACTTCGAGATCAAGTTGATGGACATAGTCAACCAAAGTCATCAACTTGGTGATCCTTATTTGGATAGGGGGATCAAACAAAAGATTATGAGATCCCTACCCGATAGGTTTGAGTCTAAGGTGACGGCTTTAGAAGAAAATAGTGGATATAAGGATATGAAGCCGAGCGAGGTCATTGGAAGACTTCTCGCCTATGAGTTTAGGAAGGCTCCTAGCTCCACTCCTCCTAAAAAGCAAAAGGGAATTGCTTTGAAAGCATATAAGGATGAAAAGGAGGTGAAAAATAACTCGGATGAAGACATGACCTTATTTGTGAAAAGATTCAATAAGGTTATGAAGTTTGGGAAGAAAGGATTTGGTTTGAGAGGCCAAGACTTGAAGAAAAAGGGTTCTTTCAAGAAGTTTGAACCAAGGTAAGAGAAGACCGAAAGGAAAAGGGTCCGTTGCTCTGAGTGTGGCAGGATAGGTCACTTTGCTCCCTAATGTGCAAATGATCGTTTGGATTGGTTTTGAAATCTCCAAAGAGACCACTAAAACAAGACATCTCTACTGTAATCTGAATCTGAACTTTGATCACTCAAATGACCATAACCTTTTCTACAGAAATTGAAACTTCATTTTGTAAAAAGGAGTAGAAATTAGACATCCATACATTTCCAAGGGTATATTATACGATAGGTTTCGATGTCGTTTGGTCATATTTTGAGTTGCTTGAAAATCAAATTGTTGTGTTGTGACACTTCGCCGCGGTTCAAGTGCTGTCTTGGTAGACAACGGCAAACCTGATTTTTGATCCTGTTTCATAATTTGGTCATATCTCACTCATTTGAAATTTGATTTTGCTCATTTTTGAAGGGCAATTCATGAAATTTATAGGGCTGTCATCTAAGCACTATAAATACATCTCTTTCTCATCATTTTTCTAGTGAGATCTCTCTACACCATGAACCCTAGAGAGAGAGAAAGCACAAAGCTTGCTTCTTTAACTCTCTAAACCCAAAACCCATCATCTTCATGCATCTTTAAGCATCTTTAAGTCATGAGTCTTCATCATTAGCTAATTTGGTAAGTTAAACAACCATTCCATCTTTGTTTAATGTTCATACTTTCCAAGATTGTGTTTTTATTGCATTTATTAGTTGATTAAATGCTAAGACTCTCTTTATTGCATATTTTTATGAGTTTCCTTGTATGATTGGGTTTGTATTGTGATAGCTTGAATTTAGGACATATATGCCCTCTAGCTAAATCTCTATGCTTTGCATTTAGACATTATTGATTAGGACTCATTGATTGCATTTCTTAATTGCATTTATTGTTCTTGCCATGTTTATTGACAACTTGTGTTGATTGGCTTTTGTTTGATGACTATATTTTAGATTCTCTTATCTATATCTAGTTAGGTCTTTATGCGCATTCATATAGACAGTGATATCTAGGATTGCTTTTATTACCATCACTTAATCTCTATATAAGTATTTAGTGTTGCCTAGCATTAATTGCATTAGAATATTTTCATATATTCACATAGGTTGTTGATCTCTTCATTGAGAGTTAAGACTTATGACTACGGGTGTGTAGTGCACAAGTAATTTGGTCTAGAATCATTATAAAAGGCATGCGGGTAGTAGTGGTGGGTTAGTGACCGAGAATGGTGTGACTAGAGGTCAACCTAGGTTATAAACATCATTACGTATAGTGGATTTTGAGGACCATGTATGGCTAGCAGAATAGCTCGTGAATTTATCCCATTTGTGGGTTTCTCATGTAAATCAATCAACATGTTATTTATTGTTTTCCGCACTTTAATTACGTTGATTGTATTTCATTGTATTGGGTTAATTTTTATAATATTGACTAATCCTAAAAGTTAGTAACTAATTAGATTAACAACCCATTCCGCCACCGCCCCCCCCAGGTTGTTTAGTCACACATTTTATATATTTCCAGTCTCTAATAGAGAACAATGAATTTCTTTAACACACTTTTTATGTTTTGAACATAAGTGTTTAATGTTTATGGAAAACAGAAGATCATATTCTCTATTTTAACTAGAAAGTTGATAACAACATGAACAAGAGGTTCGTTAATTTTTCGTTTTGGTCTCCTTTTATTTTCTCATTCTTTTATTGTTAAAAATAAGTTTTAATTGTAATTTGATGTGACAATGTAGTTTGAGTTTTTTTTGTCAATAAATCATTATTCAAATCTTACTCGTGTTGTTTCTCATACTATGCATCTGTATACTCAAAAGGAAGCCTTGAAGAAGATGAACAAAGAAAATTTACACATACTTTTAAATAGTTTTTGAGTAAAGTAGTTTGTATTTTAGGGTTAATTTTTGTGATAAATTTTTGTATATTTTGATTATGATGTTTGTAGTTTATCATTTTATTGTACGAAGGCCAAGTAATAAAAGAGTATCGATTTTATTTCATTGATATTGCAATTGAAAATTTATATAAAATGTGCAGATATAGAAAAAATATATATATGTTGATGTGATTCTAATGATAGGAAAGTAATAAATTACACAAAATCAATACAATCAAATAATTAAGGAATTAGACATTGATTGTGGGACAAAAAGCAAGAGAATTAATTTGATTCCTAGAATCACTTTCTTTCCTAATAAATGAGATCCTTACTATTATAAATCTATCAAAAATAAAATTGGATCGCCTCGTAATATATATATATATATATTTATATACATATAAATATATATAATCTCTTCTTAATAGGCATTTG